>SZWC01000124.1:530806-541073 GCA_023375785.1 Penium margaritaceum | reverse complement strand
CCCCTCTGACCATTTGTGACTCGTATTATGAGTTGTCAACGTTGACCACACACAGCGGATTTCTTTGGTCAAAGGCAGTACATATGCCTACTTTGGTCGGTCATTGTGTATGGTAACCACACCGTGCTACTACTGACTGAAGGTCGTTGTACTTGGTAGTTGAGAACCGATATTCCCATAGCATTGTTTCCTATCTTGACCGTTTGTGACTCGTGTTATGGTTGGTCAACGTTGACCACCCATATCGAAATTCCCTGGTCATGATCAGTGACATATGCCTAGTTTGGTAGTTTGGTGTGCATATTAGCCACACCGTGCCACTATGTATTGAAGTTATTTGTCCTTTCTAGTCAATACATAGGCTTCCCAAACCAGTCTCTCCTTCTGACCATTTGTGACTCGTGTTATGAGTTGTCAATGTTGACCACACTTAGTGGACTTATTCAGTCGTAGTCAATGACGTATGCATCCTTTGGTTGGTCACTGTGCACGCTAGCCATACCGTGCCACTGCTTGTTGAAGGTCTCTGTACTTGATAGTCGATAAATAGTATTCACAAACCATTATTTTCCACACTGACCATTTTTGACTCGTGTTATGAGTTGTCAAAGTTTACCACACTTTGTGACAATATTTGGTCATGGTCAGTGACATATGCATACTTTGGTTGGTCATCGTGCATGGTCTCCACACCGTGCCACAGCGTATTGAAGCCCCTTGTGATTGCTATTTGATACTTGGTGTTCCCAAACCATTCTTTCCCCCTCTGACCATTTGTGACTCGTATTATGAGTTGTCAATGCTGACCACACACAACGGATTTATTTGGTCAAAGGCAGTACTTATGCCTACTTTGGCCGGTCATTGTGCATGGTAGCCACACCGTGCTACTACTGACGGAAGGTCATTGTACTTGGTAGTTGAGAACCAATATTCGCATAGCATTGTTTCCTCTCCTGACCGTTTGTGACTCGTGTTATGGTTGGTCAACGTTCACCACCCATATTGAAATTCTCTGGTCATGATCAGTGACATATGCCTAGTTTGGTTGTTTGGTGTGCAACTTAGCCATTCCCTGCCACTACGCATTGAAGTTCTTTGTCCTTTCTAGTCGATACGTAGGCTTCCCAAACCATTGCTTCTCCCTCTAACCATTTGTTAGTCGTGTTATGAGTTGTGAATGTTGACCACACATAGTGGACTCATTCGGTCGTTGTCAGTGACGTATGCAAAATTTGGTTGGTCACTGTGCACGCTAGCCATACTGTGCCACTGCTTGTTGAAGGTCTTTGTACTTGCTAGTTGATAACTACTGTTCCCAACCCATTGTTTTCCCCTCTGACCATTTGTGACTCGTGTTATGCGTTTTCAATATTGACAACACACTGTGAGTTCTTTTGGTTATCGCTAGTGACATATGCATACTTTGGTTGGTCACTGTGCATTGAAGCCACATTCTGCCACTTCATATTGAAAGTATTTGTACTTGATTGTCAATAACTAGTGTTCACAAACCATTATCTTCCGCCCTGACCATTTGTGAGTCGTATTATGAGTTGTCAAACTTTACCACACTTAGTGACAGTATTTGGTCATGATCAGTGACATATGCATACTGTGGTTGGTCATCGTGCATGGTCTCCTCACCGTGCCACAGCGTATTGCAGCCCCTTATGCTTGTTATTTGATACTTGGTGTTCCCAAACCATTGTTTCTCCCTCTGACCATTTGTGACTCGTATATGAGTTGTCAACGTTGACCACACACATCGGATTTCTTTGGTCAAAGGCAGCACATATGCCTACTTTGGTCGGTCATTGTGGATGGTAGCCACACCATGCTACTACTGAATGAAGGTCGTTGTACTTGGTAGTTGAAAACCGATATTCCCATATCATTGTTTCCTTTCCTGACCGTTTGTGACTCGTGTTATGGTTGGTTTACGTTGACCACCCATATTGAAATTCTCTGGTCATGACCAGTGACATATGCCTGGTTTGGTTGTTTGGTGTGCATATTGGCCACACCGTGCCACTGCGTATTGAAGTTCTTTGTCCGTTCTAGTCTATACACAGGCTTCTTAAACCATTGTCTCTTCCCATGACCATTTGTGACTCGTGTTACGAGTTGTCAATGTTCACCACACATAGTGGACTTATTCGGTCGTAGTCAGTGACGTGTGCATCATTTGGTTTGTCACTGTGGACACTAGCCATACCGTGACACTTCTTGTTGCAGGTCTTTGTACTTGCTAGTTGATAACTAGTGGTCCCAAACCATTGTTTCCCCCTCTGACCATTTGTGACTCATGTTAAGCATTTTCAACATTGACCACACACTGTGAAATTCATTTGGTCATGGTTTGTGACATATGCATACTTTGGTTGGTCACTGTGCATTGAAGCCACATTGTGCCACTACATATTGAAGGTATTTGTACTTGCTAATCATAACTAGTATCCACAAACCATTATCTTCCACCCTGACCATTTGTGACTCGTGTTATGAGTTGTCACAGTTTACCACACTTAGTGACAGTTTTTGGTCATGGTCAGTGACATATGCCTACTTTGGTTGGTCATCGTGCATGGTCTCCACACCGTGCCACAACATATTGAAGCCCCCTGTGCTTGCTATGTGATACTTGGTGTTCCCAAACCATTGTTCCCCCTCTGACCATTTGTGACTTGTAGTATGGGTTGTCAACGTTGACCACACACAACGGATTTCTTTGGTCAAAGGCAGTACATATGCCTACTTTGGTCGGACATTGTGCATGGTAGCCACACCGTGCTGCTACTGACTTAAAGTCGCTGAACTTGGTGGTTGTGAACCGATATTCCCACAGCATTGTTTCCTCTCCTGACCGTTTGTGACTCGTGTTATGGTTGGTCAACGTTGACCACCCATATTGAAATTCTATGGTCATGATAAGTGACATATGCCTAGTTTGGTTGTTTGGTGTGCATATTAGCCACACCGTGACACTACGTATTGAAGTTCTTTGTCATTTCTAGTCAATACATAGGCTTCCCAAACCACTGTCTCTCCCTCTGACCATTTGTGACTCGTGTTATGAGTTTTCAGTGTTGACCACACATAGTGGACTTCTTCGGTCATATTCAGTGACGTATGCATCCTTTGGTTGGTCATTGTGCACGCAAGCCATACCGTGCCACTGCTTGTTGAATATCTCTGTACTTGCTAGTTGATAACTAGTGTTCCCAACCCATTGTTTTCCCCTCCGAAAATTTGTGACTCGTGTTATGCGTTTTCAACGTTGACCACATGAAGTGAAATGTGTTGGTCATGGTTAGTGACATGTGCATACTTTGGTTGGTTACTGTGCATTGAAGCCACATTGTGCCACTACATATTTAAGGTATTTGTACTTGCCAGTCGATAACGAATGTTCACAAACCATTATCTTCCACCCTGACCGTTTGTGACTCGTGTTATCAGTTGTCAAAGTTTACCACACTTAGTGGCATTATTTGGTCATGGTCAGCGACATGTGCCTACTTTGGTTGGTCATCGTGCATGGTCTCCTCACCGTGCCACAGCGTGTTGCATCCCCTTGTGCTTGCTATTTGATACTTGTTGTTCCCAAACCATTGTTTCCCCCTCTGACCATTTGTGAGTCGTATATGAGTTGTCAACATTGACCACACACATCGGATTTCTTTGGTCAAAGGCAGTTTATATGCCTACTCTGGTCGGTCATTGTGCATGGTAGCCACACCATGCTACTACTGACTGAAGGTCATTGTACTTGGTAGTTGAGAACCGATATTCCCATAGCACTGTTTCCTCCTCTGACCGTTTGTGACTCGTGTTATGGTTGGTCAACGTTGACCATCCATATTGGAATTCTCTAGTCATGATCAGTGACATATGCCTAGTTTGGTTGTTTGGTGTGCATATTAGCAACACCGTGCCACTGCGTATTGAAGTTCTTTGTCCTTTCTAGTCAATGCATATGCTTTTCAAACCATTGTCTCTCCCGCTAACCATTTGTGACTCTTGTTATGAGTTGTCGATGTTGACCACACATAGTGGACTTCTTCGGTCGTAGTCAGTGACGTATGCATCCTTTGGTTGGTCACTGTGCACGCTAGCCATACCGTGCCACTTCTTGTTGACGGTCTTTGTACTTGCTAGTTGATAACTAGTGTTCCCAACCCATTGTTTTCCCCTCTGACCATTTGTGACTTGTGTTATGCATTTTCAACGTTGACCACACATTGTGAAATTCTTTCGGTCATGGTTCGTGACATATGCATACTTTGTATGGTCACGGTGAATTGAAGCCACATTGTGCCACTACATATTGAAAGTATTTGTACTCGCCAGTCGATAACTAGTATTCACAAACCATTATCTTCCACCCTGACCATTTGTGACTCATGTTATGAGTTGTCAAAGTTTACCTCACTGAATGACATTATTTGGTCATGGTCAGTGACATATGCCTACTTTGGTTGGCCATCGTGCATGGTATCCACACCGTGCAACAGCGTATTGAAGCCCATTGTGCTTGCTCTGTGATACTTGGTTTCCCCAAACCCTCTGACCATTTGTGACTCGTATTATGTGTTGTCAGCATTGACCACACATATCGGACTTCTTTGGTCAAAGGCAGTGCGTATGCCTACTTTGGTCGGTCATTGTGCATGGTAGCCACACCGTGCTACTACTGACTGAAGGTCGTTGTACTTGGTAGTTGAAAACCGATGTTCCCATATCATTGTTTCCTCTCCTGCCGTTTGTGACTCGTGCTATGGTTGGTCAACGTTGACCACCCATATTGAAATTCTCTGGTCATGATCAGTGACATAGGCCTAGTTTGGTTGTTTTTTGTGCATATTAGCCACACCGTGCCACTATGTATTGAAGTTCTTTGTCCTTTCTAGTCAATACATAGGGTTCCTAAACCATTGTCTCTCCCTCTGACCATTTGTGACTCGTGTTATGAGTTGTCAATGTTGACCATACATAGTGGACTTATTCAGTCGTAGTAAGTGACGTATGCATCATTTGGTTGGTCACTGTGCACGCTAGCCATGCCGTGCCACTTTTTGTTGAAGGCCTTTGTACTTGCTAGTTGATAACTAGTGTTCCCAACCCACTGTTTTCCCCTCTGACCATTTGTGACTCGTGTTATGCGTTTTCAACGTTGACCACATGAAGTGAAATTTGTTGGTCATGGTTAGTGACATTTGCATACTTTGGTTGGTCACTGTGCATTCAAGCCACATTGTGCCACTACATACTGAATGTATTTGTACTTTCTAGTCGAAAACTGGTATTCACACACCATTATCTTCCACCCTGACCATTTGTGACTCGTGTTATGAGTTGTCAAAGTTTACCACACGTAGTGATATTACTTGGTCTTGGTCAGTGCCATATGCCTACTTTGGTTTGTCATCGTGCATGGTGTCCTCACCGTGCCACAGCGTATTGAAGCCCCTTGTGCTTGCTATTTGATACTTTGTGTTCCCAAACGATTATTTTCCCCTCTGACCATTTGTGACTCGTATTATAGGTTGTCAACGTTGACCACACACAGCGGATTTCTTTGGTCAAAGGCAGTACATATGCCTACTTTGGTCGGTCATTGTGCATCGTAGCCATACCGTGCTACTGCTGACCGAAGGTCGTTGTACTTGGTAGCTGAGAACCGATATTTCAATAGCATTGTTTCATCTCCAGACCGTTTGTGACTCGTGTGATGGTTGGTCATCATTGACCACCCATATTGAAATTCTCTGGACATCATCTGACATGTGCCTAGTCTGGTTGTTTGGTGTGCATATTAGCCACACCGTGCAACTACGTATTGAAGTTATTTGTCATTTATAGTCAATACATAGGCTTCTTAAACCATTGCATCTCCCTCTGACCATTTGTGACTCGTGTTACGAGTTGTCAATGTTGACCACACATGGTGGACTTACTCGGTCGTAGTCAGTGACGTATGCATCCTTTGGGTGGTCAATGTGCACGCTAGCCATACCGTGCCACTGCTTGTTGAAGGTCTTTGTACTTGCTATTTGATAACTAGTGTTCCCAACCCATTGTTTTCCCCTCTGGCCATTTGTGACTCGTGTTATGCGTTTTCAACGTTGACCACATGAAGTGAAATGTGTTGGTCATGGTTCGTGACATATGCATACTTTGGTTGGTCACTGTGCATTGAAGCCACATTGTGCCACTACATATTGAAAAAGATTGTACTTGCCAGTCGATAACTAGTATTCACAAACCATTATCTTCCACCCTGACCATTTGTGACTCGTGTTATGAGTTGTCAAAGTTTACCACACTTAGTGACATTATTTGGTCATGGTCAGTGACATATGCCTACTTTGGTTGGTCATCGTGCATGGTCTCCACACCGTGCCACANCATTGTTTTCCCCTCTGACCATTTGTGACTCGTGTTATGCGTTTTCAACGTTGACCACATGAAGTGAAATTTGTTGGTCATGGTTCGTGACATATGCATACTTTGGTTGGTCACTGTGCATTGAAGCCACATTGTGCCACTACATATTGAAAAAGATTGTACTTGCCAGTCGATAACTAGTATTCACAAACCATTATCTTCCACCCTGACCATTTGTGACTCGTGTTATGAGTTGTCAAAGTTTACCACACTTAGTGACATTATTTGGTCATGGTCAGTGACATATGCCTACTTCGGATGGTCATTGTGCATGGTCTTCTCACCGTGCCACATCGTATTGCAGCCCCTTGTGCTTTCTATTTGATACTTGGTGTTCCCAAACCATTGTTCACCCCTCTGACCATTTGTGACTCGTATATGAGTTGTCAACGTTGACCACACACATCGGATTTCTTTGGTCAAAGGCAGTACATATTCCTACTTTGGTCGGTCATTGTGCATGGTAGCCACACCATGCTACTATTGACTGAAGGTCATTGTACTTGGTAGTTGAGAACCGACATTCCCATAGCATTGTTTCCTCTTGTGACCGTTTGTGATTCGTGTCATGGCTGGTCAACGTTGACCATCCATATTGGAATTCTCTGGTCATGATCAGTGACATATGCCTAGTTTGGTTGTTTGGTGTGCATATTAGCCATACCGTGCCACTGCGTATTGGAGTTCTCTGTCCTTTATAGTCAATACATAGGCTTATCAAACCACTGTCTCTCCCTCTGACCATTTGTGACTCGTGTTATGAGTTGTCAATGTTGACCACACATAGTGGACTTATTCGGTTGTAGTAAGTGACGTATGCATCCTTTGGTTGGTCACTGTGCACGCTAGCCATACCGTGTCACTGCTTGTTGAAGGTCTTTGTACTTACTAGTTGATAACTAGTGTCCCCAACCCATTGTTTTCCCCTATGACCATTTGTGACTCATGTTATGCGTTTTCAACGTTGACCACACACTGTGAAATTATTTTGGCCATGGTTAGTGACATATGCATACTTTGTTTGGTCACTGTGCATTGAAGCCACATTGTGCCACTACATATTGAAGGTATTTGTACTTGCTAGTCGATAGCTAGTATTCACAAACCATTATCTTCCACCCTGACCATTTCTGACTCGTGTTATGAGTTGTCAAAGTTTACCACATTTAGTGACAGTTTTTGGTCATGGTCAGTGACATATGCCTACTTTGGTTGGTCACCGTGCATGGTCTCCACACCGTGCCACAACGTATTGAAGTCCATTGTGCTTGCTATGTGATACGTGGTGTTCCCAAACCATTGTTTCCCCCCCTCAGAACATTTGTGACTCATATTATGAGTTGTCAGTGTTGACCACACACAGCGGAATTCTTTGGTCAAAGGCAGTACATATGCCTACTTTGGTCGGTCATTGTGCATGGTAGCCACACCGTGCGACTACTGATTGAAGGTTGTTGTACTTGGTAGTTGAGAGCCAATATTCGCATAGCATTGTTTCCTCTCCTGACCGTTTGTGACCCGTGTTATGGTTGGTTAACGTTCACCACCCATAATGAAATTATATGGACATCATCTGACATATGCCTAGTTTGGTTGTTTGGTGTGCATATTAGCCACACGGTGCCACTGCGTATTGTAGTTCTTCGTCCTTTCTAGTCAATACATAGGCTTTTCAAACCATTGTCTCTCCCTCTGACCATTTGTGACTCATGTTATGAGCTGTTAATGTTGACCACACATAGTGGACTTATTCGGTCGTAGTCAGTGACGTATGCATCCTTTGGTTGGTCACTGTGCACGCTAGCCATACGGTGCCACTTCCAGTTGAAGGTCTTTGTACTTGCTAGTTGATAACTAGTGTTCCCAACCCATTCTTTGCCCCTCTGACCATTTGTGACTTGTGTTATGCATTTTCAACGTTGACCACACACTGTGAAATGATTTTGGTCATGGTTCATGACATATGCATACTTTGGTTGGTCACTGTGCATTGAAGCCCAATTGTGCCACTACATATTGAAAGTATTTGTACTTGCCAGTCGATAACTAGTATTCACAAACCATTAACTTCCACACTGACCATTTGTGACTCGTGTTATGAGTTGTCAAAGTTTACCACACTGAATGACATTAGTTGGTCATGGTCAGTGACATATGCCTACTTTGGTTGGCCATCGTGCATGGTCTCCACACCGTGCCACAGCGTATTGAAGCCCCTTGTGATTGCTATGTGATACTTGGTGTTCCCAAACCCTCTGACCATTTGTGACTCGTATTATGAGTTGTCAGCGTTGACCACACATAGCGGATTTCTTTGGTCAAAGGCAGTGCGTATGCCTACTTTGGTCGGTCATTGTGCATGGTAGCCACACCGTGCTACTATTGACTGAAGGTCATTGTACTTGGTAGTTAAGAACCGATAGTCCCATAGCATTGTTTCCTCTCCTGCCGTTTTTGACTCGTGTTATGGTTGGTCAACGTTGACCACCCATATTGAAGTTCTCTGGTCATGATCAGTGACTTATGCCTAGTTTGGTTGTTTTGTGTGTATATTTGCCACACCGTGCCACTATGTATTGAAGTTCTTTGTCCTTTCTAGTCAATACATGGGGTTCCCAAACCATTGTCTCTCCCTCTGACCATTTGTGCCTCGTGTTATGAGTTATCAATATTGACCATACATAGTGGACTTTTTCGGTCGTAGTAAGTGACGTATGCATCCTTTGGTTGGTCACTGTGCACGCTAGCCATATCGTGCCACTTCTTTTCGAAGGCCTTTGTACTTGCTAGTTGATAACTAGTGTTCCCAACCCATTTTTTTCCCCTCTGACCAGTTGTGACTCGTGTTATGCGTTTTCAACGTTGACCACATGAAGTGAAATTTGTTGGTCATGGCTAGTGACATTTGCATACTTTGGTTGGTCACTGTGCATTCAAGCCACATTGTGCCACTACATATTGACAGTATTTGTACTTGCTAGTTGATAACTAGTATTCACAAACCATTGTCTTCCACCCTGACCATTTGTGACTCGTGTTATGAGTTGTCAAAGTTTACCACACGTAGTGACATTATTTGGTCATGGTCAGTGCCTTATGCCTACTTTGGTTGGTCATCGTGCATGGTGTCCTCACCGTGCCACAGCGTATTGAAGCCCCTTGTGCTTGCTATTTGATACGTTGTGTTCCCAACCCATTATTTTCCCCTCTGACCATTTGTGACTCGTATTATGAGTTGTCAACGTTGACCACACACAGCGGATTTCTTTGGTCAAAGGCAGTACATATGCCTATTTGGTCGGTCATTGTGCATCGTAGCCATACCGTGCTACTGCTGACCGAAGGTCGTTGTGAATCGTGTTATGGTTGGTCAACGTTCACCACCCATATTGAAATTCTCTGGACATCAACTGACATGTGCCTAGTTTGGTTGTTTGGTGTGCATATGAACCACACCGTGCAACTACGTATTGAATTTTTCTGTCATTTCTAGTCAATACATAGGCTTCTTAAACCATTGTCTCTCCCTCTGACCATCTGTGACTCGTGTTACGAGTTGTCAATGTTGACCACACATAGTGGACTTACTCCTTCATAGTCAGTGTCGTATGTATCCTTTTGGTGGTCACTGTGCACGCTAGCCATACCGTGCCACTCCTTGTTGAAGGTCTTTGTACTTGCTAGTTGATAACTAGTGTTCCCAACCCATTGTTTTTCCCTCTGACCATTTGTGACTCGTGTTATGCGTTTTCAACGTTGACCACACACTGTGAATTTCTTTTGGTCATGGTTAGTGACGTATGCATACTTTGGTTGG
>SZWC01000124.1:506408-530795 GCA_023375785.1 Penium margaritaceum | reverse complement strand
ACCACACATAGTGGACTTACTCCTTCATAGTCAGTGTCGTATGTATCCTTTTGGTGGTCACTGTGCACGCTAGCCATACCGTGCCACTCCTTGTTGAAGGTCTTTGTACTTGCTAGTTGATAACTAGTGTTCCCAACCCATTGTTTTTCCCTCTGACCATTTGTGACTCGTGTTATGCGTTTTCAACGTTGACCACACACTGTGAATTTCTTTTGGTCATGGTTAGTGACGTATGCATACTTTGGTTGGTCACTGTGCATTGAAGCCACATTGTGCCACAACATATTGAAGGTATTTGTACTTGGTAGTCGATAACTAGTATTCACAAACCATTATTTTCCACAAGTCACAAATGGTCAGAGGGCGAAACAATGGGCTGGGAACACTAGTTGTCAACTAGCGAGTACGAAGAACTTCAACAAGTAGTGGCACGATGTGGCTAGCGTGCACAGTGACCAACCAAAGGATGAATACGTCACTGACTATGACCAACGAAATCCAGTATGCTTCGTCAACATTCACAACTCATAACACGAGTCACAAATGGTCAGAGGGAGAGGCAATGGTTTGGGAACCCTATGCATGGACTATAAATGATAAATAACTTCAATATGTAGTGGCACGGTGTGGCTACTATGCACACCAAGCAACCAAACTAGGCATATGCTACTGGCCATGACCAAAGAACTTCAACATGCGTGGTCAACGTCCACCAACCATAACACGAGTCACAAATGGTCAGAGGGGGAAACAATGGTCTGGGAATATCAGTTATCAACTAGCAAGTACAACGCCCTTCAATCAGTAGTAGCACCGTGTGGCTACCATGCACAATGACCAACCAAAGTACGCATATGTACTGCCTTTGACCCAAGAAATCCGCTGTGTGTGGTCAACGTTGACAACTCATAATACGAGTCACGAATAGTCTGAGGGGGAAACATTTGTCTGGGAACACCAGGTATCAACTAGCAAGGACAATGACCTTCAATACGTTGGGGCACAGTGCGGATACCATGCACGATGACCAACCAAGGTATGCATATGTCACTGACCATGACCAAAGAATGGCACCATGCGTGGTAAACTTTGACAGCTCATAACACGATTCATAAATGGTCAGAGTGGAAGATAATGGTTTATAAATACTACTTATCAACTAGCAAGCACAAATACCTTCAATATGTAGTGGCACAGTGTGGCTACAATGCACAATGACCAACCAGTGTATGCATATGTTACTGACCATGACCAAATCATTTCACTTCATGTGGTCAATGTTGACAACTCACAACAGGAGTCACGGATATTCAGATGGACTAACAACGGGTTGGGAACACTAGCTATCAACTAGAAAGCACAAAGACCTTCAATACGCAGTGACACGGCGTGGTAACCATGTACATTGACCAACGAGAGTAGGCATATGTCACTAACCATGACCAAACGGATTTCACAGTGTGTGGTCAACGTTGAAATCTCATAACACGAGTCACAAATGGTCAGTGGGGGAAACCATGGGTTGGGAACACTAGTTATCAACTAGCAAGTAGAAATATTCTCAATAAGTTGTGGCACGGTGTGGCTAGAGTGCACAGTGACTAACCAAAGGATGCATATGTCACTGACTACGACCGTAGAAGTCCACTATGTGTGGTCAACGTTGACATCTCATAACACGAGTTACAAATGGTCGGAGGGAGAGTCAATGGTTTGCGAGGCCTATGTATCAACTAGGAATGACAAAGAACTTTGATACGTGGTGGCACGGTGTGGCTAATATGCACACCAAACAACCAAAGTAGGCATATGTCACTGACAATGACCAAAGAATTTCAATGTGGGTGGTCAACGTTGACCAACCATAACACGAGTCACAAGCGGTCAGGGGAGGAAACAATGCTATGGGAATATCAGTTCTCAACTAGCAAGTACATCAACCTTCAGTCAGTAGTAGCACGGTGTGGCTTCCATGCACAATGACCGACCAAAGCAGGCATATGTACTGCCTTTGACCAAAGAAATACGCTGTGTGTGGTCAACGGTGACAACTCATAATATGAGTCACAAATGGTCAGAGGGGGGAACAATGGTTTAGGAACACGAAGTTTCAGATAGCAAGCACAAGGAGCTTCAATACGTTGAGGCATGGTGTGGAAACCATGCACGATGACCAACCAAACTAGGCATATGACACTGACCATGACCAAATAATGTCACTAAGTGTGGTAAACTTTGACAACTCATAACACGAGTCACAAATGGTCAGGGTGGAAGGTAATGGGTTGTGAATACTACTTATCGACTAGCAAGTACAAATACCTTCAATATGTAGTGGCACGGTGTTGCTACAGTACACAGTGACCAACCAAAGCATGCATATGTCACTGACCATGAGCAAATATTTTCACTTTATGTGGTCAACACTTTCAACTCACAACACGAGTCACATATAGTCAGAGGGGGCTAACAATGGTTTGGGAACACTAGCTGTCATCAAGAAAGCACAAAGGGACCTTTGATACGCAATGACACGGCATGGTAACCATGTACAGTGACAAACCCAATTAGGCATATGTCACAAACCATGACCAAACGGATTTCTCAGTGTGTGGTCAACGTTGAAAACGCATAACACGAGTCACAACTGGTCAGTGGGGGGAAACCATGGGTTGGGAACACTAGTTATCAACTAGCAAGTAGAAATATTTTCAACAAGTAGTGGCACGGTGTGGCTAGCGTGTACAGTGACCAACCAAAGGATACACACGTCACTGACTATGACCGAAGAAGTCCACTATGTATGGTAAACATTGACAACTAATAACATGAGTCACAAATAGTCAGAGGGAGAGACCGTGGGTTGAGAACCCTATGTATCGACTAGAAAGGACAAATAACTTCAATACGTAGTGGCACGGTGTGGCTACTATGCACACCAAACAACCAAACTAGGCATATGTCACCAACCATGATGAAAGAATATGGGTGGTCAATATTCACCAACCATAAGATGAGTCACAAACGATAAGAAGGGGAAACAATGGTCTGTGAATATCAGATCTCAACTAGCAAGTACATCGATCTTCAATCAGTATAAGCACGGTGTGGCTACCATGCACAATGACCGACCACAGTAGGCATATGTACTACCCTTGACCAAAGAAATCCGCTGTGTGTGGTCAGAGTTGACAAATAATGATAGGAGTCACAGATGGTCATAGGGGAAGACAATGGTTTGGGAACACCAGGTATCAACTAGAAAGCACAAGGACCTTCAATAAGTTGTGGCATGGTGTGGATACCATGCACGATGACCAACCAAAGTAGGCATATGTCACTGACCATGACCAAATAGTGTCACTAAGTGTGGTAAGCTTTGACAACTCATAACACGAGTCACAAATGGTCAGAGTGGAAGATAATGGTTTGTGAATACTAGTCATCGAGTAGCAAGTACAAATACCTTCAATATGTAGTGGCACAGCGTGGCTACCATGCACAGTGACCGACCAAAGTATGCATATGTCACTGACCATGACCAGCATATTTCACTTCATGTGGTCAGCGTTGAAAACTCACAACACGAGTCACAGATTGTCAAAGGGGGTTAACATTGGTTTGGGAGTACGAGCTATTGACTAGAAAGTACAAATACATCCAATAAGTAGTGACACGGCTTGGTAACCATGTACAGTGACAAACCAAAGTAGGCACATGTCACTAACCATGACCAAACGAATTTCACAGAGTGTGGTCGACGTTGAAAACTCATCACACGAGTCACAAATGGTCAGAGGGAGAAACAATGGGTTGGGGAACACTAGTTACCAACTAGCAAGTACGAAGAACCTCAACAAGCAGTGGCACGGCATGGCTAGCGTGCACAGTGGCCAACCAAAGGATGGATACGTCACTGACTATGACCGGAGAAGTCCACCATATGTGGTCAACATAGACAACTCATAACACGAGTCACGAATCGTCAGAGAGAGAGACACTTGTTTGAGAATCCTATGTATGGACTAGAGAGGACAAATAACCTCAATACGTAGTGGCACGGTGTGGCTAATATGCACACCAAACATCCAAATTAAGCATATGTCACTGACCATGACCAGAGAATTTCAACATGTTTGGTCAACGTTGACCAACCATAACACCAGCCACAAACGGTCAGGGAAGCAAACAATGGTTTGGGAATATCAGTTCTCAACTAGCAAGTACAACGACATCCAGTCAATAATAGCACAGTGTGGCTACCATGCACAATGACGAACCAAAGTGGGCATATGTACGGCCTTTGACGAAAGAAATCCGATGTGTCTGGTCAACGTCGACAACTCATAATACGAGTCACAAATGGTCAGAGGGGGAAACAGTGGTGTGGGAACACCAATTATCAAATAGCAATCACAAGGAGCTACAATACGTTGTTGCACGGTGTGGATATCATGCATGATGACCAATCAAGGTATGCATATGTCATTGACCATGACCAAAGAATGTCACCATGTGTGGTAAACTTTGATAACACATAAGACGAGTCACACACGGTCAGGGTGGAAGATAATGGTTTGTGAGTAATAGTTATCGACTATCAAGTATAAATACCTCCAATATGTAGTGGCACATTGTGGCTACAATGCACAGTGACCAACCAAAGTACGCATATGTCACTGAACATAAACAAAGAATTTCACTTCATGTGGTCAATGTTGACAACTCACAACACGCGTCACAGATTTTTGGAGGGGGTAACAATGGTTTGGGAACACTAGCTATCAACAAGAAAGCACAGAGACCTTCAATACGTAGTGACTCGTCGTGGTAACCATGTACAGTGACAAACAAAAGAAGGCATATGTCACTAACCATGACCAGACGGATTTCACAGTGTGTGCTCAACGCTGAGAACGCATAACACGAGTCACAAACGCTCAGTGGGGGATACCACGGGTTGGGAACACTAGTTATCAACTAGCGGGTAGAACGATTGTCAACAAGTAGTGGCACAGTGTGACTAGCCTGCACAGTGACCAACCAAAGGATGCATATATCATTGACTATGACCGAAGAAGACCACGATGTGTGGTCAAAATTGACAACTCATAAAACGAGTCACAAATGGTCAGAGGGAGATTCAATGGTTTGGGAACCCTATGTATCGACTAGAAAGGAGAAAGAACTTCAATACGCAGTGACACGGTGTGCCTACTATGCACACCAAACAACCAAGGTAGGCATATGTCACTGACCATGACCAGGTAATTTCAACATGGGTGGTCAACATTCACCAACCAGAACACAAGACACAAACGATCAGAGGGGGAAACAATGGTATGGGAATATCAGTTTTCAACTTGCAAGTACAGTGACCTTCAATCACTATAAGCACGGTGTGGCTACCATGCATAGTGACCGACCAAAGTAAGCATATGTACTGCCTTTGACCAAAGATATCCGCTGTGTGTGGAAAGCGTTGACAACTCATACTACGAATCACAAATGGTCAGAGGGGGAAACAATGGTCTGGGAACATCAGGTATCAACTAGCAAGTACAAGGACCTTCAACTAGTTGTGGCACGGTGTGGATACCATGCACGAAGACCAACCAAAGCAGGCAAATGTCACTGACTATGACCAAATAATGTCACTAAGTGTGGTAAACGTTGACAGCTCATAACACGAGTCACAAATGGCCAGAGTGGAAGACAATGGTTTGTGAATACTAGCTATTGAGTAGCAAGTTCAAATACCTTCAATCTGTTGTTGCACAGCATAGCTACCATGCAAGGTGACCAACCAAAGTATGCATATGTCACTGACCATGACCAACGAATTTCACTTCATGTGGTCAGCGGTGACTACTCACAACACGAGTCACAGATAGTCAAAGGGGGGTAACAATGGTTTGAGAACACTAGCTATTAACTAGAAATCACAAATACCTTTAATATGTAGTGAAACGACGTGGTAGCCATGTACAGTGACAAACCAAAGTAGGCATATGTCACCAACCATGACCAAACGAATTTCACAGTGTATGGTCAATATTGAAAACTCATAACACGAGGCACAAATGGTCAGAGGGGGAAACAATGGGTCGGGAACACTAGTTGTCGACTAGTAATTAGGAAGAACTTCAACAAGTAGTGGCACGGTTTGTGTAGCGTGCACAGTGAGCAACCAATGGATGAATACTTCACTGACTATGACCAAAGAAATTCGGAATGTGTGGTCAACATTGACAACTCATAACACGAGTCACAAATGGTCAGAGGGAGAGACAATGGTTTGGGAACCCTATGCATGGACTAGAAAGGACATATAACTCCAATACGTAGTGGCACGGTGTGGCTAATATGCACACCAAACAACCAAACTAGGCATATGTCACTGACCATGACCAAAGAATTTAAATATGGGTGGTCAACGTTCACCAACCATAACACGAGTCACAAACGGTCAGATGGGGAAACAATGGTCTGGGAATATCAGTTCCCAACTAGCANTTGACAACTCATAACACGAGTCACAAATGGTCAGAGGGAGAGACAATGGTTTGGGAACCCTATGCATGGACTAGAAAGGACATATAACTCCAATACGTAGTGGCACGGTGTGGCTAATATGCACACCAAACAACCAAACTAGGCATATGTCACTGACCATGACCAAAGAATTTAAATATGGGTGGTCAACGTTCACCAACCATAACACGAGTCACAAACGGTCAGATGGGGAAACAATGGTCTGGGAATATCAGTTCCCAACTAGCAAGTACAATGCCCTTCAATCAGTAGTAGCACGGTGTGGCTACCATGTACAATGACCGACCAAAGTAGGCATATGTACTGCCTTTGACCAAAGAAATCCGTTGTGTGTGGTCAGCGTCGACAACTCATAATACACGTCACAAATAGTCAGAGGGGGAAACAATTGTTTGGGAACACCAGGCATCAACTAGCAAGCACAATGACCTTCAAAACGTTGTGGCACGTTATGGATACCATGCACGATGACCAACCAAGGTATGCATATGTCATTGACCATGACTAAAGAATGTCACCATGTGTGGTAAACTTTGACAGCTCATTACACGAGTCACAAGTGGTCGGAGTGGAAGATAATGGTTTCTAAAGACTACTTATCGACGAGCAAGTACAAATACCTTCAGTATGTAGTGGCAGATTGTGGCTACAATGCACAGTGACCAACCAAAGTATGCATATGTCATTGACCATTACCAAAAAATTTCACTTCATGTGGTCAATGTTGACAACCCACAACACGCGTCACAGATTTTTGGAGGGGGTAACAATGGTTTGGGAATACTAGCTATCAACAAGAAAGAACAGAGATATTCAATACGTAGTGACACGTCGTGGTAACTATGTACAGTGACAAACAAAAGTAGGCATATGTCACTAACCATGACCAAACGGATTTCACAGTGTGTGCTCAACGTTGGGAACTCATAACACGAGTCACAAATGCTCAGTGGGGGACACCATGGGTTGGGAACACTAGTTATCAACTAGCGGGTAGAACGATTGTCAACAAGTAGTGGCACAGTGTGACTAGCCTGCACAGTGACCAACCAAAGGATGCATATTACATTGACTATGACCGAAGAAGTCCACTATGTGTGGTCAACATTGACAACTCATAAAACGAGTCACAAATGGTCAGAGGGAGAGACAATGGTTTGGGAACCATATGTATCGACTAGAAAGGAGAAAGAACTTCAATACGCAGTGACACGGTGTGCCTACTATGCACACCAAACAACCAAAGTAGGCATATGTCACTGACCATGACCAAATAATTTCAATATGGGTGGTCAACATTCACCAACCATAACACGAGGCACAAACGGTCAGAGGGGGAAACAATGGTATGGGAATATCAGTTCTCAACTAGCAAGTACAGTGACCTTCAATCAGCATAAGCACGGTGTGGCTACCATGCACAATAACCGACCAAAGTAAGCATATGTACTGCCTTTGACCAAAGAAATCCGCTGTGTGTGGAAAGCGTTGACAACTCATACTACGAATCACAAATGGTCAGAGGGGGAAACAATGGTCTGGGAACATCAGGTATCAACTAGCAAGTACAAGGACCTTCAACTAGTTGTGGCACGGTGTGGATACCATGCACGAAGACCAACCAAAGTAGGCATATGTCACTGACTATGGCCAAATAATGTTACTAAGTGTGGTAAACGCTGACCGCTCATAACACGAGTCACAAATGGTCAGAGGAGGAAACAATGGGTCGGGAACACTAGTTATCGACTAGTAATTACGAAGAACTTTAACAAGTAGTGGCACGGTTTGTGTAGCGTGCACAGTGAGCAACCAATGGATCAATACGTCACAGACTATGACCGAAGAAATCCAGAATGCGTGGTCAACATTGACAACTCATAACACGAGTCACAACTGGTCAGAGGGAGAGACAATGGTTTGGGAACCCTATGCATGGACTAGAAAGGACAAATAACTTCAATACGTAGTGGCACGGTGTGGCTACTATGCACACCAAACAACCAAACTAGGCATATGTCACTGACCATGACCAAATAATTTCAATATGGATGGTCAACATTCATCAGCCATAACACGAGTCACAAACGGTCAGATAGGGAAACAATGGTCCGGGAATATCAGTTCCCAACTAGCAAGTACAATGCCCTTCAATCAGTAGTAGCACGGTGTGGCTACCATGTACAATGACCGATCAAAGTAGGCATATGTACTGCCTTTGACCAAAGAAATCCGTTGTGTGTGGTCAGCGTTGACAACTCATAATACAAGTCACAAATAGTTAGAGGGGGAAACAATTGTTTGGGAACACCAGGTATCAACTAGTAAGCACAATGACCTTCAATACGGTGTGGCACGGTGTGGATACCATACACGATGACCAACCAAGGTATGCATATGTCATTCACCATGACTAAAGAATGTCACCATGTGTGGTAAACTTTGACAGCTCATAACACAAGTCACAAGTGGTCAGAGTGGAAGATAATGGTTTCTAAATACTACTTATCGACTAGCAAGTACAAATACCTTCAATAGGTAGTGGCAGAGTGTGGCTACAGTGCACAGTGACCAACCAAAGTATGCATATGTCACTGACCATGACCAAAGAATTTCACTTCATGTGGTCAAGGTTGACAACTCACAACACCAGTCACAGATATTCAGAGGGACTAACAATGGATTGGGAACACTAGCTATCAACTAGAAAGTACAAAGACCTTCGATACGTAGTGACACCATGTGGTAACCATGTACAAGGACCAACCAAAGTAGGCATGTATCACTGACAATGGCCAAAAGGATTTCACAGTGTGTGGTCAACGTTGGAAACTCATAACACGAGTCACAAATGGTCAGTGGGGTAAACCATCGGTTGGGAGCACTAGTTATCAACAAGCAAGTAGAAAGATTTTCAACAATTAGTGGCATGGTGTGGCTAGCATGCACAGTGACCAACCAAAGGATGCATATGTCACTGACAATGACGGAAGAAGTCCACTATGTGTGGTCAACATTGACAACTCATAACACGAGTCACAAATGGTCAGAGGGAGTGAAAATGGTTTGGGAACCCTATGTATTGACTAGACAGGATAAAGAACTTAAATACGTAGTGACATAGTGTGGCTAATATGCACACCAAACAACCAAACTAGGCATATGTTACTGACCATGACCAGACAAATTTTAATATGGGTGGTCAATGTTGACCAACCATAACACGAGTCACAAACGGTCAGGGGAGGAAACAATGCCATGGGAATATCAGTTCTCAACTAGCAAGTACAGAGACCTTCAGTGAGGAGTAGCACGATGTGGCTATCACACACAATGACCGACCAAAGTAGGCACATGTACTGCCTTTGACCAAAGAAATCTGCTGTGTGTGGACAGCGTTGACAGCTCATAATACGAATCACAAATGGTCAGAGGGGGAAATAATGGTCTGGTAACATCAGGTGTCAACTAGCAAGCACAAGGACCTTCAACAAGTTGTGGCACAGTGTGGATACCATGCACGATGACCAACCAAAGTAGGCATATGTCAATGACCATGACCAAATAATGTCACTAAGTGTGGTAAACTTTGACAGCTCATAACACGAGTCACAAATGGTCAGAGTGCAATGCAATGGTTTGTGAATACTATTTATCGAGTAGCAAGTACAAATACCTTCAATATGTAGTGGCACAGTGTGGCTACCATGCACAGTGACCAACCAAAGTATGCATATGTCACTAACCATGACCAACGAATTTTACTTCATGTGGTCAGCGTTGAAAATTCACAACACAAGTCACAGATAGTCAAAGGGGGGTAACATTGGTTTGGGAACACTAGCTATTGACTAGAAATCATAAATACCTTCAATACACAGTGACACGGCGTGGTAACCATGTACAGTGACAAACCAAAGTAGGCATATGTCACTATCCATGACCAAACGAATTTCACAGTGTGTCGTCAACGTTAAAAACTCATCACACGAGTCACAAATGGTCAGAGGGGGAAACAATGGGTTAGGAACACTAGTAATCAACTAGCAAGTACGAATAACTTCAACAAGTAGTTGCACGGTATGGCTAGCGTGCACATTGACCAACAAAAGGATAATTACGTCACTGACTATGACCAAAGATGTCCTCCATGTGTGGGCAACATAGACAACTCAAAAAACGAGTCACGGATGGTCAGAGGGAGAGACACTGGTTTGGGAATCCTATGCATGGACTAGAAAGGACATATAACTTCAATACGTAGTGGCACGGTGTGGCTAATATGCACACCAAACATCCAAACTAAGCACATGTCACTGACCATGACCAGAGAATTTCAATATGGGTGGTCAACATTGACCAACCATAACACGAGTCACCAACGGTCAGGGGAGGAAACAATGGTTTGGGAATACCAGATCTCAAGTAGCAAGTACAATGACCTTCAGTCAGTAGTAGCACGGTGTGGCTACTATGCACAATGACCAACCAAAGTGGGCATATGCACTGCCTTTGACGAAAGAAATCCGCTGTGTCTGGTCAACGTCGACAACTCATAATGCGAGTCACCAATGGTCAGAGAGGGAAACAATGGTTTGGGAACACCAAGTATCAAATAGCAAGCACAATGAGCTACAATACGGTGTGGCACGGTGTGGATACCATGCATGATGACCAACCAAGGTATGCATGTGTCACTGACCATGACCAAAGAATGTCACCATGTGTGGTAAACTCTGACAACTCATAAGACGAGTCACAAATGGTCAGGGTAGACGACAATGGTTTGTGAATAATAGTTATCGATTTTGAAGTACAAATACCTTCAATATGTAGTGGCACAGTGTGGCTACAATGCACAGTGACCAACCAAAGTACGCATATGTCACTGACCATGAACAAAGAATTTCACTTCATGTGGTCAATGTTGACCACTCACAACCCAAGTCACAGATATTCAGAGGGGAAAAGAATGGTTTGGGAATACTAGCTATCAACAAGAAAGCACAGGGACCTTCAATACGTAGGGACACGTCTTGGTAACCATGTAAAGTGACAAACAAAAGTAGGCATATGTCACTACCCATGACCAAACGGATTTCACAGTGTGTGGTCAATGTTGAAAACTCATAACACGAGTCACAAATGCTCAGTGGGGGAAACCATGGGTTGGGAACACTAGTTATCAACTAGCGGGTAGAAAGATTGTCAACAAGTACTGGCACAGTGTGGCTAGCGTGCACAGTGACCAACCAAAGGATGCATATGTCACTATGTGTGGTCAACATTGACAACTCATAACACGAGTCACAAATGGTCAGAGGGAGAGACAGTGGTTTGGGAACCCTATGTATCGACTAGAAAGGACAAAGAACTTCAATACGTAGTAACACGGTGTGGCTATTATGCACACCAAACAACCAAAGTAGGCATATGTCACTGACCATGACCAAATAATTTCAATATGGGTGGTCAACATTCACCAACCATAACACGAGTCACAAACGGTCAGAAGGGGGAAACAATGGTATGGGAATATCAGTTATCAACTAGCAAGTACAGCGACCTTCAATCAGTATAAACACGGTTTGGCTACCATGCACAGTGACTGACCAAAGTAGGCATATGTACTTCCTTTGACCAAAGAAATCCGCTGTGTGTGGAAAGCGTTGCCAACTCATAATACGAATCAAAAATGGTCAAAGGGGGAAACAATGGTCTGGGAACATCAGGTATCAACTAGCAAGCACACGGACATTCAACAAGTTGTGGCACAGTGTGGATACCATGCACGATGACCAACCAAAGTAGGCATATGTCAATGACCATGGCCAAATAGTGTCACTAAGTTTTGTAAACGTTGACAGCTCATAACACGAGTCACAGATGGCCAGAGTGGAAGACAATGGTTCATGAATACTAGTTGTTGAGTAGCAAGTACAAATACCTTCAACATGTAGTGGCACAGCGTGGCTACCATGCACAGTGACCAACCAAAGTATGCATATGTCACTGAACATGACCAACAGTTTTCACTTCATGTGCTCAGCGTTGAGAACTCACAACACGAGACACAGATAGTGAAAGGGTGGGTAACAATGGTTTGGGAAGACTAGATATTAACTAGAAAGCACAAATACCTTTAATATGCAGTGACACGGCGTGGTAACCATGTACACTGACAAACCAAAGTAGGCATATGTCACTAACCATGACCAAACGAATTTCACAGTGTGTGGTCAATATTGAAAAATCATAACACGAGTCACAAATGGTCAAAGGGGGAAACAATGGGTTGGGAACACTAGTTTTCAACTAGTAACTACGAAGAATTTCAACAAGTAGTGGCACGGTTTGGCTAGCGTGCACAGTGACCAACCAATGGATGAATACGTCACTGACTATGACCGAAAAAAATCCAGTATGCGTAGTCGTCATTGACAACTCATAACACTAGTCACAAATGGTCAGAGGGAGAGATTATGGCTTGGGAACCATATGCAAGGACTAGAAAGGACAAATAACTCCAGTACATAGTGGTACGGTGTGGATACTATGCACATCAAACAACCAAAGTAGGCATATGTCACTGACCATGACCAAAGAAATTCAATATGGGTGGTCAACGTTCACCAACCATAACACGAGTCACAAATGGTCAGAGGGGGAAAAAATGGTCCGGTTATATTAGTTCCAAACTAGCAAGTACCACGCCCTTCAATCTGTGGCAGCATGGTGTGGCTACCATGCACAATGACCGACCAAAGTAGGCATATGTACTGTCTTTGACCAAAGAAATCCGTTGTTTGTGGTCAACGTTGACAACTCATAATACGAGTCACAAATAGTCAGCAGGTGAAATAATTGTTTGGGAACAACAGGTATCAACTAGCAAGCACAATGTCCTTCAATACGTTGTGGCACGGTGTGTATACCATGCACGATGACCAGCCAAGGTATGCATATGTGACTAGGGCGCGACCAGGACGTGACTTGGATGCAACTAGGGCGCAAATAGGGTGCAACTAGGACGCAACTAGGGTGCAAATAGGGGGCAACTAGGGGCAGCTAGGGCGCAGCTAGGACGCGACTAGGGCGCAACTAGGGCGCAACTAAGGCGCAACTAGGGCGCATCTAGGGCGCAACTAGAGCGGAACTAGGGCGCAACTAGGGCGTAACTAGGGCACGACTATGGCGCATATAAGGCGCAAGTTGGGAACAAATAGGGCACAAGTAGGACGGAACTAGGGCGCAAGTAGGGTACAACTAGGGCGTAGGTAGTGCCCGACTGAGGCGCAACTAAGGCGCAACTAGGGCGCAACTAGACGCAACTAGGGTGCAAGTAGGGCGCAAGTAGGGCGCAAGTAGGGCGCAAGTAGGGCACAACTAGGGCACAACTAGAGCGCAATTAGGACGCAACTAGGGCGCAACTAGGACGCAACTAGGGCGCAAATAGAGCGCAACTAGGGCGCAACTAGGGCGCAACAAGAGCGCAGTGAGGGTGCAACTAGGGCACAAATAGGGTACAAGTAGGACACATCTAGGGGGCAACTAGGGTACAACCAGTGCACAGCTAGTCCCCAACTGAGGCGCAACAAGGGCGGAAGTAGGGTGCAAGTAGGGCGCAAGTAGGTTGCAACTTGTGCGCAACAAGGGTGCAACTAGGGCGCAACTAGGGCGCAAATAGGGCACAACTATGGTGCAACTAGGGCGCAAATAGGGCGCAACTAAGGCGCAGCTAGAGCACAAATAGGGTACAAGTAGGACGCAACTAGGTCGCAACTAGGGTACAACTAGGGCGTAGCTAGTCCCCAACTGAAGCGCAACTAGGGTGCAAGTAGGGTGCAAGTAGGGTGCAAGTAGGGTACAAGTAGGTTGCAAGTTGTGCGCAACCAGGGCGCAACTAGGGCGCAATTAGGGTGCAACTACGGCGCAACTAGGGCGCAACTAGGGTGCAAGTAGGGCGCAACTAGGGTGCAACTAGGACGCAAGTAGGGCGCAAGTAAGACGCAACTAGGGCACAACTAGAGCACAATTAGGGCGTAGCTAGTGCCCAATTGAGGCACAAATAGGGCGCAAGTAGGGCACTATAAGGGTGTAAGTAGGGTGCAATAAGGGTGCAAGAATGATGCAACTATGGCGCAACTAGGGAGCAACTAAGACGCAACTAGGGTGCAAGTAGGGCTCAACTAGGACGCAAGTAGGGTGCAAGTATGGCGCAATTATGGCACAATTAAGGCGCAACAAGGGCAACACTAGGGCGCAACTAGGCGCAACTAGGGTACAACTAGGGCGTAACTAGGGCACAACTAGGATGCAACTAGGGCGCAACAAGGGTGCAACTAGGGTGCAACTAGAGCGCAACTAGGGCGCAACTAGGTCGCAACTAGGGCCCAATTAGGGCGCAACTAGGGGCAACTAGGGCACAACTAGGGCGCAACTAGGGCGCAACTAGGGCGCAACGAGGGCGCAACGAGGGCGCAACTAGGGCGCAACTAGGGCGCGACTAGGGCGTAACTAGGGCGCAAATAGGGCGCAACGAGGGTGCAACTAGGGTGCAACTAGAGCGCAACTAGGGCGCAACTAGGGCGCGACTAGGGCGTAACTAGGGCGCAAATAGGGCGCAACGAGGGTGCAACTAGGGTGCAACTAGAGCGCAACTAGGGCGCAACTAGGGCGCGACTAGGGCGTAACTAGGGCGCAAATAGGGCGCAACGAGGGTGCAACTAGGGTGCAACTAGAGCGCAACTAGGGCGCAACTAGGGCGCGACTAGGGCGTAACTAGGGCGCAAATAGGGCGCAACGAGGGTGCAACTAGGGTGCAACTAGAGCGCAACTAGGGCGCAACTAGGGCGCGACTAGGGCGTAACTAGGGCGCAAATAGGGCGCAACGAGGGTGCAACTAGGGTGCAACTAGAGCGCAACTAGGGCGCAACTAGGGCGCGACTAGGGCGTAACTAGGGCGCAAATAGGGCGCAACGAGGGTGCAACTAGGGTGCAACTAGAGCGCAACTAGGGCGCAACTAGGGCGCGACTAGGGCGTAACTAGGGCGCAAATAGGGCGCAACGAGGGTGCAACTAGGGTGCAACTAGAGCGCAACTAGGGCGCAACTAGGGCGCGACTAGGGCGTAACTAGGGCGCAAATAGGGCGCAACGAGGGTGCAACTAGGGTGCAACTAGAGCGCAACTAGGGCGCAACTAGGGCGCGACTAGGGCGTAACTAGGGCGCAAATAGGGCGCAACGAGGGTGCAACTAGGGTGCAACTAGAGCGCAACTAGGGCGCAACTAGGGCGCGACTAGGGCGTAACTAGGGCGCAAATAGGGCGCAACGAGGGTGCAACTAGGGTGCAACTAGAGCGCAACTAGGGCGCAACTAGGGCGCGACTAGGGCGTAACTAGGGCGCAAATAGGGCGCAACGAGGGTGCAACTAGGGTGCAACTAGAGCGCAACTAGGGCGCAACTAGGGCGCGACTAGGGCGTAACTAGGGCGCAAATAGGGCGCAACGAGGGTGCAACTAGGGTGCAACTAGAGCGCAACTAGGGCGCAACTAGGGCGCGACTAGGGCGTAACTAGGGCGCAAATAGGGCGCAACGAGGGTGCAACTAGGGTGCAACTAGAGCGCAACTAGGGCGCAACTAGGGCGCGACTAGGGCGTAACTAGGGCGCAAATAGGGCGCAACGAGGGTGCAACTAGGGTGCAACTAGAGCGCAACTAGGGCGCAACTAGGGCGCGACTAGGGCGTAACTAGGGCGCAAATAGGGCGCAACGAGGGTGCAACTAGGGTGCAACTAGAGCGCAACTAGGGCGCAACTAGGGCGCGACTAGGGCGTAACTAGGGCGCAAATAGGGCGCAACGAGGGTGCAACTAGGGTGCAACTAGAGCGCAACTAGGGCGCAACTAGGGCGCGACTAGGGCGTAACTAGGGCGCAAATAGGGCGCAACGAGGGTGCAACTAGGGTGCAACTAGAGCGCAACTAGGGCGCAACTAGGGCGCGACTAGGGCGTAACTAGGGCGCAAATAGGGCGCAACGAGGGTGCAACTAGGGTGCAACTAGAGCGCAACTAGGGCGCAACTAGGGCGCGACTAGGGCGTAACTAGGGCGCAAATAGGGCGCAACGAGGGTGCAACTAGGGTGCAACTAGAGCGCAACTAGGGCGCAACTAGGGCGCGACTAGGGCGTAACTAGGGCGCAAATAGGGCGCAACGAGGGTGCAACTAGGGTGCAACTAGAGCGCAACTAGGGCGCAACTAGGGCGCGACTAGGGCGTAACTAGGGCGCAAATAGGGCGCAACGAGGGTGCAACTAGGGTGCAACTAGAGCGCAACTAGGGCGCAACTAGGGCGCGACTAGGGCGTAACTAGGGCGCAAATAGGGCGCAACGAGGGTGCAACTAGGGTGCAACTAGAGCGCAACTAGGGCGCAACTAGGGCGCGACTAGGGCGTAACTAGGGCGCAAATAGGGCGCAACGAGGGTGCAACTAGGGTGCAACTAGAGCGCAACTAGGGCGCAACTAGGGCGCGACTAGGGCGTAACTAGGGCGCAAATAGGGCGCAACGAGGGTGCAACTAGGGTGCAACTAGAGCGCAACTAGGGCGCAACTAGGGCGCGACTAGGGCGTAACTAGGGCGCAAATAGGGCGCAACGAGGGTGCAACTAGGGTGCAACTAGAGCGCAACTAGGGCGCAACTAGGGCGCGACTAGGGCGTAACTAGGGCGCAAATAGGGCGCAACGAGGGTGCAACTAGGGTGCAACTAGAGCGCAACTAGGGCGCAACTAGGGCGCGACTAGGGCGTAACTAGGGCGCAAATAGGGCGCAACGAGGGTGCAACTAGGGTGCAACTAGAGCGCAACTAGGGCGCAACTAGGGCGCGACTAGGGCGTAACTAGGGCGCAAATAGGGCGCAACGAGGGTGCAACTAGGGTGCAACTAGAGCGCAACTAGGGCGCAACTAGGGCGCGACTAGGGCGTAACTAGGGCGCAAATAGGGCGCAACGAGGGTGCAACTAGGGTGCAACTAGAGCGCAACTAGGGCGCAACTAGGGCGCGACTAGGGCGTAACTAGGGCGCAAATAGGGCGCAACGAGGGTGCAACTAGGGTGCAACTAGAGCGCAACTAGGGCGCAACTAGGGCGCGACTAGGGCGTAACTAGGGCGCAAATAGGGCGCAACGAGGGTGCAACTAGGGTGCAACTAGAGCGCAACTAGGGCGCAACTAGGGCGCGACTAGGGCGTAACTAGGGCGCAAATAGGGCGCAACGAGGGTGCAACTAGGGTGCAACTAGAGCGCAACTAGGGCGCAACTAGGGCGCGACTAGGGCGTAACTAGGGCGCAAATAGGGCGCAACGAGGGTGCAACTAGGGTGCAACTAGAGCGCAACTAGGGCGCAACTAGGGCGCGACTAGGGCGTAACTAGGGCGCAAATAGGGCGCAACGAGGGTGCAACTAGGGTGCAACTAGAGCGCAACTAGGGCGCAACTAGGGCGCGACTAGGGCGTAACTAGGGCGCAAATAGGGCGCAACGAGGGTGCAACTAGGGTGCAACTAGAGCGCAACTAGGGCGCAACTAGGGCGCGACTAGGGCGTAACTAGGGCGCAAATAGGGCGCAACGAGGGTGCAACTAGGGTGCAACTAGAGCGCAACTAGGGCGCAACTAGGTTGCAATTAGGGCGCAACTGGGGGCAACTAGGGCGCAACTAGGGCGCAACTAGGGCGCAACTAGGGCGCAACTAGGGCACAACTAGGGCGCAATTAGGACGCAACTAGGGCGCGACTAGGGCGCGACTTGTGCGCAACTAGGGCGCAACTAGGGCGCAACTAGGGCGCAACTAGGGCACAACTAGGGCGCAACTATGGCGCAACTAGGGTGCAAATAGGGCGCAACTATGGCGCAACTAGGGTGCAACTACGGCATAATTAGGGCACAAATAGGGTACAAGTAGGACAAAACTAGGGCGCAACTAGGGTACAATTAGTGCGTAGCTAGTCCCCAAATGAGGCGCAACTAGGGCGCAAGTAGGGTGCAAGTAGGGTGCAAGTACGTTGCAACTTGTGCCCAACCAGGGCGCAACTAGGGCACATCTAGGGCGCAACTAGGGCGCAACTATGGCGCAACTAGGTTGCAAGTAGGGCGCAACTAGGGTAAAACCAGGGCACAAATAGGGCACAAGTAAGACGCAACTATGGCACAACTAGGGCACAATTGGGGCGTAGCTAGTGCCCAACTGAGGCGCAACTAGGGCGCAAGTAGGGCGCCAATAGGGTGTAAGTAGGTTGCAAAAAGGGCGCAAGAAGGGCGCAAGTAGGGCGCAACTAGGGTGCAACTAAGACGCAACCAGGGTGCAAGTAGGGCGTAACTAGGGCGCAAGTAGGGCGCAAGTAGGGCGCAACTATGGCACAACTAATGCGCAACAAGGGCGTAACTAGGGCGCAACTAGGAGCAACTAGGGCGCAACTAGGGTGCAACTAGGGCGCAACTATGGCGCAACTAGGGCGCAACTAGAGCGCAACTAGGGCGCAACTAGGGCGCAACTAGAGCGCAACTAGGCTGCAACTAGGGCGTAACTAGGGCGCAATTAGGGCGCACCTGGGGGCAACTAGGGCGCAACTAGGGTGCAACTAGGGCGCAACTAGGGTGCATCTAGGGCGCAATGAGGGCGCAACAAGGGCGCAACTAGGGCATGAATAGGGCGCAACTAGGGAGAAAATAGGGCGCAACTAGGGCGCAGCTAGGACGCAATCAGGGTACAACTAGGGTGCAACTATGGTGCAACTAGGGCGGAACTAGGGTGCAACCAGTGCGCAACTAGGGCAAAACTAGGGCGCGACTAGGGCGCGACTATGGTGCGACTTGGGCGCAACTAGGGCCCAACTAAGGCACAACTAGGGCGCAACTACGGCGCAACTACGGCGCAATTAGGGTACAACTGGCAGCAACTAGGGCGCAACGAGGGCGCAACTAGGTTGCAACTAGGGCACAACTAGGGCGTAACTAGGGCACAACTAGGGCGCAACTAGGGTGCAACTAGTGTACCTCCAGGGCGCAACTAGGGGGCGACTAGGGCGCGACGAGGACATGACTTGTATGCAACTAGGGTGCAACTAGGGTGCAACTAGGACGCAACTAGGGTGCAAATAGGGCGCAACTAGGGACAGCTAGGGCGCAGCTAGGACGCAACTAGGGCGCAACTAGGGCGCAACTAATGCGCAACTAGGGCGCATCTAGGGCGCAACTAGAGCGCAACTAGGGCGCAAATATGGCGTAACTAGGGCGCAACTAGGGTGCATATAAGGCAGAAGTTGGGCACAAATAGGGCACAAGTAGGACGGAACTAGGGTGCAAGTAGGGTACAACTAGGGCGTAGCTAGTGCCCGACTGAGGCGCAACTAAGGCGCAACTAGGGTGCAACTAGACGCAACTAGGGTGCAAGTAGGACGCAAGTAGGGCGCAAGTAGGGCGCAAGTAGGGCGCAACTAGGGCACAACCAGAGCGCAATTAGGACGCAACTAGGGCGCAACTAGGACGCAACTACGGTGCAAATAGAGCGCAATTAGGGCGCAACTAGGACGCAACAAGGGCGCAATGAGGGTGCAACTAGGGCACAAATAGGGTACAAGTAGGACGCATCTAGGGGGCAACTAGGGTACAACCAGGGCAGAGCTAGTCCCCAGCTGAGGCGTAACAAGGGCGCAAGTAGGGTGCAAGTAGGGCGCAAGTAGGTTGCAACTTGTGCGCAACAAGGGTGCAGCTAGGGCGCAACTAGGGCGCAACTAGGGCGCAACTAGGGTGCAAGTAGGGCGCAACTAGGGTGCACCTAGGGCGCAAGTAGGGCGCAAGTAAGACGCAACTAGGGTGCAAATAGGGCACAATTAGGGCGTAGCTAGTGTCCAACTGAGGTACAACTAGGGCGCAAGTAGGGCGCCAATAGGGTGTAAGTACGGTTCAATAAGGGCGCAAGAAGGGTGTAAGTAGGGCGCAACTAGGGCGCAACTAAGACACAAGTAGGGTGCAAGTAGGGCGCAACTAGGGCGCAAGTAGGGCGCAAGTAGGGCGCAACTAGGGCACAACTAAGGCACAACAAGGGCGCAATTAGGGCGCAACTAGGTGCAACTAGGGCGCAACTAGGGTGTAACTAGGGCGCAACTAGGGTGCAACTAGGGCGCAACTAGGGCGCAACTAGGACGCAACTAGTGCGCACCTAGGGCGCAACTATAGCGCAACTAGGGCGCAACTAGGGCGCAACTAGGGCGCAATTAGGACGCAACCGGGGGCAACTAGAGCGCAACTAGGGCGCAACTAGGGCGCAACTAGGGTGCAACGGGGGCGCAACGAGGGCGCAACTATGGCGCAACGAGGGCGCAACTAGGGTGCAACTAGGGCGCAACTAGGGCGCAACTAGGGCGCCCGGGCGCAACTAGGGCGCAACTAGGGGGCAACTAGGGCGCAACTAGGGCGCAACTAGGGCGCAATTAGGACGCAACCGGGGGCAACTAGAGCGCAACTAGGGCGCAACTAGGGCGCAACTAGGGTGCAACGGGGGCGCAACGAGGGCGCAACTATGGCGCAACGAGGGCGCAACTAGGGTGCAACTAGGGCGCAACTAGGGCGTAACTAGGGCGCAACTAGGGTGCAACTAGTCTGCAAGTTGGGCGCAACTAGGACGTAAGTAAGACGCAACTAAGGGTGCAACTATGGGACAACTAGGGCGTAGCTAGTGCCCAACTGAGGCGCGACCAGGGTGCAAGTAGGCGTCAGTATGGCACAAGTAGGGCGCAAATATGGCGCAACTAGGGCGCAAATATGACGCAACTAGGGCGCAACTAGTGCGTAACTATGGTGCAACTAGGGTGCAAGTAGTGCGCAACTAGGGCGCAACTAGGGCGTCCGTGTGCAACTAGGGCGCAACCAGGGGGAAACTGGGGCGCAACTAGCGCGCAACTAGGACGCAACTAGGGCACAAATAGGGCGCAACTAGGGCGCACCTAGGGTGCAACTAGTGCGCAACTAGGGTGCAACTAGGGCGCAACTACGGCGCAACTAGGGCGCGACCTGGGCGCAACTAGGGCGCAACTAGGGCACAACTAGGGGCAACTAGGGCGCAACTAGGACGCAATTAGGGCACAACTGGGGGCAACTAGGGCGCAAATAGGGTGCAACTAGGTTGCAACTAGGGCACAACTAGGGCGCAACTAGGGCGCAACTAGGGCGCAACTAGGGTGCAACTAGTGCGCAACTAGGGCACAACTAGGGCACGAGTAGGGCGCGACTAGGGCGCGACTTGGGCCCAAATCAGGGCTCAACTATGGCGCAACTAGGACGCAACTAGGGCGCAATTAGGACGCAACTGGGGGCAACTAGGGCGCAACTAGGACGCAACTAGGACGCAACTAGGGCGGAACTAAGGCGCAACTAGGGCGCAACTAGGGCGCAACTAGGGCGCAACTAGGGCGCAACTAGGACGCAACTAGGACGCAACTAGGGCGGAACTAAGGCGCAACTAGGGCGCAACTAGGGCGCAACTAGGGCGCAACTAGGGCGCAACTAGGGCGCAACTATGGCGCAACTAGGGCACAACTAGGGCGCAACTAAGGCGCAAGTAGGGCGCAAACATGGCACATGTAGGACGCAACTAGGGCGCAAGCAGGGTACAACTAGGGCGTATGTAGTGCCCAACTGAGGCGCAACTAGGGCGCAACTAGGGTGCAACTAAAACGCAACTAGGGTCCAACTAGGGCGCAATTAGGGCGCAAGTAGGGCACAAGCAGGGTGCAACTAGGGCACAACTAAGGCGCAACAAGGGCGCAACTAGGGTGCAACTAGGGCGCAACTAGGGCGCAACTAGGCATAACTAGGGCCCAACTAGTGCATAACTAGGGCGCAACTAGGGCACAACTAAGGCGCAACAAGGGCGCAACTAGGGTGCAACTAGGGCGCAACTAGGGCGCAACTAGGCATAACTAGGGCCCAACTAGTGCATAACTAGGGCGCAACTATAGTGCAACTAGGGCGTTACTAGGGCGCAACTAGGACGCAACTATGGCGCAACTAGAGCGCAGCTATGACGCAACTATGGAGCAACAAGGGCGCAACAAGGGCACAACTAGGGCACAACGAGGACCCAACGAGGGCGCAAGTAGGGTGCAACTAGGGCGCTAATAGGCCGCAACCAGGGTGCAACCAGGGCGTAACTAGGGTACAACTAGGGCGCAACTAGAGCACAACTTGGGCACAATTAGGATGCAACTAGGTCGCATCTAGGGCGCAACTAGGGCGCAACTAGGGCACAACTAGGGCGCAACTAGGGTGCAACTAGGGCGCAACCGGGGCGCAACTAGGGCGTAACGAGGGTGCAACTAGGGCACATCTAGGGTGCAACTAGTGTGCAAGTTGGGCGCAACTAAGGTGCAACTAAGGCGCAACTAGCACGCAAGTAGGGCACAAGTAGGACGTAACTACGCCACAAGTGGGGCACAACTAGGGTGTAACAAGGATGCAACTAGGGCGCAACTTGAGCGCAACGAGGGTGCATTATGGGCGCAACGAGGGCGCAACGCAGGCGCAACAATGATGCAACAAGGGCGCAACTAGGGCGCAACTAGGGCGCAACTAGGGCGCAAATAGGGCGCAACTAGGATGCAACTAGGGCGCAACTAGGGCGCAACTTGGGCGCAACTAGGGCACAACCAAGGCACAGCTAAGGCGCAAAAAAGGCGCAACTAAGGCGCAACTAGGGCCCAAGTAGGGCACAAGTAGGACGCACCTAGGGTGCAACTAGGGTACAACTAGGGCGTAGCTATTGCGAAACTGAGGCGCAACTAGGGGGAGAGTAGGACGCAAGTAGGGCGCAACTAGGGCGCAACTAGGGCGCAACTAGGGCACAACTAGGCCGCAACTAGGGCGCAACTAGGGCACAACTAGGGCGCAACTAGGGCACAACTAGGGTGCAACTAGGGCACATCTAGGACGCAACTAGGGCGCAACTAGGGCGCAACTAGTGCGCAATGAGGACGCAACCAGGGCACAACTAGGGCGCAACTAGGGCGCAACTAGAGTGCAACTAGGATGCAACTAGGGTGCAACTAAGGCGCAACTAGGACACGACTAGGGCACAACTATGGCGTGCCTAGTGCGTGAATAGGGCGCGTCTTGGGCGCAACTAGGGTGCAGCCAGGGCGCAACGAAGGTGCAAATAGGGCGCAACTAGGGCGCAATTAGGATGCAACTGAGGGCAACTAGCGCGTAGCTAGTGCCCAACTCAGGCGCAACTAGGGCGCAAGTAGGGCGCCAGTAGGGTGCAAGTTTGGTGCAATAAGGACATAAAAAGGGTGCAACTAGGGTGCAACTAGGGCGCAAATAGGACGCACCTAAGGCACAAGTAGGGCACAACTAGGGCGCAACTAGGGCGCAAGTAGGCCACAAGTAGGGCGCGAGTAGGACGGAATTAGGGCGCAACTAGGGCACAACTAGGGTGCAACTAGTGTGCAAGTTGGGCGCAACTAGGGCGCAACTAAGCCGCAACTATGGCGCAACTAGAGCGCAACTAGGGTGCAACTAGGGTGCAACTAGGGCGCTCCTCTGGCGTAAGTAGGGTGCAACTAGGGTGCAACTAGAGCGCAAGTATGGCACAACTAGGATGCAACTAGGGCGCAACTAGGGTGCAAGTAGTGCACAAGTTGGGCGCAACTAAGGCGCTACTAAGGCGCAACTAGCGGGCAAGTATGACACAAGTAGGACGCAACTAGCACGCAATTAGGGCACAGCTAGGGTGTAGCTAGTGCCCAACTAAAGCACAACTAGGGCGCAAGTAGGGTGCCAGTAGGGT
>SZWC01000124.1:484658-506291 GCA_023375785.1 Penium margaritaceum | reverse complement strand
CGTAAGTAGGGTGCAACTAGGGTGCAACTAGAGCGCAAGTATGGCACAACTAGGATGCAACTAGGGCGCAACTAGGGTGCAAGTAGTGCACAAGTTGGGCGCAACTAAGGCGCTACTAAGGCGCAACTAGCGGGCAAGTATGACACAAGTAGGACGCAACTAGCACGCAATTAGGGCACAGCTAGGGTGTAGCTAGTGCCCAACTAAAGCACAACTAGGGCGCAAGTAGGGTGCCAGTAGGGTGCACGCATGGTACAAGAAGGGTGCAAATAGGGTGCAACTAGGGCGTGACTAGGGCACAACTAGGGCGTGACTAGGGCGCAACTACGGCGCAACTAGGGCGCAACTAGGGCATAACTAGGGCACAACTAGGGCGCAACTAGGGCATAACTAGGGCGCAACTAGGTCGCAACTAGGGCGCAACTAGGCCGCATATAGGGCGCAACTAAGGCGCAACTAGGGCGCAACTAGGCCGCAACTAAGTCGCAACTAGGGCGCAAGTAGGGCACAAGTAGGACGCAACTGGGGCGCAACTAGGGTACAACTAGGGCATAGCTAGTGCCCAACTGAGACACAACTAGGGCGCAAGTAGGGCGCAAATAAGGCGCAAGTATGGTGCAACTAGTGCGCAACTACGGCGCAACTAGGGCGCAAATAGGCCGCAACTAGGACGGAACTAGGGCGTAACTAGGGCGCAACTGCGGCGCAACTAGGTTGCAACTAGGATGCAACTAGGGCGCAACTAGGACGCAACTAGGGCGCAACTAGGGCACAACTACGGCGTAACTAGGGTGCAAGTAGGGCGCAACTATGGCGGGACTAGGGCGCAACTACGGCGCAAGTAGGGCGCAAGTAAGACGCAACTAGGGCGCAACTAGGGTACAACTAGGGCGTATCTAGTATCAAACTAAAGTGCAACTAGGGCACAATTAGGGAGCCAGTAAGACGTAAGTATGGTGCAATAAGGACGCAAGAAGGGCGCAACTAGGGTGCAACTAGGGCGCAATTATGACGTGACTAGGGCGCAAGTAGGGGACAACTAGGGTGCAAACAGGACACAAGTAGGGCGCAAGTAGGGTGCAACTAAGGCACAACTAAGGCGCAACTAGGACGTAACTAGGGCGCAACTAGGGCGCAACTAGGACGCAACTAGGGCGCAACTAGGGCACAACTAGGGCACAACTAGGGCGCAACTAGGGCATAACTAGGGCACAACTAGGGCGCAACTAGGGCATAACTAGGGCACAACTAGGGCGCAACTAGGGCATAACTAGGGCACAACTAGGGCGCAACTAGGGCATAACTAGGGCACAACTAGGGCGCAACTAGGGCGCAACTAGGGTGCAACTAGGGCGCAATTATGACGTGACTAGGGCGCAAGTAGGGGACAACTAGGGTGCAAACAGGACACAAGTAGGGCGCAAGTAGGGTGCAACTAAGGTACAACTAAGGCGCAACTAGGACGTAACTAGGGCGCAACTAGGGCGCAACTAGGGTGCAACTAGGGCGCAATTATGACGTGACTAGGGCGCAAGTAGGGGACAACTAGGGTGCAAACAGGACACAAGTAGGGCGCAAGTAGGGTGCAACTAAGGTACAACTAAGGCGCAACTAGGACGTAACTAGGGCGCAACTAGGGCGCAACTAGGGTGCAACTAGGGCGCAATTATGACGTGACTAGGGCGCAAGTAGGGGACAACTAGGGTGCAAACAGGACACAAGTAGGGCGCAAGTAGGGTGCAACTAAGGCACAACTAAGGCGCAACTAGGACGTAACTAGGGCGCAACTAGGGCGCAACTAGGACGCAACTAGAGCGCAACTAGGACACAACTAGGGCAGAACTAAGAGGCTACTAGGGTGCAACTAGGGTACTACTAGGGTGCAACTAGGGCGTAACTAGGGCACAACAAGGACGCAACGAGGCCGCAACTAGGGCGCAACTAGGGTGCAACTATGGCGCGACGAGGGCACAACAAGGGCGCAACTAGGGCGTAACTAGGGTGCGACTAGGGCGTAACTAGGGCGTAACTAGGGCGCAACTAGGGCGCAACTAGGGTGCAACTATGGCGCGACGAGGGCACAACAAGGGCGCAACTAGGGCGTAACTAGGGTGCGACTAGGGCGTAACTAGGGCGTAACTAGGGCGCATCTAGGGTGCAACTAGGGCACAACTAGGGCACAACTAGGGTACAACTAGGATGCAACTAGGTCGCAACAAGGGTGCAACTAGGGCGCAACTATGGTGCAACAAGGGCGCAACCGGGCGCAACCAGGGCGCAACCAGGGCCGACTAGGGCACACATAGGGCGCAACTAGGGCGCAACTAGGGTGCAACTAGTGTGCAATTGGGCGCAACAATGGCGCAACAAAGACGTAACTAGCGCGCAAGTTGGGCACAAGTAGGACGCAACTAGGGCGCAATTAGGGTACAACTAGGGCGTAGCTAGTGCCCAACTATGGCACAACTAGGGCGCAAGAAGGGTGCTAGTAGGGCGCAAGTAGGGTGCAATAAGGGCACAAATAGGGTGCAACTAGAGCGCAACTAGGGTGCAACTAGGGCCCAACTAGGTCGTGAATAGGGCGCAACTAGGGCGCGACTAGGGCGCAACTAGGGCACAACTAGGGCACAACTAGGGCGCAACTAGGGGGTAACTAGGGTGCAACTAGGGCGCAACTAGGGCGGAACTAGGGCGCAACTAGGGTGCAACTAGGGTGCAACTAGGGCGCAACAAGGGTGCAACTAGAGTGCAAGTAGGGCGCAAGTAGGACGCAAGTAGGGAGCAACTACGGCACAAGTGGGGCACAACTAGGGCGTAACAAGGGCGCAACTTCAGTGCAACGAGGGCGCAACGAGGGTGCAACGAGGGCGCAACGAGGGGGCAACAACGGCGCAACTATGGGACAACTAGGACGCAACTAGGGTGCAAATAGGACGCAACTAGGACGCAACTAGGGTCCGACTATGGCGCGACTAGAGTGCGACTAGGGTGCGACTAGGACGCGACTTGGGTGCAACTAGTGCGCAACTAGGGTGCAACTAAGGTGCAACTAGGGCGCAACTAGGGCGCAATAAGGCGCAACTGGGGGCAACTAGGGCGCAACTAGGGCGCAACTTGGGCGCAATTGGGGCGCAACTAGGGCACAACTAGGGCGCAACTAGGGCGCAACTAGGGCGCACCTAGGGCGCAACTAGGGCGCAACTAGGGTGAAACTAAGGCACAAGTAGGGCGCAAGTAGGGAACAAGTAGGACTGAACTAGGGCGTAACTAGGATACAAATAGGGCGTAGCTAGTGCCCAACTGAGGCGCAAATAGGGCGCAAGTAGGGTGGATGTAAGGCGCAAGTAGGATGCAACTTGTGTGCAAATAGGGCGCGCACTCAAAGCACAACTAGGGCACAAATAGGGTTCAAGTATGGCGCAACTAGGGTGCAACTAGGGTGCAAGTAAGGCACAAGTAAGACGCAACTAGAGCGCAACTAGGGCACAACTAGGGGGTAGCTAGTGCCCAACTGAGGTGCAACTAGGGCGCAAGAAGGGCGCCAGTAGGTTGTCAGTTTGGTGCAATAAGGACGCAAGAAGGGCGCAACTAGGGTGCAACTAGAGCGCAATTATGACGTACCTAGGGCGAAAGTATGGCGCAACTAGGACGCAACGAGGGCGCAAGTAGGACGCAAGATGCCCGTAAGTATGCCGCAATTAGGGCGCAACTATGGCGCAACTAGGGCATAACTAGGGTGCAACTAGTGTGCAAGTTGGGTACAACTAGGGCGTAACAAAGGTGCAACTAGGGCGCATGTAGGGCGCAACTAGAGCGCAACTAGAGTGCAACTAGGGTGCAACTAGGGCGCAAGTATGGTGCAACTAGGGCGCAACTAGAGCGCAAGTAGGGCACAACTAGGGCGCAACTAGGGCGCAACTAGGGTGCAACTAGTGCGCAAGTTGGACGCAACTAAGGCGATACTAAGGCGCAACTAGCGCGCAAGTATGGCACAAGTAGGACGCAACTAGCGCGCAAGTAGGACACAACTAGGGCGTAGCTAGTGCCCAACTAAGGCACATCTAGAGCGCAAGTAGGGTGCAAGTAGGGCGCAAGTAGGGTGCAACAAGGGTGCAAAGAGGGTGCAACTGAGGCACGACTAGGGTGAAAGGAGGGCCCAACTAGGGTGCAACTAGGGCGCAACTTGGGCGCAACTAGGGCGCAACTAGGGTGCAACTAGGGCGCAACTAGGGCGCAACTAGGGCGTAACTAGGGCGAAACTAGGTCGCAACTAGGGCACAACTAGGCTGCATCTAGGGCGCAAATAAGGCGCACCTAGGGCGCAGCTAGGGTGCAACTAAGGCGCAACTATGGTGCAAGTAGGGCATAAGTAGGACCCAACAAGGGCGCAACAAGGGTACAACTAGGGCGTAGCTAGTGCCCAACTGAGGCGCAAGTAGGGTGCAAGAAGGGCGCAAGTAGGGCACAAGTAGGGTGCAACTAGTGCGCAACTAGGGCGCAACTAGGGCGCAACTAGGGTGCAAGTAGGGCGGAACTAGGGTGCAACTAGGGCGCAACTAGGGCACAATTAGGGTGCAACTAGGACGCAAGTAGGGCGCAACTAGGGCACAACTAGGGCGCAACTAGGGCGCAACTAGGGCACAACTAGTGCGCAACCAGGGTGAAACCAGGGCGCAACGAGGGCGCAACTAGGGTGCAACTAGGGCGCAACCAGGGCGCAACTAGGGTGCAACTAGGCTGCAACTAGGGCGCAACTAGGACGCAACTAGGGCGCAACTAGGACGCAACTAGGGCACAACTAGTGCGCAACCAGGGTGAAACCAGGGCGCAACGAGGACGCAACTAGGGCGCAACTAGGGTGCAACTAGGGCGCAACTAGGGTGCAACTAGGGTTCAAATAGGGCGCAACTAGGGCGCAACTAGGGTGCAACTTTGACGCAAGTAGGGCGCAAGTAAGACGCAACTAGGGTGCAACTACGGTACAACTAGGGCGTAGCTAGTGCCCAACCAAGGCGCAGCTATGGTGCAAGTAGGCGTAAGTAGGGCGCAAGAAGGGTGCAACTAGGGTGCAAGTAGGGCGCAACTAGGTTGCAACAAGGGCGGAACTAGGGCGCAACTAGGGTGCAACTAGGACGAAACTAGGGCAAAACTAGGGCGCAACTAGGGCGCAACTAGGGCGCAACAAGGGTGCAACTAGGGCGCAACTAGGGCGCAACTAGGGCGCGACTAGGGCCCGACTAGGGTGTGACTTGGGCGCAACTAGGGCGGAACTATGGGGCAACTGGGGCGCAACCAGGGCGCAACTAGGGCGTAACTAGGGTGCAACCAGGCCGCAACCGGGGCGCAACCAGGACACAACAAGGGCACAACAAGGGCACAACTAGGGTGCAACTAGGGCGCAACCAGGGTGCAACTAGTGTGCAAGTTGGGCGCAACTAAGGCGTAACTAAGGTGCAACTAGAACGCAAGTAGGGCAAAAGTAGGACGCAACTAGTGCGCAACTAGGGTACAACTAGGACGTAGCTAGTGCCCAACTAAGGTACAACTAGGGCGCAAGTATGGTGCCTGTAGGGCGCAAGTAGGGTGTTATAAGGGCACAAATAGGATGCAACAAGGGCGCAACTAGGGCGCAACTAGGGCGCGACTAGGGCGCGAGTATGGCGCAACCAGAGCGCAACTAGGGCGCAACTATGGCGCAACTAGGATGCAACTAGGGCGCAAGTAGGGCGAAAGTGGGCCCGGCCTACGTTTGTGTGACCTGGCTTTGATTTATGTGACCCGGCTTTGGTTTCTGTGACCCAGCTTTGGTTTGTGTGACCCGGTTTTGGTTTATGTTACCCGGCTTTGGTTTATGTGACCCGTCTTTGGTTTCTCTGACCCGGCTTTCATTTCTGTGGCCCAGCTTTTATTTCTATGACCCGGCTTTGGTTTATGTGACCTGGGTTTGGTTCCCGTGTCCCGGCTTTGGTTTCTAGGACCTGGCTTTGGTTTCTATGACCCGGCTTTGGTTTCTGTGGCCCAGCTTTTATTTCTATGACCCGGCTTTGGTTTATGTGACCTGGGTTTGGTTCCCGTGTCCCGGCTTTGGTTTCTAGGACCTGGCTTTGGTTTCTATGACCCGGCTTTGGTTTCTGTGACCTGGCTTTGGTTACAATGACCCGTCTTTGGTTTCTGTGACCCAGCATTGGATTTTGTGACCCGGCTTTGGTTTCTGTGACCCGGCTTTGGTTTCTGGGACCCGGCTTTGGTTTATGTGACCCGTCTTTGGTTTCTGTGACCCAGCATTGGATTTTGTGACCCGGCTTTGGTTTCTGTGACCCGGCTTTGGTTTCTGGGACCCGGCTTTGGTTTATGTGACCCGGATTTGGTTTTTGTGACCCGGTTTTGGTTTGTGTGACCCGGCTTTGGCTTTTGTAACCCGGCTTTGTGTGACCCGGCTTTGGTTTATGTGACATGGCTTTGGTTTCTACGACCCGGCTTTGGTTTTTGTGACCCGGCTTTGGTTTCTGTGATCCGGCTTTGGTTTATATGACCCGGCTTTCGTTTATGTGACCCGGCTTTGGTTTTTATGACCTAGCTTTGCTTGATGAGACATAGCTTTGGTTTCTGTGAACTGGTTTGGGTTAATGTGACCCGGCTTTGATTTCAGTGACCCGGCTTTGGTTTATGTGACCCAGCTTTGGTTTCTGTGACCTAGTTTTGGCTTCCGTGACCCGGCTTTGGTTTATGTGACCCGGCTTTGGTTTATGTGACCCGGCTTTGGTTTCCCTGACCCGGCTTTCGTTTATGTGGCCCAGCTTTGGTTTCAGTGATCCGGCTTTGGTTTATCCAGCCTTGGTTTCTCTGACCCGGCTTTGGTTTATGTGACCCGTCTTTGGTTTCTATGATCCGGCTTTCGTTTCTGTGACCCGGCTTTGGTTTCTATGACCCGGTTTTGGTTTCTGTGTTCTGGCTTTGGTTAATGTGACCCGGCTTTGGTTTCTCTGACCCGACGTTGGTTTCTGTGACCCGGCTTTGGTTTCTATGACCCGGTTTTGGTTTCTGTGTTCTGGCTTTGGTTAATGTGACCCGGCTTTGGTTTCTCTGACCCGACGTTGGTTTCTGTGACCCGGCTATGGTTTATGTGACCTGGCTTTCATTTCTAGGACCCGGCTTTGGTTTCTGTGACCCGGCTTTGGTTATTGTGACCTGGCTTTCGTTTGTGTGACCCGGCTTTGGCTTCTGTGACCCGGCTTTGGTTGTTGTGACCCATCTTTGGTTTCTGTGACCCGGCTTTGGTTTCTTTTATCTCGCTTTGGTTTCTGTGACCCGGCTTTGGTTTGTGCAACCTAGTTTGCTTTGTGTGCCCCAGCTTTGGTTTCCGTGACCCGACTTCGATTTCTGTGACCCGGCTTTGGTTTCTGTGACTGGCTTAGGTTTGTGTGGCCCAGCTTTGGTTTATGTGACCGGGCTTTGGTTTGTGTGACCCGGCTTTGGTTTCTGTGACCCGGCTTTGGTTTCTGTGACCCGGCTTTGGTTTCTGTAACCCGGCTTTGGTTCATGTGACCCGGCTTTGGTTTCTGTGACCCGGCTTTGGTTTTTGTGACCCTGCTTGGTTTTTGTGACCCGGCTTTGGTTTTGTGATCCGGCTTTGGTTTTTGTGACCCGACTTTGGTTTATGTTACCGGCTTTGGTTTCTCTAACCCGGCTTTGGTTTCTGTGACCGGCTTTGGTTTTTGCGACCCAGCTTTGGTTTATGTGACCTGGATTTGAATTATCTGACCCAGTTTTGGTTTTATTTGGCTCAACTTTGGTTTCTGTGTACTGGTTTTGGTTTACCTAGCTTTGGTTTCTTTGAGCTGGCTTTGGTTTCTTTGACCCGAGTTTGGTTTCTATGACCCGGCTTTCGTTTCTATGATCCGGCTTTGGTTTCTGTGATTCGGCTTTGGTTTCTGTGACCCGGCTTTTGTTTTTGTGACCCGGCTTTGGTTTCTCTGACTGGCTTTCCGTTATGTGACTCGGCGTCGGTTTCTGTGATTAAACTTTGGTTTCTGTGACCCGGTTTTGGTTTATGGGACTGTTTTTGGTTCTTGTGACCCGGCTCTGGTTTATGTGACCCGGCCTTGGTTTATGTGACCCAGATTTGGCTTCTGTGACCCGGCTTTCTGTGACCCGGCTATGGTTTCTGTGACCTTGCTTTGGTTTCTGTGACCCGGCTTTGGTTTGTGTGACCTGGCTTTGGTTTATGTGACCCGGTTTCGGTTTGTGTGACCCGGCTTTTGGTTTTTGTGACCCGGATTTGGTTTATGTGACCCGGCTTTGGATTCTATGACCCGGCTTTGGTTTCTGTGACCCGGCTTTGGTTTCCGTGACCCGGCATTGGTTTCTGTGACCCAGCTTTGGTGTATGTGACCCGGCATTGGTATCTCTAACCCGACTTTGGCTGATGTGACCCGGCTTTGGTTTTTGTGAACCGGCTTTGGTTTGTGTGACTCGGCTTTGGTTTCTGTGACCCAACTTTGGTTTGTGTGACCCAGCTTTGGTTCCTGTGACCCAGATTTGGTTTTTGTGACCTGGCTCTGGTTACTGTGACCCGGCTTTGGTTTCTGTGAGCCGGCTTTGGTTTCTTGGACCTGGCTTTTGTTTATGTGAGCCGGCTTTGGTTTCTGTGACCCGGCTTTGGTTTCTGTGCCCCTGCTTTGGTTTCTGTGACCTGGTTTTGGTTTCTGTGTCCCGGCTTTGGTTATGTGACATGGCTTTGGTTGCTGTGACCCGGCTTTGGTTTCGGTGATCCGGTTTCGGATTCTATGAACCGGCTTTGGTTTATGTGAGCCGGCTTTGGTTTCTATGACCGGGCTCTGGTTTCTGTGCTCCGGCTTTGGGCTGTTGACCCTGCTTTGGTTTTGTGACCCGGCTTTGGTTTTTGTGATCCGGCTTTGGTTTCTGTGACCCGGCTTTGGTTTCTGTGACCCGACTTTGGTTTCTGTGACCTGGCTTTGGTTTATGTTACCTGGCTTTGGTTTCTGTGACCCGGCTTTGGTTTCTCTGACTTGGCTTTCGTTTCTGTGACCCGGCTTTGGTTTTTGTGACCCGACTTTGGTTTGTGTGACCCGGCTTTGGTTTCTCCGAACCGGCTTTGGTTTCTGTGACCCGGTTTTTGTTTCTCTGACATGGCTTTGGTTTTTGTGACCCGGCTTTGGTTTGTGTGAACTGGCTTTGCCTTCTGTGACCCAGCTTTGTTTTCTTTGACTCGGCTTTGGTTTATGTGACCCGGCATTGGTTGCAGTGACCTGGCTTTGGTTTCTGTGACCCGGCTTTGGTTTATGTGACCCGCCTTTGGTTTCTGTGACCCGGCTTTGATTTCAGTGACCCGGCTTTGGTTTCTCTGACCCGGCTTTTGTTTCTATGGCCCATCTTTGGATTATGTGATCCGGCTTTGGTTTATCCAGCTTTGGTTTCTTTGACCCGGCTTTGGTTTCTGTGACCCGTCTTTGGTTTCTATAACCCGGCTTTTGTTTTTGTGACCCGGCTTTGCTTTCTATGACCCGGCTTTGGTTTTTGTGACCCGGCTTTGGGTTCTGTGACCTGGCTTTGGTTTCTGTGACCCGGCGTTGGTTTCTGTGACCGGCTTTGGTTTCTGTGACCCGGCTTTGGTTTCTGGAACCCGGCTTTGGTTTCTGTGACCCGGCTTTGGTTTCAGTGACCCGGCTTTGGTTTCTGTGACCCGGCGTTGGTTTCTGTGACCGGCTTTGGTTTCTGTGACCCGTCTTTGGTTTCTGGAACCCGGCTTTGGTTTCTGTGACCCGGCTTTGGTTTTTGTGCCCGGCTTTCGTTTATGTGATTTGGCTTTGGCTTATGTGACCCGGCTTTGTGTGACCCGGCTTTGGTTTATGTGACCCAGCTTTCGTTTCTGTGACCCGACTTTGGTTTATGTGACCCGACTTTGGTTTCTATGATCCGGCTTTGGTTTCTATGACCCGGCTTTTGTTTACGTGACCCGGCTTCGGTTTCAATGACCCAGCTTTGGATTATGTGACCCGGCTTTGGTTTCTTTGACCCGATTTTGGTTTATGTGACCCGACTTTGATTTCAATTACTCGGCTTTGCTTTCTCTCACCCCGCTTTGGTTTCTGTGTCCCAACTTGGTTTCAGTGACCCGGCTTTGGTTTCTGTGACGGGCTTTGGTTTCTGTGACCCGGCTTTGGTTTGTGTGACCCGGCTTTTGGTTTTTGTGACCCGGCTTTGGTTTATGTGACCCGACTTTGGTTTCTATGACCCGGCTTTGGTTTCTGTGACCTGGCTTTGGTTTCTGTGACCTGGCATTGGTTTGTGTGTCCCAGCTTTGGTTTATGTGACCCGGTATTGGTATCTCTAACCCGACTTTGGCTGCTGTGACCCGGCTTTGGTTTTTGTGAACCAACTTTGGTTCATGTGACTCGGCTTTGGTTTCCGTGACCCAACTTTGGTTTGTGTGACCCAGCTTTGGTTCATATGACCCGGCTTTGGTTTTTGTGATCCGGCTCTGGTTACTGTGACCCGGGTTTGGTTTCTATGACCCGGCTTTGGTTTCTTTGACCTGGTTTTTGTTTCTGTGAGCCGGCTTTGGTTTCTGTGACCCGGCTTTGGTTTTTGTGCCCCTGCTTTGGTTTGTGTGACCTGGTTTTGGTTTCTATGACCCCGCTTTGGTTCTGTGACCTGGCTTTGGTTGCTGTGCCCCGGCTTTGGTTTCAGTGATCCGGCTTTTGATTATGTGAACCGGCTTTGGTTTCTGTGACCCGGCTTTGGTTTCTATGACCAGGCTTTGGTTTCTGTGCTCCGGCTTTGGTCAGTTGACCCTGCTTTGGTTTTGTGACCCGGCTTTGGTTTTTGTTATCCGGCTCTGGTTTCTGTGACCCGGCTTTGGTTTCTGTGACCCGACTTTGGTTTCTGTGACCTGGCTTTGGTTTATGTTACCTCGCTTTGGTTTCTGTGACCCAGCTTTGGTTTCTCTGACTTGGCTTTGGTTTATGTGACCCGGCTTTGGTTTTTGTGACCCGACTTTGGTTTGTGCGACCGGCTTTAGTTTCTCTGAACTGCCTTTGGTTTCTGTGACCCGGTTTTCGTTTCTCTGATCAGGCTTTGGTTTTTGTGTTCCGGCTTTGGTTTGTGTGAACCGGCTTTGCCTTCTGTGACCCAGCTTTGTTTTCTATGACTCGGCTTTGGGTTATGTGACCCGGCTTTGGTTGCTATGACCCGGCTTTGGTTTCTGTGACCCGGCTTTGGCTTATATGACCCGCCTTTGGTTTCTGTGACCCGGGTTTGATTTCACTGACCCAGCTTTGGTTTCTTTGAGCCGGCTTCTGCTTCTGTTGCCCATCTTTGGATTTTGTGATCCGGCTTTGGTTTATCTAGCTTTGGTTTATTTGATCCGGCTTTGGTTTCTGTGACCCGGGTTTGATTTCACTGACCCAGCTTTGGTTTCTTTGAGCCGGCTTCTGCTTCTGTTGCCCATCTTTGGATTTTGTGATCCGGCTTTGGTTTATCTAGCTTTGGTTTATTTGATCCGGCTTTGGTTTCAGTGACCAGTCTTTGGTTTCTATAACCCGGCTTTTGTTTCTGTGACCTGGCGTTGCTTTCTATGACCCGGCTTTGGTTTCTGTGACCCGGCGTTGGTTTCTGTGACCTGGCTTTGGTTTGTGTGACCCGGCGTTGGTTTCTGTGACCGGCTTTGGTTTCTGTGACCCGGCTTTGGCTTCTGGGACCCGGCTTTGGTTTCTATGACCTGGCTTTGGTTTTTGTGCCCCGGCTTTCGTTTATGTGACCTGGCTCCGGCTTCTGTGACCCGTCTTTGTGTGACCCGGCTTTGGTTTCCGTGACCCAGTTTCGTTTATGTGACCCGACTTTGGTTTATGTGACCCGACATTGGTTTCTATGATCCTGCTTTGGTTTCTATGACCCGGCTTTTGTTTCTGTGACCCAGCTTCGGTTTCATTGACCCAGCTTTGGATCATGTGACCCGGCTTTGGTTTCTTTGACCCGGTTTTGGGTTATGTGACCCGGCTTTGATTTCACTTACTCGGCTTTGCTTTCTGTCACCCCACTTTGGTTTCTATGTCCCAACTTGGTTTCAGTGACCCGGCTTTGGTTTCTGTGATGGGCTTTGGTTTATGTGACCCGGCTTTGGTTTTTGTGACCCGGCTTTGGTTTTTGTGACCCGAGTTTGATTTGTGTGACCCGGCTTTGGTTTGTCTGACCCATCTTTGGTTTCTTTAGCCCAACTTTGGTTTATGTGTACCGGCTTTGGTTTATCCAGCTTTGGTTTCTTTGAGCTGGCTTTGATTTATTTGACCCGTCTTTGGTTTCTATGACCCTGCTTTCATTTTTGTCATCCAGCTTTGGTTTCTGTAACCCAGCTTTGGTTTCTCTGACCTGGCTTTGGTTTTTGTGACCCGCCTTTGGTTTATGTGACCCGTCTTTGCATTCTGCGCCTCGGCGTTGGTTTCTGTGACCCGGCGTTGGTTTCGGTGACCCGGCTTTGGTTTATGGGACCATTTTTGGTTGGTGTGTCCCGGATTTGGTTTCTATGACCCGGCTTTGGTTTCTGTGACCCAGCTTTGGCTTCTCTTACTCGGCTTTCTGTGACCCGGCTATGGTTTTGTGACCCGGCTTTGGTTTGTGTGACCCGGCTTTGGTTTGTGTGACACGGCTATGGTTTTTGTGACCCGGCTTTGGTTTGTGTGACCCGGCTTTGGTTTATGTGACCCGGCTTTGGTTTGTATGACCCGACTTTTGGCTTTGTGACCCGGCTTTGGTTTATGTGACCCGGTTTTGGTTTCTATGACCCGGCTTTGGTTTCTGTGACCCGGATTTGGTTTATATGACCCGGCATTGGTTTTTGTGACCCATCTTTGGTTTATGTGACCCGGCATTGGTATCTCTAACCCGACATTGGCTGCTTTGACCCGGCTCTGGTTTTTGTGAACCGGCTTTGTTTTCTGTGACTCGGCTTTGGTTTCTGTGACCCAACTTTGGTTTGTGTGACCCAGTTTTGGTTCCTGTGACCCGGCTTTGCTTTATGTGATCCGGCTCTGGTTACTGTGACCTGACTTTGGTTTCTGTGACCCGGTTTCGGTTTATTTGACCTGGCTTCTGTTTCTGTGAGCCGGCTTTGGTTTCTGTGACCCGGCTTTGGTTTCTGTGCCCCTGTTTGGTTTATGTGACCTGGTTTTGGTTTCTGTGACCCGGCTTTGGTTCTGTGACATGGCTTTGGTTGCTGTGACCCGGCTTTGGTTTCGGTGATCCGGCTTCGGATTCTGTGAACCGGCTTTGGTTTATGTGAGCCGGTTTTGGTTTCTATGACCGGGCTTTGGTTTCTGTGCTCCGGCTTTGGTCTGTTGACCCTGCTTTGGTTTTGTGACCCGGCTTTGGTTTTTGTGATCCGGCTCTGGTTTATGTGACCCGGCTTTGGTTTCTGTGACCCGACTTTGGTTTCTATGACCTGGCTTTGGTTTATGTTACCCGGCTTTGGTTTCTGTGACCCGGCTTTGGTTTCTCTGACTTGGCTTTGGATTCTGTGACCCGGATTTGGTTTTTGTGACCCGACTTTGGTTTGTGTGACCCAGCTTAGGTTTCTCTGAACTGGCTTTGGTTTATGTGACCCAATTTTCGTTTCTCCGACCTGGCTTTGGTTTTTGTGACCCGGCTTTGGTTTGTGTGAACCGGCTTTGCCTTCTGTGACCCAGCTTTGTTTTATGTGACTCGGCTCTGGGTTATGTGACCCAGCTTTGGTTGATGTGACCCGGCTTTGGTTTCTGTGACCCGGCTTTGGTTTCTGTGACCCGCCTTTGGTTTCTCTGACCCGGCTTTGATTTTTGTGACTCGGCTTTGGTTTCTCTGACCCGGCTTTTGTTTCTGTGGCCCATCTTTGGATTATGTGATCCGGCTTTGGTTTATCCAGCTTTGGTTTCTTTGACCGGGCTTTGGTTTTTGTGACCCGTCTTTGGTTTATATAACCCGGCTTTTGTTTCTGTGACCCGGCTTTGCTTTCTATGACCCGGCTTTGGTTTCTGTGACCCGGCTTTGGTTTATGTGACCTGGCTTTGGTTTCTGTCACCCGGCGTTGGTTTCTGCGACCGGCTTTGGTTTCTGTGACCTGGCTTTGGCTTCTGGGACCCGGCTTTGGTTTCTGTGACCCGGCTTTGGTTTTTGTGCCCGGGCTTTCATTTATGTGACCTGGCTTTGGCTTCTGTGACCCGTCTTTGTGTGACCCGGCTCTGGTTTCTGTGACCGAGCTTTTGTTTCTGTGACCCGAGTTTGGTTTATGTGACCCGAGTTTGGTTTCTATGATCCTGCTTTGGTTTCTTTGACCCGGCTTTTGTTTATGTGACCCGGCTTCGGTTTCATTGACCCAGCTTTGGATTATGTGACCCGGATTTGGGTTCTTTGACCCGGTTTTGGTTCATGTAACCCGGCTTTCATTTCAATTACTCGGCTTTGATTTCTGTAACCCCGCTTTGGTTTCTGTGTCCCAACTTGGTTTCAGTGACCCGGCTTTGGCTTCTGTGACGGGCTTTGATTTCTGTGACCCGGCTTTGGTTTCTGTGACCCGGCTTTGGTTTCTATGACCGAGTTTGGTTTGTGTGACCCGGCTTTGGTTTATTTGACCCAGCTTTGGTTTCTTTCGCCCAACTTTGGTTTATGTGTACCGGCTTTGGTTTATCCAGCTTTGGTTTCTTTGAGCTGGCTTTGATTTCTTTGACCCGTCTTTGGTTTCTATGACACTGCTTTCATTTATGTGATCCAGCTTTGGTTTCTGTAACCCGGCTTTGGTTTATCTGACCCGGCTTTGGTTTATGTGATCCGGCTTTGGTTTATCCAGCTTTGGTTTCTTTGAGCTGGCTTTGATTTCTTTGACCCGTCTTTGGTTTCTATGACACTGCTTTCATTTATGTGATCCAGCTTTGGTTTCTGTAACCCGGCTTTGGTTTATCTGACCCGGCTTTGGTTCTTGTGACCCGCCTTTGGTTTCTGTGACCCGTCTTTGCGTTCTGCGACTCGGCGTTGGTTTATGTGAGCCGGCGTTGGTTTCGGTGACCCGGCTTTGGTTTATGGGACTGTTTTTGGTTCCAGTGTCTTGGCTTTTGTTTCTATGACCCGGCTTTGGTTTCTGTGACCCAGCTTTGGCTTCTCTGACCCGGCTTTCTGTGACTCGGCTATGGTTTTGTGACCCGGCTTTGGTTTCTGTGACCCGGCTTTGGTTTGTGTGACCCGGATTTGGTTTATGTGACCCGGCTTTGGTTTGTTTGACCCGGCTTTGGTTTCTGTGACCCGGCTTTGGTTTCTGTGACCCGGCTTTGGTTTGTGTGACCCGGCTTTGGTTTATGTGACCCAGATTTGGTTTCTATGACCCGGCATTGGTTTCTGTGACCCGGCTTTGGTTTCTGTGACCCAGCATTGGTTTCTGTGACCCAGCTTTGGTTTATGTGACCCGGCATTGGTATCTCTAACCCGACTTTGGCTGCTGTGACCCGGCTTTGGTTTTTGTGAACCGGCTTTGGTTTCCGTGACTCGGCTTTGGTTTCAATGATCCAACTTTGGTTTGTGTGACCCAGATTTGGTTCATGTGACCCGGCTTTGGTTTATGTGATCCGGCTCTGGTTACTGTGACCTGGCTTCGGTTTAAGTGACCCAGCTTTTGTTTCCTTGACATGGCTTTTGTTTCTGTGAGCCGGCTTTGGTTGCTCTGACTCGGCTTTGGTTTCTGTGCCCCTGCTTTGGTTTCTGTGACCTGGTTTTGGTTTATGCGGCCCGGCTTTGGTTCTGTGACCTGGCTTTCGTTGCTGTGGCCCAGCTTTGGTTTTAGTGATCTGGCTTTGGATTATGTGAACCGGCTTTGGTTTCTATGACACAGCTTTGGTTTCTATGACCGGGCTTTGGTTTATGTGCTCCGGCTTTGAACTGTTGACCCTGCTTTGGTTTTGTGACCTGGCCTTGGTTTTTGTGATCCGGCTCTGGTTTTTGTGACCCGGCTTTGGTTTATGTGACCCAGCTTTGGTTTCTGTGACCTGGCTTTGGTTTATGTTACCCGGCTTTGGTTTATGTGACCCGGCTTTGGTTTCTCTGACTTTGCTTTGGATTATGTGACCCGGCTTTGGTTGTTGTGACCCGACTTTGGGTTGTGTGACCCGGCTTAGGTTTCTTTGAACCGGCTTTGGTTTCTGTGACCCGGTTTTTGTTTCTCTGACCTGGCTTTGGTTTCTGTGACCCGGCTTTGGTTTGTGTGAACCGGCTTTGCCTTCTGCGACCCAGCTTTGTTTTCTGTGACTCGGTTTTGGTTTGTTTTACCCGGCTTTGGTTGCTGTTATCCGGCTTTGGTTTCTGTGACCCGGCTTTGGTTTCTGTGACCAGCCTTTAGTTTCTCTGACCCGGCTTTGATTTTTGTCACCCGGCTTTGGTCTCTCTGACCCGTCTTTCTCTGGCTCATATTTGGATTATGTTATCCGGCTTTGGTTTATCCTGCTTTGGTTTCTTTGACCCGGCTTTGTTTTCTGTGACCCGTCTTTTGTTTCTATAACCCGGCTTTTGTTTCTGTGACCCGGCTTTGCTTTCTATGACTGGGCTTTTGTTTCTGTGACCCGGTTTTGGTTTCTGTGACCCGGCTTTGGTTGTTGTGCCCCGGCTTTCATTTATGTGACCTGGCTTTGGCTTCTGTGACCCAGCTTTGTGCGTCCCGGCTTTGGTTTATGTGACCCAGCTTTCGTTTCTGTAATCCGACTTTGGTTTATGTGACCCGACTTTGGTTTCTATTATCTGGCTTTGGTTTTCATGACCCGGCTTTTGTTTCTGTGACCCGGCCTTGGTTTCATTGACCCAGCTTTGGATTATTTGACTCCGCTTTGGTTTCTGTGACCCGACTTTGGTTTCTATTATCTGGCTTTGGTTTTCATGACCCGGCTTTTGTTTCTGTGACCCGGCCTTGGTTTCATTGACCCAGCTTTGGATTATTTGACTCCGCTTTGGTTTCTGTGATCCGGTTTTGGTTTATGTGTCCAGGCTTTGATTTCAATTACTCGGCTTTGCTTTCTGTCACCCCGCTTTGGTTTCGGTGTCCCAACTTGGTTTTAGTAACCCGGCGTTGGTTTCTGTACCGGCTTTGGTTTCTGTGACCCGGCTTTGGTTTCTGTGACCCGGCTTTGGTTTTTGTGACCCGACTTTGGTTGGTGTGACCCGGCTTTGGTTTATCTGACCCAGCTTTGGTTTCTTTAGCCCAACTTTGCTTTCTGTGTACCGGCAGTGGTTTATCTAGCTTTGGTTTCTTTGAGCTGGCTTTGACTCTTTGACCCGTCTTTGGTTTCTATCACCCCGCTTTCATTTGTGTGATCCGGCTTTGGTTTCTGTAACCTGGCTTTGGTTTCTCTGACCCGGCTTTGGTTTATATGACCCGCCTTTGGTTTCAGTGACCCGTCTTTGCGTTCTACGACTCGGCGTTGGTTTATGTGACCCGGCGTTGGTTTTGGTGACCTGGTTTTGATTTATGGGACCGTTTTTGGTTTCGGTGTCCCNCCCGGCTTTGGTTTCTATGACCCGGCTTTGGTTTCTGTGACCCAGCTTTGGCTTCTCTGACCCGGCATTCTATGACCCGGCTATGGTTTTGTGACCCGGCTTTGGTTTATGTGACCCGGCTTTGGTTTGTGTGACCCGGCTTTGGTTTCTGTGACCCGGCTTTGGTTTATGTGACCGGGCTTTGGTTTCTGTGACCCGGCTTTGGTTTCTGTGACCCGGCTTTGGTTTCTGTGACCCAGCTTTGGTTTGTGTGACCCGGCGTTGGTTTCTGTGACCTAGCTTTAGTTTGTGTGACCCGGATTTGCCTTTTGTGACCCGGCTTTGTTTTATGTGACTCCGCCTTGGTTTCTGTGACCCGACTTTGGTTTCTGTGACCGGCTTAGGTTTTGGTTTGTGACCAGTGTGTTTCTGACCACTGTGTTTCTGACCACTGTGTTTCTGACCGGTGTGTTTCTAACCAGTGTTTCTCACCACTGTGTTTCTCACCCCTGTCTTTCTGACCAGTGTGTTTCTGACCATTGTGTTTCTGAACACCGGTTTTCTGACCCGTGCGTTTCTGACCATTGTGTTTCTGACCACTGTGTTTCTGACCAACGTGTTTCAGACCACTGTGTTTCTGACCACTGTGTTTCTGACCAGTGTGTTTCTGACCATTGTGTTTCTGAACGCTGTGTTTCTGTCCACTGTGTTTCTGACCACCGTGTTTCTGACCACTGTGTTTCTGACCACTGTGTTTCTGACCGGTGTGTTTCTGACCACTGTGTTTCTGACCAGTTTCGTTCTGACCACTGTGTTTCTGACCACTGTGTTTCTGTCCATTATGTTTCAGACCACTGTGTTTCTGACCACTGTGTTTCTGACCACTGTGTTTCTGAACAGTGTGTTTATGACCACCGTGTTTCCGACCACAATGTTCCTGACCGCTGTGTTTCTGACCACTGTGTTTTGACCTGTGTATTTCTGACCAGTGTGTTTCTGACCAGTGTGTTTTTTACCATTGTGTTTCTGACCAGTGTGTTTCTAACCAGTGTGTTTCTGGCCACTATGTTTCTGACCAGAGTGTTTCTGACCGGTGTATTTCTGACCACTGTGTTTTTGACAAGTGTGGTTTTGACCAGTGCGTTTCTCACCACTGTGTTTCTGACAAGTGTGTTTCTGACCATTGTGTTTCTGACCAATGTATTTCTGACCACTGTGTTTCTGACCACTGTGTTTCTGACCACTGTGTTTCTGACCACTGCGTTTCTGACCACTGCGTTTCTAACCACTGTGTTTCTGTCCACTGTCTTTCTGACCAGTGTGTTTCTGACCACCGTATTTCTGACCACCGTATTTCTGAGCAGTGTGTTTCTGAGCAGTGTCTTCCTGACCACCGTGTTTCTGACCACTGTGTTTCTGACCACTGTGTTTCAGACCAGTGTGTTCCTGAACAGCGTGTTTCTGACCACTGTGTTTCTGACCACTGTGTTTCAGACCAGTGAGTCTCTTATCGTAAGGGTTCTGACCCCAGTGTTTCTGACCACTGTGTTTCTGACCACTGTGTTTCCGACCACTGTGTTTCTGACCACTGCGTTTCTGACCACTGTGTTTCTGACCAGAATCTTTCTGACCACTGTGTTTCTGACCACTGTGTTTCTGACCATTGTGTTTATGACCACTGTGTTTCAGACCAGTGTGCTTCTGACCAGTGTTTTTCTGACCACGGTGTTTCTGACCACGGTGTTTCTGACCAGTATGTTACTGGCAGATGTGTTTCTGACCACTTTGTTTCTGACCCATGTCTTTGTGAGCTCTGTCGTTGTGACTAGTGTGTTTCTGACCAGTGTGTTTCTCACCAGTGTGTTTTTTACCACTGTGTTTCTGACCAATGTTGGTCTGACCAGTGCGTTTCTGATCACTGTGTTTCTGACCACTGTGTTTCTGACCGCTGTGTTTCTGACCACTGTGTTTCTGACCACTGTGTTTTTTACCACTGTCTTTCTGGCCACCGTGTTTCTAACCAGTGTATTTTGGACCACGGTGTTTCTGACCACTGTGTTTCGGACCACTCTGTTTCTGACCAGTGTGTTTCTGACCAGTCTGTTTCTGACCAGTGTGTTTCTGACCAATGTGTTTCTGACCGCTGTGTTTCTGACCACTGTGTTTATGACCAGTGTGTTTCTGACCATTGTGTTTCTGACCATTGTGTTTGTGACCAGTGTGTTTCTGACCACTGTGTTTCTGACCACTGTGTTTCTGACCACTGTGTTTCTGACCAGTGTGTTTCTGACCATTGTGTTTGTGACCAGTGTGTTTCTGACCACTGTGTTTCTGACCACTGTGTTTCTGACCACTGTGTTTCTGACCAGTGTGTTTCTGATCACTGTGTTTCTGACCAGTGTGTTTCTGACCACTGTGTTTATGGACACTGTGTTTCTGACCACTGTGTTTGTGACAATAGTGATTATGACCAGTGTGTTTCTGACGACTGTGTATCTGACCACTGTGTTTCTGACCACTGTGTTTCGGACCACTGTGTTTCTGTCCACCGTGTTTCTGACCACAATGTTTCTGAGCAGTGTGTTTCTCACCACTGTGTTTCTGACCAGTGTGTTTCTGACCAGTGTATTTCTGACCACTGCGTTTCTGACCAATGTGTTTCTGACAACTGTGTTTCTGAACACTGTGTTTTTTACCACTGTGTTTCTGACCACTGTGTTTCTGACCACTGTGTTTCTGACCACTGTGTTTCTGACCAGTGTGTTTCTGAACACTGTGTTTTTTACCACTGTGTTTCTGACCACTGTGTTTCTGACCACTGTGTTTCTGACCACTGTGTTTCTGACCAGTGTGTTTCTGACCATTGTGTGTTTGACCACTGTGTTTCTGACCACTGTGTTTCTAACCAGTGTGTTTCTGACCAATGTGTTTATTACCAGCGTGTTTCTGACCACTGTATTTCTGACCATCATGTTTCTGACCACTGTGTTCCTAACCACTGTCTTGCTGACCACTGTGTTTCTGACCAATGTGCTTCTGACGAGTGTGTTTCTTACCACTGTGTTTCTGACCACTGTGTTTCTGACCAGTGTGTTTCTGACCAGGGCGTTTGTGAACAGTGTGTTTCCGACCAGTGCGTTTCTGACCACTGTGTTTCTGACCAGTGTGATCTGACCACTGTGTTCCTGACCACAGTGTTTATGACCAGTGTGTTTATGACCACTCTATTTCTGACCAGTGTGTTTTGGACTAGTGTGGTTCTGACCAGTGTGTTGCTGATCAGTGTGTTTCTGACCACTGTGTTTCTGACCAGTGTGTTTCTGACCGGTGTGTTTCTGACCATTGTGTTTCTGACCAGAGTATTTCCGACCAGTGTGTTTCCGACCACTGTGTTTATGACCACTGTCTTTCTGACCACTGTGTTTCTGACCAGTGTATTCTGACCAGTGTGTTTCTGACCACTGTGTTTCTGACCAGTGTGTTTCTGACCACTATGTTTCAGACCACTGTGTTTCTGACAAGTGTGTTTCTAACCACTGTGTTTCTGACCAGTGTATTCTGACCAGTGTGTTTCTGACCACTGTGTTTCTGACCAGTGTGTTTCTGACCACTATGTTTCAGACCACTGTGTTTCTGACAAGTGTGTTTCTAACCACTGTGTTTCTGACCACTTTGTTTCTGACCCATGTGTTTCTGACCAGTGTGTTTCTGACCATTGTGTTTCTGACCACAGTGTTTCTGACCACTGTGTTCGTGAACGGTGTGTTTCTGACCAGTGTGTTTCTGACCACTGTGTTTCTGACCAGTGTGATTCTAACCAGTGTGTTTCTGACCACTGTGTTTCTGACCAATGTGTTTCTGACCAGTGTGTTCCTGACCAGTGTGTTTCTGACCGCTGTGTTTCTGACCACTGTGTTTCGAACCAATGTGTTTCTGACCACTGTGTGTCTGACCAGTGTGTTTCTGTCCACTGTATTTCTGACCACTCTGCTTCTCCCCACTGTGGTCTGACCACTCTGTTTCTGACCAGTGTGTTTCTGACCACTGTGTTTCTGACCATTGTGTTTCTGATCACTGTGTTTCTGACCACTGTGTTTCTGACCACTGTGTTTCTGACCACTGTGTTTCTGACCA
>SZWC01000124.1:467950-479571 GCA_023375785.1 Penium margaritaceum | reverse complement strand
TGTGTTTCTGACCAGTGTGTTTCTGACCACGGTGTTTCTGACCAGTGTGTTTCTGACCAATGTGTTTCTGACCAGTGTGTTTCTGACCTCTGTGTTTCTGACCACTCTGTTTCTGACCACTGTGTTTCTGACCAGTGTGTTTCTGAACAGTGTGTTTCTGACCACTATGTTTCTGACCACTGTGTTTCTGACCAGTGTGTTTCTGACCACTGTGTGTCTGACCAGTGTGTTTCTGTCCACTGTATTTCTGACCACTGTGCTTCTGACCACTGTGGACTGACCACTGTGTTTATGACCAGTGTGTTTCTGACCACTGTGTTTCTGACCACTGTGTTTCTGACCACTGTGTTTCTGACCACTTTATTTCTGACCACTGTGTGTCTCACCACTGTGTTTCTGACCACTGTGTTTCTGACCAGTGTGTTTCTGACCAGTGTGTTTGTGAGCAGTGTGTTAATGACCACTGTGTTTCTGACAACTGTGTTTCTGACCAATGCGTTTCGGACCACTGTGGTTCTGACCACTGTGTTACTGACCACTGTGTTTCTGACCACTGTGTTTCTTACCATTGTGTTCTGCCCACTGTGTTTCTGACCAGTGTGTTTTTGACCAGTGTGTTTATGACCACTATGTTTCCGACAACTGTGTTTCTGTCCACAGTGTTTCTGACCACTGTGTTTCCGACCATTGTGTTTCTGACCAGTGTGTTTCTGACTTCTATTTGTATGACAAGTGGGTTTATGACCAGAGTGTTTATGACCACTGTGTTTCTGACCACTGTGTTTCTGATTACTGGTTCCTGACTAGTGTGTTTCTGACCACTGTGTTTCTGACCAGTGGGTTTCTGAACAGTGTGTTTCTGACCAATGTGCTCCTGACCACTGTGTTTCTGACCACTGTGTTTTTGACCACTCTGTTTCTAACAACGGTGTTTCTGATCACTGTATTTTTGACCACTGTATTTCTGACCAGTTTTTTTCTGAGCAGTGTGTTTCTGACCAGTGTACTTCTGACCGGTGTGTTTCTGACCATTTTGTTTCTGACCAGTGTGTTTCCGACCAGTGTGTTTCCGACCACTGTGTTTCTGACCACTGTGTTTCTGACCAATGTGTTTCCGACTAGTGTATTCTGACCAGTGTGTTTATGACCATTGTGTTTCTGACCAGTGTGTTTCTGACCACTGTGTTTCATACCACTGTGTTTCAGACAAGTGTGTTTCTAACCACTTTGTTTCTGACCACTGTGTTTCTGACCCATGTGTTTCTGACCAGTGTGTTTCTGAGCATTGTGTTTGTGACCAATCTGTTTCTGACCAGTGTGTTCCTGACCAGTGTGTTTCTGACCAGCGTGTTTCTGACCACTGTGTTTCTGACCAGTGTGTTTCTGACCACTGTTTTTCTGACCAATGTGTTTCTGACCACTGTGTTTCTGACCACTGGGTTTCTGACCACTGTGTCCTGACCAGTGTGTGTCTGACAAGTGTTTTTCTGACCACTGTGTTTCTGACCACTGTGTTTCTGACCAGTGTGTTTATGACCATTGTGTGTCTGACCAGTGTGTTTATTGTCGGAATATTGAAGTCAACACTGGCACTTGCCCTCGGATAATCCAAGCTCCTAATAAATGGTTCAGGCTTAGCATCAAGTCAACACGAACCATCTCGCCAACGGATTGTCGGTCACGGCAAGTGACTTAAAGGCGAGCTGCCCTTAATAACTATGACCATGTCGCAATCGCGTCCGGCTAGTGAAGAAGAAGCCGTTGAGATAGCTTTGTCCTGTTCTGTAATATATTACCAAGGACGTTCATTCCCTTAAACTAACCAGAACAGTTCTGCTCATCCTGTTCCCCTTTGGTTCCGCGGCTTCGCCGCCGTGTCTTCGCTCTGCTCCCCCCTCGCATGCCCTGTCTTCGCCAACCCCTCTCAACACTTCGCTCCGTCACTCTCGCTCATTCGCTCAGCTCTTTTTCTCCGCCAACCATCACTCATCTCGCCAGTTCTCTCTCACATCAACTTACCTACCTCGACTAACTCGTGTCTCGGCCTCTATTAGCATCCGCGACTAAGTCCTTGGACCGGTCTCGCCTACGTCACTGTGCTGACATACACTTGCATGTCTTGACGTTTCTGCCTGCTTCAGCTGTTGCTGTTCTCGTGTCCATATTCTTCTGACATGGTATCAGAGCTTCAGGCAACATCATCTGGAGTCCCGTGACCGCGTCATCGCTCTGCATCATCCTCCCTCCATCGCCTCCACCTTTGATCTTCTGCCGCTGCTACCGTCACCTCGCGCCTCGCAGCTTCGCCGGCAGCTGACATCAGCAGCTCTCTGTGACGAGTTCTCCGCGCTAAAGAAACGCCTAGTCATCCTAAGGAAGCCCTGCGCCCATATTCCACGCCCGTGGCTAACAACCGGTGACTTGTCGCCCACATCAGCCGCAAGCAACTCTCGAGCCGCCGCCTGCATTCAACTACCAAGGAGCTTCCTGCCATCAGCCATTCACTGCCCCTCATTGCCTTTGCCTCAGTAAGCATTTCCTCCTCTCGCAACTTGCCTCATGAGCTTCATCAGCTACTTCCTCGCTGACATCCTCAGTCCGCTTGTGTCCATCATCTCTTATAGCCTTCTCGCATCACCTCCTCGCTTCGTCAGCAGCTACAGCCAAAACTGCCGCTGTCAAGATATCGGACACCACCAGTCTTCCTGCTCCCATTTCCGAGCCAACTGAGGAACAAGTCGTCACTCTCCTGACATCAGCAGTCTAGTGCCTCTGCCCGCTGCCTGACTCCCTCTGCCGCAACGATCTTCTTCTAGCCGACAGGATATCGGACACCACCAGTCTTCTTGCTCCCATTTCTGAGCCAACTGGGGAACAAGCCGTCACTCTCCTGAACACATAAGAAGTGGTTGTATCGCTCCACCTCCCTGCTGCGTTGCCTCTCATCTTGCACCACCCTCCGCTTGCATCACTCCCTACCTCTCTTATCTAGCATTATCATCAGCCCACAGTCCTCACTTCTTGCATCTGTTTCCATCAGCCCTCCTTGCCGTCCTCACTCCAGTCTCATCAGCTCCATCAGCCTCCTGTTCTTGCCTTGTCTCTGTCTCCCCATCGTTAGCATCTTCTGTACTGCATTTACATCAATCATTTCCATCAGCATCATTCCACATCACATGTTGTTTGCCCATGCGCCCATTCATTCATCAATCATTTCCTTCGTTTTCGCATCGCTTTTTGCTCGGCACAAGGATCTACCCGGTCGCATCGCTTGTTCCGCGACGACCTGCGCCCACGCCGAAACTTCCTTCAGCGCACGCGGCTCGCCCTTGCGCCCACTCCGATATCATCACCAGCTTCTATTTAAGCAATCATGGTCAGCATTTGTGGCCAGCACAAGGAGCTACACGGATTAGCTGTCCGCTTCGCAGCAGCCTACACACACGCCGGCAGCAGATTTCTTGTGGCGCGTTGGCATGTGCCTTCCCCTTCCCTCATTTTACTCCCCTAATTCAGCTGCGCACGTGGTTTCGCCCCTGCTCCTACTCAATCATCAGTCGTTTCCTCCGTTTCCGCATCGCGTTCAACTCGGCACAAGGATCCGCCCGGTCGTATCGCTCGAATCACGACGACCTGCGCCCACGCCAAAACTTCGCTCGCGCAAAAGGTTTAACCCGTACACCCACCCCATCATCCATCATTCCTCTGCCATCATTCACTTCTACTCCGCTCGGCACAAGGATCCGCCTGGTTGCATCGCTCGAGTCGCGACAACCTGCGCCCACACCGAATCTTCCCAAGCGCACGTGGTTTTGCCCCTGCGCTCACTCCATCATCAACCACTCCTCCGCTGTTCTTATCATCCTCTACCCTGCACACGGATTCACCCGGTCGCATCGCTCAAGCCTCAACGACTTCCTCTCACGCCAAAAACTTCCTTCAGCGCACACTGCTTGATCCTGCACCCACTCACTCATCATTCATTTTTCCTCTCCCTTTTCACCATCAGCATCGCTTTGTACTCAGCATAAGGCATCCGCCTGACCACATCACCTACTTCGCAAGGACCTAGCTCACACCTCCATCTGCACTCTCCCTCAGTGCAAGCACCCCCCTCCCTTTCCCACACTCAATCACTTGCAGCAATAGAAAGAAGACCAGTCCCGAGAAGTCACACCACAGGAACCGAACACTACCCATCTCCCTGCTCAATGAAGCTAATCGGTGGAGCAAGCCGCTGTATCCGTGAAGCTGACTACCCCGCATACGGCACCTCCCTGCATTCTCTTGAAACTCACAGAGTCTGCTATGGTAGAGCACTCTTTGAGTAAGGCTTCGTGACGGCGCCCTCCATCTCTTGGACCCACTATCTCCACCATCATCTCCAAGGGACCATGCCAAGGAAAATGAGCTCTCGGCGGCATCCTCTTGGACCGACATTCTCATCAAGGTCAACTCAACAACCTACCTTGATAAATCAACAGTTCCTCTCGGCACTCCCCATACAAGAACAAACAATGAGCAACAACACAATCAATGCTCTCCTTTGTGTTCAACCTTCAGTGAAGCCTATCTACTTCATTGACTGTTCTGCATCCAACAGGGCATTGATCGACACAGTCACTCATCTTCCAGAGTGCCTACAGGACTGCCCCCAATTGCATAGGAAAAGAGACGGGTCCACAAACTACCATCAATGGAGAGTTCAACTCCTCAATCTAGAACGACTTCAAATTTCCAAGTTCAATCTCCGACAGGTACTGCGTGGTCTCCAGAACTCAACATCCCTTCATGGTACGGACTGGGCTGAAGCACTTCTAAAGGAGGCGCTCATCCTCACCACTCACCACTCTCTTCACCCACTTATCCGACAACCACATGAAGGATTCTCCGAGAGCTGGCTAACCATGTATCTGACCTACGCTTCACCTTCTCTCCAACGTTGACTTCAAGAGGGGCTGTCGGAATAATGAAGGCAACACGGGCATTCTCCCTCGGATAATCTGAGCTCCCAATAAATGGTTCAGGCTCAGCATCAAGGCAACATGAACCACCTTGCCAATGGATTGTCGGTCACGACCAGTGACTTAAAGGCGAGCCGTCCCTAATAACCGCGACCATGGCACAATCGCGTCCGGCTAGTGGAGAAGAAGCCGTTGAGATACTTTTGTCCTGTTCTGTGATATATTACCGAGGACGTTCATTCCCTCAAACTTACCTGAACAGTTCTGCTCATCCTGTTCCCCCTTGGTTCCGCGGCTTCGCCACCGTGTCTTCGCTTTGCTCGCCCCTTGCATTTCCTGTCTTCACCAACCCCTATCAACTCTTCGCTCCGTCACTCTCGCTCCTTCGCTGAGCTCTTTTACTCCGCCAACCATCACTCATCTCGCCAGTACTCTCTCACATCAACTAGCCTACCTCGACTACCTCGCGTCTCGGCCTCTATCGGCATCCGTGACTAACTCCTCAGACCGCTCTCGCCTACATCACTCTCCTGACGTACACTTGCATGTCATGACGCTTCTGCCTGCTTCTGCTGATACTGTTCTCGTGTCCACATTCTTCTGACATTTCTGTCCATTGTATTTCTGACCACTGTGCTTCTCACCACTGAGTTCTGACCACTGTGTTTCTGACCAGTGGGTTTTCTGACCACTGTGTTTCTTATCACTGTGTTTCTGACCAATGTGTTTCTGACCGCAGTGTTTTTTACCACTATGTTTCTAACCACTTTGTTTCCGACCAGTGTGTGTCTGACCACTGTGTTTCTGACCGCTGTGTTTCTGACCACTGTGTTTCTGACCATTATGATTCTGACCAGTGTGTTTCTGACCACAGTGTTTCTGACCACGGTGTTTCTGACCAGTGTGTTTATGAACAGCGTGTTTATGACCATTGTGTTTCTGACCACTGTGTTTCTGACCAGTGTGTTTCTGACTAGGGTGTTTCTGACCAATGTGTTTCTGACCATTGTGTTTCTGACCACTGTGTTTCTGACCACTGTATTTCTGACCACCGTGTTTCTGACCAGTGTGTTTCTGACCAGTGTGCCTCTGACCAGTGTGTTTCTGGCCACTGAGTTTTTGACCACTGTGTTTCTGACGAGTGTGTTGCTGACCAGTGTGTTTCTGACCAGTGTGTTTCTGACCAGTGTGATTCGGACCACTGTGTTTCTGGCCAGTGTGTTTCTGACAAGTGTGTTTATGAACAGTGTGTTTCTGACCACAATGTTTATGACCACTGTGTACTTGACCACTGTGTTTCTCACCAGTGTGTTTCTGACCACTGTGTTTCTGACCACTATGTTTCAGACCACTGTGTTCCTGACCACTGTGTTTCTGACCACTGTGTTTCTGACCACTGTGTTTCTGACCACTGTGTTTCTGACCACCGTGTTTCTGACCAAGGTGTTTCTGACCAGTATGTTTCTGACCACTGTGTTTCTGACCAGTGTGTTTCTGACCACTGTGTTTCTGAGCACTGTGTTTCTGACCACTGTGTTTCTGACCACTCTGTTTCTGACCACTATGTTTCTGACCAGTGTGTTTCTGACCAGTGTGTTTCTGACCACTGAGTTTCTGAGCACTGTGTTTCTGACCACTGTGTTTCTGACCACTATGTTTCTGACCACTGTGTTCCTGACCACTGTGTTTCTGACCACTGTGTTTCTGACCACTGTGTTTCTGACCACTGTGTTTCTGACCACCGTGTTTCTGACCAAGGTGTTTCTGACCAGTATGTTTCTGACCACTGTGTTTCTGACCAGTGTGTTTCTGACCATTGTGTTCCTGACAAGTGTGCTTCTGACCAGCATGTTTCTGACCACTGTGTTTCTGAACAGTGTGTTTCTGGCGACTGTGTTTCTGACAATTGTGTTTATGACCAGTGCGTTTCTGACCACTGTGTTTCTGACCAGTGTGTTTCTGACCAGTGTCTTCCTGACCAGTGTGTTTCTGACCACTGTGTTTCAGACCACTGTGTTTCAGACCACTGGGTTTCTGACCGGTGTGTTTCTGACCAGTATGTTTCTGACCACTGTGTTTCTGAGCACTGTGTTTCTGAGCACTGTGTTTCTGACCACTGTGTTTCTGACCACTATGTTTCTGACCAGTGTGTTTCTGACCTGTGTGTTTCTGACTACCGTGTTTCTGACCAGTGTATTTCTGACCACTGTGTTTCTAACTACTGTGTTTCTGACCAGTCTGTTTATGACCAGTGTGTTTCTGACGACTGTGCTCCTGACCATTGTGTTTGTGAAGACTATGTTTCTGACCAGTGAGTTTTTGACCAGTGTGATTCTGACCGCTGTGTTTCAGACCACTGTGTTTCTGGCCAGTGTGTTTCTGACTAGTGTGTTTCTGACCAGTGCGTTTCTGACCACTGTGTTTCTGACCACTGTGTTTCTGACCACTGTGGTGCTGACCACTGTGTTTCTGACCACTGTGTTTCTGAACACTGTGTTTCCGACCACTCTGTTTTTGACCACTGTGTTCCTGACCACTGTGTTTCTGACCACTGTGTTTCTGACCACTATGTTTCTGACCAGAGTGATTCCGACACCTGTGTTTCTGACCACTGTGTTTTTGACCACTGTGTTTCTGACCACTGTGTTTCTGACTATTGTGTTTATGACCAGTGCGTTTCCGACCACTGTGTTTGTTACCAGTGTGTTTCTGACCAGTTTGTTTCTGACCAGTGTGTTTCTGACCACTGTGTTTCAGACCACTGTGTATCTGACAACTGTGTTTTCTGACCAGTGTGTTTCTGACCAGTGTGTTTCTGACCACTGTGTTTCTGAGCACTGTGTTTCTGACCACTGTGTTTCTGACCACTGTGTTTCTGACCACTGTGTTTCTGACCAATGTGTTTCTGACCAGTGTGTTTCTGACTACTGTGTTTCTGACCAGTGTGTTTCTGACCACTGTGTTTCTCACCACTGTGTTTCTGACCAGTGTGTTTGTGACCGGTGTGTTTCTGACCACTGTGCTTCTGACCACTGTGTTTCTGACCAGTGTGTTTCTGACTACTGTGTTTCTGACCACTGTGTTTCTGACCAGTGTGTTTCTGACTACTGTGTTTCTGACCAGTGTGTTTCTGACCACTGTGTTTCTCACCACTGTGTTTCTGACCAGTGTGTTTGTGACCGGTGTGTTTCTGACCACTGTGCTCCTGACCACTGTGTTTCTGACAACTATGTTTCTGACCAGTTAGTTTCTGACCAGTGTGCTTCTGACCGCTGTGTTTCTGACCACTGTGTTTCTGACCACTGTGTTTCTGACCAGTGTGTTTCTGACCACCGTGTTTTTGACCACTGTGTTTCTGACCCCAGTGTTTCTGACCACTCTGTTTCTGACCACTTTGTTTCTGACAGCTGTGTTTCTGGCCACCGTGTTTCTGACCACCGTGTTTCTGACCAGTGTGTTTCTGACCACTGTGTTTCTGACCACTGTGTTTCTGACCACTGTGTTTCTGACCCCAGTGTTTCTGACCACTCTGTTTCTGACCACTTTGTTTCTGACAGCTGTGTTTCTGGCCACCGTGTTTCTGACCACCGTGTTTCTGACCAGTGTGTTTCTGACCACTGTGTTTCTGACCACTGTGTTTCTGACCACTCTGTTTCTGACCACTATGTTTCTGACCAGTGTGTTTCTGACCAGTGTGTTTCTGACCAGTATGTTTCTGACCACTTTGTTTCTGACCAGTGTGTTTGTGAACACTGTGTTTCTGACCAGAGTGTTTCTGACCAGTGTGTTTCTGACCAGTGTGTTTCTGACCAGTAGGTTTCTGACCACTGTGTTTTTGACCACTGTGTTTCTGACCACAGTGTTTCTGACCACAGTGTTTCTGACCACTATGTTTCTGACCACTGTGTTTCTGACCACAGTGTTTCTGACCACTGTGTTTCTGACCACTGTGTTTCTGACCACTGTCTTTCCAACCACTGTGTTTCTGACCAGTGGGTTTCTGACCACTGTGTTTCTGACTAGTGTGTTTCTAACCAGGGTGTTTCTGACCACTGTGTTTCTGACCAGTGTGTTTCCGACCAGTGTGTTTCTCACCACTGTGTTTATGACCAGTGTGTTTCTGACCACTGTGTTTCTGTCCAGTGTGTTTCTGACCAGTGAGTTTCTGACCAGTGTGATTCTCACTGCTGTGTTTCAGACCACCGTGTTCCTGGCCAGTGTGTTTCTGACCGGTGTATTTCTGACCACTGTGTTTCAGACCACTGTGTTTCTGACCACTGTGCTTCTAACCACTGTGTTTCTGACCACTGTGTTCCTGACCACTGTGTTTCTGACCACTATGTTTCTGACCACAATGTTTCAAGCCATTGTGTTTCTGACCACTGTGTTTCTGACCACTGTGTTTCTGACCATTGTGTTTCTGACCACTGTGTGTCTGACAAGTGTGTTTCTGACCACTTTGTCTTTGACCAGTTTGTTTCTGACCACTGTGTTTCTGAGCAGTGTGATTCTGACCACTGTGTTTCTGACCAGTGTGTTTCTGACCAGTGTGTTTCTGGACTGTGTTTCTGACTACTGTGTTTCTGACCAGTGTGTTTCTGACCAGTGTGTTTATGACCAGTGTGTTTCTGACCACTGTGTTTCTGACCAGTGTGTTTCTGACCAGTGTGTTTCTGACGACCGTGTTTCTGACCAGTGTGTTTCTGACCACTGTGTTTCTGACCACTGTGCTCCTGACCAGTGTGTTTCTCACCACCGTGTTTCTGACCACTGTGTTTCTGACCCCAGTGTTTCTGACCCCATTGTTTCTGACCACTGTGTTTCTGACCACTGTGTTTCTGACCGCAATGTTTCTGACCAGTGTGTTTCTGACCAGTGTGTGTCTGACCTGTGTGTTTCTGACCAGGGTGTTTCTGACCATTGTGTTTTTGACCAGTGTGTTTCTGACCACTGTGTTTCTGACCGGTGTTTCTGACCAGTGTGTTTCTGACCAGTGTAATTATGACCTGTGTGTTTCTGACCAGTATGTCCGGACCGGTGTGTTTCTGACCACTTTGTTTCTGACCACTGTGTTTCTGACCACAGTATTTGTGACCGGTGCATTTCTGACCACTGTGTTTCTGACCACCATGTTTCTGACCACTGTGTTTCTGACCACAATGTTTCAGTCTTGTGTGTTTCCAACCACTGTGTTTCTGACCAGTGTGTTTCTGACCACTGTGTTTCTGACCACTGTGTTTCTAACCACTGTGTTTCTGACCACGGTGTTTCTGACCACTGTGTTTCTGACCATAGTGTTTCTGACCCGTGTGTTTCTGTCCACTGTGTTTCGGACCAGTGTGGTTCTGACCACTTGTTTCTGACCACAGTGTTTGCGACCAGTGTGATTGTGACCGCTATGTTTCAGACCACTGTGTTTCTCTCCAGTGTGTTTCTGACCAGTGTGATTCTGACCAGTGCGTTTCTGACCACTGTGTTTCTGACCACTGTGTTTCGGACCACTGTGTTTGTGACCACTGTGTTTCTGACCACTGTGTTTCTGAACACTTTGTTTCCGACCACTCTGTTTCTGACCACTGTGTTCCTGACCACTGTGTTTCTGACCACTGTGTTTCTGACCACTGTGTTTCTGACCACAGTGATTCCGACCACTGTGTTTCCGACCAGTGTGTTTCCGACCACTGTGTTTCTGACCAGTGTGTTTCTGACTGCTGTGTTCCTGACAAGTGTGCTTCTGACCAGTGTGTTTCTGACCAGTGTGTTTCTGACCACTGTGTTTCTGACCACTGTGTTTCTGACAATTGTGTTTATGACCAGTGCGTTTCTGACCACTGTGTTTGTGACCAGTGTGTTTCTGACCAGTGTGTTTCTGACCAGTGTATTTATGACCACTGTGTTTCAGACCACTGTGTTTCTGACCACTGTGTTTCTAACCAGTGTGTTTCTGACCAGTGTGTTTCTGACCACTGTGTTTCTGAGCACTGTGTTTCTGAGCACTGTGTTTCTGACCACTATGTTTCTTACCACTGTGTTTCTGACCACTGTGTTTCTGATGAGTGTGTTTATGACTTATGTGTTTATGACTAGTGTGTTTCTGACCACTGTGTTTCTGACCACTATGTTTCTGACCAGTGTGTTTCTGACCAGTGTGTTTCTGACCACTGTGTTTCTGAGCACTGTGTTTCTGAGCACTGTGTTTCTGACCACTATGTTTCTTACCACTGTGTTTCTGACCACTGTGTTTCTGATGAGTGTGTTTATGACTTATGTGTTTATGACTAGTGTGTTTCTGACCACTGTGTTTCTGACCACTGTGTTTCTGACCAGTGTGTTTGTGACAAGTGTATTTCTGACCACTGTGCTCCTGACCACTGTGTTTCTGACCACTGTGTTTCTGACCAGTTAGTTTCTGACCAGTGTCCTTCTGACCGCTGTGTTTCTGACCACTGTGTTTCTGACCAGTGTGTTTCTGACCAGTGTGTTTCTGACCACCGTGTTTCTGACCACTGTGTTTCTGACCCCAGTGTTTCTGACCACTCTGTTTCTGACCACTGTGTTTCTGACCGCTATGTTTCTGGCCACCGTGTTTCTGACCACCGTGTTTCTGACCAGTGTGTTTCTGACCACTGTGTTTCTGACCACAGTGTTTCTGACCAC
>SZWC01000124.1:429277-461010 GCA_023375785.1 Penium margaritaceum | reverse complement strand
TGTGTTTCTGACCAGAGTGTTTCTGACCAGTGTGTTTATGACCAGTTTGTTTCAGACCACTGTGTTTTCTGACCAGTGTGTTTCTGACCACTGTATTTCTGACCAGAATGTTTCTGACCAGTGTGTTTCTGACCAGTGTGTTTCTGACCAGTGTGTTTCTGACCAGTAGGTTTCTGACCAGTGTGTTTCTGACCACTGTGTTTCTGACCACTGTGTTTCTGACCACAGTGTTTATGACCAGTGTGTTTCTGACCACTGTGTTTCTGACCACTGTGTTTCTGACCACTGTGTTTCTGACCACTGTGTTTCTGACCAGTGTGTTTCCAACCACTGTATTTCAGACCAGTGGGTTTCTGACCACCGTGTTTTTGACCAGTGTGTTTCTAACCAGTGTGTTTCTGACCACTGTGTTTCTGACCAGTTTGTTTCCGACCAGTGTGTTTATGACCACTGTGTTTCTGACCAGTGTGTTTCTGACCACTGCGTTTCAGTCCAGTGTGTTTCTGACCAGTGAGTTTATGACCACTGTGATTCTCACTGCTGCGTTTCAGACCACCGTGTTTCTGGCCAGTGTGTTTCTGACCGGTGTATTTCTGACCATTGTGTTTACGACCACTGTGTTTCTGACCAATGTGCTTCTGACCGCTGTGCTTCTGACCACCGTGGTCCTGACCACTGTGTTTCTGACCACTTTGTTTCTGACCACTGTGTTTCAAGCCATTGTGTTTCTGACCACTGTGTTTCCGACCACTGTGTTTCTCACCATTGTGTTTCTGGCCACTGTCTGTCTGACAAGTGTGTTTCTGACCACTTTGTCTTTGACCAGTTTGTTTCTGACCACTGTGTTTATGACCAGTGTGTTTCTGACCACTGTGTTTCTGAGCACTATGTTTCTGAGCAGTGTGTTTCTGACCACTGTGTTTCTGACCAGTGTGTTTCTGACCAGTGTGTTTCAGGACTGTGTTTCTGACTACTGTGCTTCTAACCAGTGTGTTTCTGACCACTGTGTTTCTGACCAGTGTGTTTATGACCAGTGTGTTTCTGACCACTGTGTTTCTGACCAGTGTTTTTCTGACGAGTGTGTTTATGACGACCGTGTTTCTGACCACTGTGTTTCTGACCACTGTGTTTATGACCACTGTGTTTCTGACCAGTGTGTTTCTGACCACCGTGTTTCTGACCACTGTGTTTCTTACCTCAGTATTCTGACCCCAGTGTTTCTGACGACTGTGTTTCTGACCACTGTGTTTCTGACCTCTGTGTTTCTGACCAGTGTGTTTCTGACCATTGTGTTTCTGACCTGTGTGTTTCTGACCAGTGTGTTTCTGACCATTGTGTTTCCGACCAGTGTGTTTCTGACCACTGTGTTTCTGACCATAGTGTTTCCGACCAGTGTGTTTCTGACCAGTGTTTTTCTGACCAGTGTGTTTCTGACTATTAGGTTCCTGGCCGGTGTGTTTCTGACCACTGTGTTTCTGACCACTGTGTTTCTGACAACTGTGTATATGACCAGTGAGTTTCCGACCACTGTGTTTGTGACCAGTGTGTTTCTGACTAGTGTGTTTCTGACCATTGTGTTTCTGACCACTGTGTTTCAGACCACTGTGTTTCTGACCACCGTGTTTCTGACCAGTGTGTTTCTGATTAGTGTGTTTCTGACCACTGTGTTTCTGAGCACTGTGTTACTGAGCACTATGTTTCTGACCACTGTGTTTCTGGCCACTGTGTTTCTGATTAGTGTGATTCTGACCAGTGTGTTTCTCACTACTGTGTTTCTGACCAGTGTGTTTCTGACCACTGTGTTTCAGACCACTATGTTTCTGACCAGTGTGTTTGTGACCAGTGTGTTTCTGACCACTGTGCTCATAACCACTGTGTTTCTGACCACTGTGTTTCTGACCAGTTAGTTTCTGACCAGTGTGCTTCTGACCGCTGTGTTTCTGACGACTGTGTTTCTGACCACTATGTTTCTGACCAGTGTGTTTCTCACCACTTTGTTTCTGACCACCGTGTTTCTGACCACTGTGTTTCTGACCCCAGTGTTTCTGACCACTGTGTTTCTGACCACTATGTTTCTGACCGCTGAGTTTCTGACCAGTGTGTTTCTGACCACCGTGTTTCTGACCAGTTTGTTTCTGACCACTGTGTTTCTGACCACTGTGTTTCTGACCACTGCGTTTCTGACAGCTATGTTTATGACCAGTGTATTTCTGACCAGTGTGTTTCTGACCAGTATGTTTCTGACCACTGTGTTTCTGACCAGTGTGTTTCTGACCACTGTGTTTCTGACCAGAGTGTTTCTGACCAGTGTGTTTCTGACCAGTGTGTTTCTGACCAGTGTGTTTCTGATCAGTAGGTTTCTGAACAGTGTGTTTCTGACCACTGTGTTTCTGACCACTGTGTTTCTGACCACAGTGTTTCTGACCAGTGTGTTTCTGACCACTGTGTTTCTGACCACTGTGCTTCTGACCACTGTGTTTCTGACCACTGTGTTTCTGACCACTGTGTTTCTGACCAGTGTGTTTCCAACCACTGTGTTTCAGACCAGTGGGTTTCTGACCACTGTGTTTCTGACCAGTAGGTTTCTGACCAGTGTGTTTCTGACCACTGTGTTTCTGACCACTGTGCTTCTGACCACTGTGTTTCTGACCACTGTGTTTCTGACCACTGTGTTTCTGACCAGTGTGTTTCCAACCACTGTGTTTCAGACCAGTGGGTTTCTGACCACTGTGTTTTTGACCAGTGTGTTTCTAACCACTGTGTTTCTGACCACTGTGTTTCTGACCAGTGTGTTTCCGACCAGTGTGTTTATGACCACTGTGTTTCTGACCAGTGTGTTTCTGACCACTGTGTTTCTGTCCAGTGTGTTTCTGACCAGTGAGTTTCTGACCAGTGTGATTCTCACTGCTGTGTTTCAGACCACCGTGTTTCTGGCCAGTGTGTTTCTGACCGGTGTATTTCTGACCACTGTGTTTCTGACCACTGTGTTTCAAGCCATTGTGTTTCTGAGCACCGTGTTTCTGACCACTGTGTTTCTGACCATTGTGTTTCTGACCACTTTCTGTCTGACAAGTGTGTTTCTGACCACTTTGTCTTTGACCAGTTTGTTTCTCACCACTGTGTTTATGACCAGTGTGTTTCTGACCACTTTGTTTCTGACCACTGTGTTTCTGAGCAGTGTGTTTTTGACCACTGTGTTTCTGACCAGTGTGTTTCTGACCAGTGTGTTTCTGTACTGTGTTTCTGACCACTGTGCTTCTGACCAGTGTGTTTGTGACCACTGTGTTTCTGACCAGTGTGTTTCTGACCAGTGTGTTTCTGACGACCGTGTTTCTGACCAGTGTGTTTCTGACCAGTGTGTTTCTGTACTGTGTTTCTGACCACTGTGCTTCTGACCAGTGTGTTTGTGACCACTGTGTTTCTGACCAGTGTGTTTCTGACCAGTGTGTTTCTGACGACCGTGTTTCTGACCAGTGTGTTTCTGACCAGTGTGTTTCTGACCACTGTGTTTCTGACCAGTGTGTTTCTGACCACCGTGTTTCTGACCACTGTGTTTCTGACCCCAGTCTTTCCGACCCTAGTGTTTCTGACCACTGTGTTTCTGACCACTGTGTTTCTGACCTCTGTGTTTGTGACCAGTGTGTTTCTGACCAGTGTGTTTCTGACCTGTGTGTTTCTGACCAGTGTGTTTCTGACCATTGTGTTTCTGACCAGTGTGTTTCTGACCACTTATCGGATGTGTTTGTACTTGCTAGTCGATACCAAGTATTCCCAAACCATTGTCTCCCTCTGCCCATTTTTTACTTGTATTATGAGTTGTGAATGTTGACCACACACACGAAACTTATTTGGTCATGAGCAGTGATGTATGCCTACTTGGGTAGGTCATTGTGCATGGTAGCCACACCGTGCCAATACATCCGAAAGATATTTGTACTTGCTAGAAGATACATAGCATTTTGAAACCATTGTTTCCTCCTCTGACCACTTGTGACGCGTGTTATGCGTTTTCAACGTTGACCACATGAAGTGAAATGTGTTGGTCATGGTTAGTGACATATGCATACTTTGGTTAGTCACTGTGCATTGAAGCCACATTGTGCCACTACATATTAAAGGTTTTTGTACTTGCTAGTCGATAACTAGTATTCACAAACCATTAACACCCACCCTGCCCATTTGTGACTCGTGTTATGAGGTGTAAACATTTACCACACTTAGTGACATTATTTGGTCATGGTCAGTGACATATGCCTACTTTGGTTGGTCATCGCGCATGGTCTCCACACCGTGCCACAGCCTAATGAAGCCCATTGTGCTTGCTATTTTATACTTGGTGTTCCCAAACCATTGTTTCCCTCTCTGACCTTTTGTGACTCGTATAATGAGTTGTCAACGTTGACCACACACAACGGATTTCTTTGGTCAAAGCTAGTACATATGCTTACTTTGGTCGGTCATTGTGCATGGTAGCCACACCGTGCTACTAGTGACTGAAGGTCGTTGAACTTGGTAGTTGAGAGCCGATATTTCCATAGCATTGTTTCATCTCCTGACCGTTTGTGAGTTGTGTTATGGTTGGTCAACGTTGACCACCCCTATTGAAATTCTCTGGATATCATCCGACATATGCCTAGTCTGGTTGTTTGGTGTGCATATTAGCCACACCGTGCCACTATGTATTGAGGTTCTTTGTCCTTTCTAGTCAATACATAGGCTTCTTAAACCATTGTCTCTCCCTCTGACCATTCGTGACTCGTGTTACGAGTTGTCAATGTTGACCACACATAGTGGACTTATTCGGTCGTAGTCAGTGACGTATGCATCATTTGGTTTCTCACTGTGCACGCTAGCCATACCCTGCCACTGCTTGTTGAAGGTCTTTGTACTTGCTATTTGAGAACTAGTGTTCCCAAATCATTGTTTTCCCCTCTGACTAAGGCACAACTAAGGCGCAACTAAGGTGCAACGAAGGCGCAGCTAGGGCGCAAGTAGGACACAAGTAGGACGCAGCTAGGGCGCAACTAGGATACAACTAGGGCGTAGCTAGTGTCCAACCGAGGCGCAACTAGGGTGAGAGTAGGGCGCAAATAGGGCGCAACTAGGGCGCAACGAGGGCACAACTAGGACGCAACAAGGGCGCAAGTAGGGCGCAACTAGGTTGCAAGTATGGCGCAACTAGGGTGTAACCAGGGCACATCTAGGGCGCAAATAGGGCGCAACTAGGGCACAACTAGGGCGTAACTAAGACGCAACTAGGGAACAACTAGGGTGCAACTAGGGTACAACTAGGGAGCAACAAGGATGCAACTGAGACGCAACGAAGGCGCAACTAGGGCGCAAATAGGGCGCGACTAGGACGCAACTGGGGCGCGACTAGGACGCGACTTGGGCGCAACTAGGACACAACTAGGGTGCAACTAAGGCGCAACTAGGGCGCTACTATGATGCAATAAGGGCGCAACTGGGGGCAACTAGGGTGTAGCTAGTGCCCAACTGGGGCTCAACTAAGCGCAAGTAGGGCGCCAGTAGGGTGTAAGTTTGGTGTAATACGGGCGCAAGAAGGGCGCAACTAGGGTGCAACTAGGGTGAAACTATGACGCACCTAGGGCACAAGTAGGGTGCAACTAGGGCGCAACTAGGGCGCAAGTAGGGCGCAAGTATGGTGCAACTAGGGCGCAACTAGGGTGCAACCAGGGCGCAACTAGGGCGCAACTAGGTTGCAACTAGTGTGCAAGTTGGGCGCACCTAGGACGCAAATAAGGCGTAACTAGGACGTAACAAGGGCGCAAGTATGGTGCAAGTAGGGTGCAACTAGGGTGCAACTATAGCGCAACTAGGGTGCAACTAGTGTGCAAGTTCGACGCAACTAAGGCGCGACTAAGGCGCAACTAGCGCGCAAGTAGGGCGCAAGTAGGACGCAACTAGGGCGCAACTAGGGCACAACTAGGGCGTAGCTAGTGCCCAAATAAGGCACAACTAGGACGCAAGAAGGGTGCCTGTAGGGTGCAAGTAGGGTGTAGGGCGCAAATATTGTGCAACTAGAGCGCACCTAGGGCACAACTAGGACGCAACTAGGGCGTGACTAGGGCGTGACAAGGGCGCAACTAGGGCGCAACTAGGGCACATTTAGGGCGCAACCAGGGCGCAACTAGGGCACAACTTGGGCGCAACTAGGGCACAACTAGGACGCAACTAGGACGCACCTAGGGCGCAACTAGGGCGCAACAAGGGTACAACTAAGGCGCAAGTAGGACGCAAGTAGGGTGCAACTACGGCACAATTGGGGCACATATAGGGCGTAACAGGGGCGCAACTAAGACCCAACTTGAGCGCAATGAGGGCGCAATGAGGGCGCAATGAGGGCGCAACGAGGGCGTAACAAGGGCCCTATAAGGGCGCAACTAGTGTGCAACTAGGGTGCAACTAGGACGCAACTAGGGCGCAAAAAGGGTGCAACCAGGGCGCAAGTATGGCGCAACTAGGGTGCAACTAGGGCGCAACTAGGGTGCAACTTGGGCGCAACTAGGACGCAACTAAGGCGTAACTAAGGCGCAACTAATGCACAACTATGACGCAAGTAGGGCACAAGTAGGACGTAGCTAGGGCGCAACTAGGATACAACTAGGGCGTAGCTAGTGCCCAACTGAGGCGTAAATAAGGTGCAAGTAGGGTGCAAGTAGGCCGCAAGTAGGGTGCAACTTGTGCGCAACTAGGGCGTACACTCAGGGCGCAGCTAGGGCGCAACTAGGACGCAACTAGGGTGCAAGTATGGAGCAACTAGGGTGCAACTAGGGCACAGCTATAAGGGTTTACACTAAATCCACGGATCCGAGAGTCAGATCCGCAAATCCGGATCCGGATCCGGATCCGAGAGTCCGGATCTCACAACTTGGATCCGATCCGAGATCCGAGAGTCCATATGAGGGTGACTTTAACGATGCAAATGTGTGTGTTTGTTTGTGTAATCTACCATTAATGGCACATTTTGCACATGCAAATCCTACAAATATCACCAAAATGCCAGGTACTTCATATGAACAGTATTTTACTACATGAAACCGCGTAAATGTATGGTAAAAACTGTATTTTCACATGCTTGAAATTTGCATCTACACTGGATCCAACCTAGATCCGAGAGTCAGATCCGAGGATCCAAGGATCCACGGATCCGAGATCCGGATCCGAGAGTCCGGATCCAGGAGTTGGATCCGATCCGTGAGTAAGGATCTGATGTCAGATCCGTAAATCTGATCCGGCGTGCACCCTTACACAGCTAGGGCATGGCTAGTGCCCAACTGAGGCGCAACTAGGGCGCAAGTAGGGCGCCAGTAGGGTGTAAGGTTGATGCAATAAGGGCGCAAGAAGGGCGCAACTAGGGTGCAACTAGGACGCAACTAGGGTGCAACTAGTTTGCAAGTTGGGCGCATCTAGGCCGCAACTAAGGCGCAACTCGGGTGCAAGTAGGGTGCAACTAGAGCGCAACTAGGGCACAACTAGGGTGCAAGTATGGCGCAACTAGGGATACTTGGTGCTAATCCAGTAGCATGTCTACCTTCCTTGTCCATCTCTTGCGCATGTTCGACCAACATCCGAATACAGCCCTTGTAGTGGCGTCATAATCCCGGAATCTCAGTCCCGCACCTGCGGTGGAGAGGTGTTTTGCATTCGTAGCACCAAGTGGCCTCCGCGGGGTCATGTGGCTCTCGGCAGGCTTCACACTTATCGATCCAGTGCTTGGGTGTAGGCCTGTTCTTCCTCCTGTCTTCTCTGTCCACTCTTGCCAACATGATGGATGTACATTTCTTGCAACCTATCAGCTTCCACCGTATCTGTACCTTCGGGTCCTAGCAGGCTGCATGCACAGGGTGCCTGCACACGTAACAGCGGAACAGAGTGGTAGCATCCAACGGCTCCTCACAGTTGCTACAGGGTTCCTTCCCGTCCTGTGGCACACTGGATCCTCCAGCCGCAATGCCTCTTCCTGAACGGAATCTCGTCCGCCTCCTCCTTCTGCAGCTCCTCCTCACTGTCCACCCCCATGCTCTCCTTCAAATTAGCTGCGCAGACCTCATTCCTGTCCGCGGGATCGTCCCGCGGAACCCCTGGGTGTGGCCAGTCCGTGTGGGGGAGGCGGCTGAGGAGATCGGCGTTGCGATTCGTGAGCGCGGACTGGTACTTCATCTTCATATTATAGCCTTGTAGGAGGAAGGCCCACTTGGCCAAGATTCCCACGTGATTCTGGGTCGCGATGAGCCATTGTAGTGCTTGATGATCGGTGAGGACTGTGAAAGGTTTGCCGTTCTTGATGTAGCCGCGGAAATGTTGGAGGGCCCACAGCATGGCCAGGCACTCGCCCTTCACCGGTGGGTAGTTCCGCTCGCTGTCAGTGAGGGCGTGACTGGCGTATGCGACCACCCGCTAGACCAGTTCCTGGACTGACTGCGACAGGACAGCGCCCAGGCCGTCCAACAACTAGCCGGTAGTGATGGAGTGGGGGAGGTTGAAATCTGGGAACTCAACCTTGGGAGCGGTGACCAGTCGATGCTTGATCTCTGCCCAAGCAGCGGCGCACTCCGGTGTCCACTCAAATGCGGTATCCTATTGGGTCACCTGCTGCAGTGGGCGGACGGTGCGGGCGTGGTCGCGGCCAAAATAGTGGTAGAAGGAGACGAAGCCAAGAAAGATCTTGACCTGCCCCGCCGTAGTGGGTTGGCGCCATTCCCGGACGGCTGCGATCTTTGCGAGGTCGGTTTTGATGCCATCGGCAGTCATGACGAACCCCAGGAACTCCATTTTCGCGACACCGATGGAACATTTGGCGGCTTTGAGTTTGAGGTTAGCAGCGCGTAGGGCACAGAAGACGGCGCTGAGGGGGAGAAGAGGTCTGTGAAGCTGTGGGCCGCACCCATGATGTCGTCGATGTAACAGCTCACGTTGGGGATGCCGAAGAGGGTGGAGTCCATGACGCATTGGAACGTGGCACTGGCGTTGCGGAGACCGAAGGGCATGCGGGTTAATGTGTAGAGTCCTTCGGGGGTGATGAAGGCTGTCTTAACGATTGAGTCTTGGTGCATGGGGATGGCGTGGAAGGCTTCCTTAACGTCTAGCTTCGCGAACCATCCGCGTCCCTGCTGGCACTCCTGGATGTCGATAATCAGCGACATGGGGTAGGCATCTTCCTCCGTGACTCGGTTGAGACCGTGAAATTTGACACATAAGCGCTTGGATCTGTCCGGTTTGCCAACGATGACCAAGTTGGCTTGCCATGTGCTGACGGTGGGGACTATTACGCCTTGCACTTTCAATTCCGTGAGGCCCTCGTTGATGATATGTTCCTAGTCGGGGAGGATCTGGCGGACATTCAGCTTGATCGTTGCAGCTGCTCCGGTATTGATGACGTGGAAGGCGTTGACGGCTCCAAGGTCTATCGCAGAGCCAGCAAAGATGTTGGCAAAGGGGTCTAACAAGTTCCGGAAGTCTTGCTTTTGAGCTGGTGACGAGTTTGGCACTAGAGCATCACAATGTGGCACTACAGAGTGATGGGTCAGAAACACACTAAGTTTTTAACAACTTACCCTCTCTATACTGGTCAGAATTGGCACTCTGACCCATCACTTTGTACTTGCTACTCGATAACTAGTATCCACGAACCATTGTCTTCCTCTCTGACCAATTTGGACTCGTGTTATGAGCTGTCAAATATTTCCACACTTAGTGACATTATTTGGTCATGGTGAATAACATATGCCTACTTTGGTTGGTCATCCTGCATGGTATCCACACCGTGCCACAACTCATTGAAAGTCGTTGTGCTTGCTAGTTGCTACCTGGTGTTCCCAAACCATTGTCTCCCCCTCTGACCATTTGTGACTCCTATTATGAGTTGTCAATGCTCACCACACAGAGCGGATTTCTTTGGTCAAAGGTAGTACATATGCCTAATTTGGTCGGTCATTATGCATGGTAGCCACACCGTGCTTATACCGTTCTTGCTAGTTGAGAACTGATATTCACAGAACACTGTTTCCCCATCTGACCGTTTGTGACTCGTGTTATGGTTGGTTAATGTGGACCACTAATATTGAAATTATTTCATCATGGTCAGTGACATATGCCTAGTTTGGTTGTTTGGTATGCATATTAGCCACACCGTGCCGCTACGTATTGAAGTTCTTTGTCCGTTCTAGTCGATACATAGGGTTCCCAAACCATTGTCTCTCCCTCTGATCATTTGTGACACTTGTTATGAGTTGTCAAAATTGACCATACATAGTGGACTTCTTCGGTCATAGTCAGTGACGTGTGCATCCTTTGGGTGGTCACAGTGCACGCTAGCCACACCGTGCCAGTACTTGCTGAAAATCTTTCTACTTGCTATTTCAAAACTAGTGTTCCCAATCCATGGTTTCCCCCACGGACCATTTGTGACTCGTGTTACGAGTTTTCAACATTGACCACACTGTGTGAAATCCGTTTGGTCATGGTTAGTGACATATGCCTACTTTTGTTTGTCACTGTACATGGTTACCACGCCGCGTCACTACGGATTGAAGGTCTCCGTGCTTTCTTGTTGATAGCTAGTGTTCCCAAACAATTGTTATCCCCTCTGAATACTTGTGACTCGTGTTGTGAGTTGTCAACATTGACCACATGAAGTGAAATTCTTTGTTCATGGTCAGTGACATATGCGTACTTTGGTTGGTCACTGTGCAGTGTAGCCACACCGTGCCACTACATATTGAAGGTATTTGTACTTTCTAGTGGATAACTAGTATTCACAAACCATTCACTTCCACCCTGACTGTTTGTGACTCGTGTTTTGAGTTATCAAAGTTTACCACACATGGTGACATTATTTGATCATGGTCAGTGACATGTGCATATCTTGGTTGGTCATCTTGCATGGTTTCCATAGCGTGTCACAACGTATTGTAGCTCCTTGTGCATGCTTTTTGATACTTGGTGTTCCCAAACCATTGTTTCCACCTCTGACCATTTGTGACTCCTATTATGAGTTGTCGACGTTGACCAGACACAGCGGATTTCTTTCATCAAAGGCAGTACATATGTTTTCTTTGGTCGGTCATTGTGCATGATAGCCACACCGTGCTACTACTGACTGAGGGTCGCTGCACTTGCTAGTTGAGAACTGATAGTCCCAAACCATTGTTTCCTCCCCTGACCGTTTGTGACTCGTGTTATGGTTGGTCAACATTGACCACCCATATTAAAATTGCCTGGTCGTGGTCAGTGACATATGCTTAGTTTCGATGTTTGGTGTGCATATTAGCCACACTGTGCCACTACCCATTGAATTTATTTGTCCTTTCCAGTCCATGCACAGGGTTCCCAACCCATTCTCTATCCTTTTGACCATTATTGACTCGTGTTATGTGTTCTCAATGTTGACCACACATAGTGGCCTTCTTCGGTCATAGTCAGTGATGTATTCATCCTTTGGTTGCTCACTGTGCACGCTAGCCACACTATGCCACTACTTGTTGAAATTCTCCGTATTTTCTAGTTGATAACTAGTGCTCCTACCCCATTGTTTCCCCCACTGACCATTTGTGACTCGTGTGATGAGTTTTCAACGTTGACCACACACTCTGAAATTTGTTTGGTCAAGGTTAGTGACATATGCCTACTTTGGTTTGTCACAGTACATGGTTACCACGCCGTGTCACTACGTATTTAAGGTATTTGTGCTTTATAGTCAATAGCTATTGTTCCTAACCCGTTGTTAGCCTTTTTGAAAATCCGTGACTCGTGTTGTGAGTTGTCAAAATTGACCACATGAAGTGAAATTCGTTGGTCATGGTCAGTGACATATGCATACTTTGGTTGGTCACTGTGCATGGTAGCCACGCAGTGCCACTGCATATTGAAGGTATTTGTACTTGCTAGTCGATAACTAGTATTCACAAACCATTTTCTTCCACCCTGACGATTTGTGACTCGAGTTATGAGTTGTCAAAACTAATCACACTTAGTGACATCATTTGGTAATGTTCAGTGACATATGCCTACTTTGGTTGGTCAACGTGCATGGTATCCACGCCGTGCCACAACTTATTAAAGGTCCTTGTGCTTGCTAGTTGATACCTGGTGTTCCCAAACCATTGTCTCCCCCTCTGACCACTTGTGACTCCTATTATGAGTTGTTCACGCTGACCACACACAGCGGATTTCTTTTGTCAAAGGTAGTACATATGCCTGCTTTGGTTGGTCAATGTGCATGGTAGCCACACCGTGCTTATACTGATTGAAGGTCGCTGCACTTGCTAGTTGAGAACTGATATTTACAGACCATTGTTTCCCCCTCTGACGTTTTGTGACTCGTGTTATGGTTGGTGAATTTTGACCACTTCTATTGAAATTCTTTCATCATGGTCAGTGACATATGCCTAGTTTGGTTATTTGGTGTGCATATTAGCCACACCGTGCCACTACGTTTTGAAGTTCTTTGTCCTTTCTAGTCGATACATAGGGTTCCCAAACCATTGTCTCTCCCTCTGAGCATTTGTGACTCGTGTTGTGAGTTGTCAATGTTGACCATACATAGTGGACTTCTTCAGTCATAGTCAGTGACGTGTGCATCCTTTGGTTGGTCACTCTGCATGCTTGCCACAGCGTGCCACTACCTGCTGAAAATCTTTCTACTTGCTAGTTGATAACCAGTGTTCCCAGCCCATGGTTTCCCCCACAGACCATTTGTGACTCGTGTTATGAGTTTTCAACATTGACCACACACTGTGAAATCCGTTTGGTCATGGTTCGTGACATATGCCTACTTTGGTTTGTCACTGTACATGGTTACCACGCAGTGTCATTACGTATCGAAGGTCTTTGTGCATTCTTGTTGACACCTAGTGTTCCCAAATGATTGTTAGCCCCCTCTGACTATTTGTGACTCGTGTAGTGAGTTGTAATTGTCGACCACATGAAGTGAACTTCTTTGTTCATGGTCAGTGACATATGCATACTTTGGTTGGTCACTGTGCATTGTAGCCTCACTGTACCACTACATATTGAAGGTATTTGTACTTACTAGTCGATAACTAGTATTCACAAACCATTATCTTCCACGTTGACCATTTGTGACTCGTCTTATGAGTTGTCAGCGTTTACCACACTTTATGACATTGTTTGGTCATGGTCAGTGACATATGCCTACTTTGGTTGGTCATCGTGCATGGTATCCACACCGTGCATCAACGTATTGAAGCTCCCTGTGCTTCCTATTTGATACTTGGTGTTCCCAAACCATTGTTTCCCCCTCTGACCATTTGTGACTCGTATTATGAGTTTTCAACGTTGACCACACACGGTGGATTTGTTTGGTCAAAGGCAGCACATATGCCTACTTTGGTCGGTCAATGTGCATGGTAGCCACACCGTGCTACTACTGACTGAAGGTCGTTGTACTTGCTAGTTGGTATCTAGTATTTCCAAACCATTGTTTTTCCCTCTGACAATTCGTGACCCGTATTTTGGGCTGTCAATGTTGACCACACATAGTAAAAACATTTTGTCATGGTAAGTGGCACATGCCTAATCTGGTTGGTCATTGTGCATGGTAGCCACACCATTCTACTACTTGTTGAAATTCTATGTAATTGCTAGTCAATAAATAGAAAAAGGTTTCTCCCTTTGACACCAGGTTGGTTTTTGTTCATTTGTTACGCGTAGGTGCCTTCACTGGAATACTCCCTCCCACCCCCCCTACAGGGATGTTCCGTGGACGACCTGGAGGACAGATTTGCGACCGCATTATGACACCCCCTACCCCCCCCCCCCCCACGGCTTAGGCTCAAAGGTAGAGTTTAGGTATCACAACACGTCCCCCCCCATGTCACAAGCCTATTCTATATTACGCGTTCGAGGATTCAAACCCAGGAACTACCGCTCCAGAGTCTAACTCTATAAGCACTAAGCCAACTCACATTGTGTTCATATGATGTCCAAATGACATTATAAGGGTTCCTACGGGTAAAGGGCATTAAACAAGGGGGTGTAAGATTAGAGGGTAGTTTTCAAAAGCATGAATGATAACAAAGTTAGTTTAATCATTAACAATTGACGCACACGCGGTATCAAATTTTGCAACTTCGAGCTTGAATAACCTATCACCCATTGCTCTGATTGACCAGCCGTAAGAAGGAAAGTAGACTACACACAGTGAATCTCTTTTTATGATATCCAGCGACACAAGCATACTTTGGTTGGTCATTGTGCATGGTAGCCACACCGTGCCACCACTTGTCAAAGGTATTTGTACTTGCTAGTCGATACCGAGTATTCCCAAACCATTCTTTCTCCCTCTGCCCATTCTTGACTTGTATTGTGAGTTGTGAACGTTGACCACACACACTAAACTTCTTTGGTCATGAGCAGTGATGTATGCTTACTTGGATATGTCATTGTGCACGGTAGCCACACCGTGCCAATACATCTGAAAAATCTTTGAACTTGCTAGAATATACCTAGTGTTTTTAAACCAGTTTTCCCCATCTGACCATTTGTGACTCGTGTTATGGGTTGTGGAAGTTGACCACCCATACTGAAATTCTTTGGTCATGGTTAGTGACATATGCCTGGTTGGGTTTGTCACTGTACGTGGTTACCACGCCGTGTCACTACGTATTGAAGGTCTTTGTGCTTTCTAGTTGATAGCTAGTGTTCCCAACCCAGTGTTACCCCCCTCTGACTTTCAGTGACTCGTGTTGTGAGTTGTCAACGCTGACCACATGAAGTGAAATTCGTTGGTCATGGTCAGTGACATATGCATACTTTGGTTGGTCACTATGCATGGTAGCCACGCTGTGCCACTACATGTTGAAGGTATTTGTACTTGCAAGTCGATAACTAGTCTTCACAAACCATTATCTTCCACCATGACCATTTGTGACTCGTGTTATGAGCTGTAAGAGTTAACCACACTTAGTGACATTATTTGGACATGGTCAGTGACATATGCCTACTTTGGTTGGTCATCGTGCATGGTATACACACCGTACCACAACTTATTGAATGTCCTTGTGGTTGCTAATTGATACCTGGTGTTCCCAAACCATTCTCTCCCCATCTGACCATTTGTGACTCCTATTATGAGTTGTCAACGCTGACCACACACAGAGGATTTCTTTGGTCAAAGGTAGTACACATGCTTCATTTGGTCAGTCATTGTGCATGGAAGCCACACCGTACTGCTACTGATTGAAGGTCGCTGTACTTGCTAGTTGAGAACTGATATTCACAGACCATTGTTTCCCCCTCTGACAGTTTGTGACTCCTGTTATGGTTGATGAATGTTGACCACCCATATTGAAATTCTCTCATCATGGTCGGTGACATTTGCCTAGTTTGGTTGTTTGGTGTGCATAGTAGCCACACCGTGTCACTACGTATTGAAGTTCTTTGTCCTGTCTAGTTGATACACAGGGTTCCCAAGCCATTGTCTCTCCCTCTGACCATTTGTGACTCATGTTATGAGTTGTTAATGTTGACCATTCATAGTGGACTTCTTTGGTCATAGTCAGTGACGCGTGCATCCTTTGGTTGATCACTGTGCACACTAGCCACACCGTGCCACTACTTGTTGAAAATCTTTCTACTTGCTAGTTGATAACTAGTATTCCCAACCCATGGTTTCCCCCACTGACCATTTGTGACTCGTGTTACGAGTTTTCAACGTTTACCACACACTGTGAAATCGGTTTGGTTATGGTTTGTGACATATGCCTACTTTGGTTTGTCATTGTACATGGTTACCACGGCGTGTCATTACGTATCGAAGCTCTTTGTGCTTTATTGTTTACAGCTAGTGTTCCGAAACCATTGTTAGCACCCTTTGACTATCTGCGACTCATGTTGTGAGCCGTAAATGTCGACCACATGAAGTGAAATTCTTTCTTCATGGTCAGTGACATATGCATACTTTGGTTGGTCACTGTGCATTGTAGCCACACTGTGCCATTACATACTGAAGGTATTTTTACTTGCTTGTCGATAACTAGTATTCACAACCCATTATCCTCCACCCTGACCATTTGTGACTCGTGCTATGAGTTGTCAAATTTTACCACACTTAGTGACATTATTTGGTCATGGTCATTGACATATGCCTACTTTGGTTGGTCATCGTGCATGGTATCCACACTGTGCCACAACGTATTGAAGCTCCATGTGCTTTCTATTTGATACTTGGTGTTCCCAAACCATTGTTTCCCCCTTCTGACCATTTGTGACTCGTATTATGAGTTGTCAATGTTGACCACACACAATACCACTCTGACCCATCACTCTCTCCCTCCACTACACAACCAGTTCGCGCCACTCCGCAACCAGTTCGCACCACTCCGCAACCAGTTCGTACCACTCCGCAAGACGTTCGCACCACTCCACAGCCATTTCACACCACTCCGCACCCTGTTCGCACCACTGAGCAACCAGTTAGCACCACTCCGAAACCAGTTCGTACCACTCCGCAACCTATTTGCACCCCTCCGCAGCCAGTTTGCACCATTCCACACCCACTCCGCACCACTCCGCAACCAGTTCACACCACTCCGCAACCAGTTCACACCACTCCGCAACCAGTTCGCACCATTCCGCAAGCGGTTTGCACCACTCTGCAACCAGTTCGCACCACTCCGCGACCAGTTCGCACCACTCCGCAACCCGTTTGCACCACTCCGCAACCACTTCGCAGCACTCCGCATCTAGTTCGCACCACTCCACAACCAGTTCGCCCCACTCCGTAACCAGTTCGCACCACTCCGCAAGAAGTTCGCACCATTCCGCAGCCAGTTCGCACCACTCCGCAACCCGTTTGCACCACTCCGCAACCACTTCGCAGCACTCCGCATCTAGTTCGCACCACTCCACAACCAGTTCGCCCCACTCCGTAACCAGTTCGCACCACTCCGCAAGAAGTTCGCACCATTCCGCAGCCAGTTCGCACCACTCCGCAACCCGTTTGCACCACTCCGCAACCACTTCGCAGCACTCCGCATCTAGTTCGCACCACTCCACAACCAGTTCGCCCCACTCCGTAACCAGTTCGCACCACTCCGCAAGAAGTTCGCACCATTCCGCAGCCAGTTCGCACCACTCCGCAACCCGTTTGCACCACTCCGCAACCACTTCGCAGCACTCCGCATCTAGTTCGCACCACTCCACAACCAGTTCGCCCCACTCCGTAACCAGTTCGCACCACTCCGCAAGAAGTTCGCACCATTCCGCAGCCAGTTCGCACCACTCCGCAACCCGTTTGCACCACTCCGCAACCACTTCGCAGCACTCCGCATCTAGTTCGCACCACTCCACAACCAGTTCGCCCCACTCCGTAACCAGTTCGCACCACTCCGCAAGAAGTTCGCACCATTCCGCAGCCAGTTCGCACCACTCCGCAACCCGTTTGCACCACTCCGCAACCACTTCGCAGCACTCCGCATCTAGTTCGCACCACTCCACAACCAGTTCGCCCCACTCCGTAACCAGTTCGCACCACTCCGCAAGAAGTTCGCACCATTCCGCAGCCAGTTCGCACCACTCCGCAACCCGTTTGCACCACTCCGCAACCACTTCGCAGCACTCCGCATCTAGTTCGCACCACTCCACAACCAGTTCGCCCCACTCCGTAACCAGTTCGCACCACTCCGCAAGAAGTTCGCACCATTCCGCAGCCAGTTCGCACCACTCCGCAACCCGTTTGCACCACTCCGCAACCACTTCGCAGCACTCCGCATCTAGTTCGCACCACTCCACAACCAGTTCGCCCCACTCCGTAACCAGTTCGCACCACTCCGCAAGAAGTTCGCACCATTCCGCAGCCAGTTCGCACCACTCCGCAACCCGTTTGCACCACTCCGCAACCACTTCGCAGCACTCCGCATCTAGTTCGCACCACTCCACAACCAGTTCGCCCCACTCCGTAACCAGTTCGCACCACTCCGCAAGAAGTTCGCACCATTCCGCAGCCAGTTCGCACCACTCCGCAACCCGTTTGCACCACTCCGCAACCACTTCGCAGCACTCCGCATCTAGTTCGCACCACTCCACAACCAGTTCGCCCCACTCCGTAACCAGTTCGCACCACTCCGCAAGAAGTTCGCACCATTCCGCAGCCAGTTCGCACCACTCCGCAACCCGTTTGCACCACTCCGCAACCACTTCGCAGCACTCCGCATCTAGTTCGCACCACTCCACAACCAGTTCGCCCCACTCCGTAACCAGTTCGCACCACTCCGCAAGAAGTTCGCACCATTCCGCAGCCAGTTCGCACCACTCCGCAACCCGTTTGCACCACTCCGCAACCACTTCGCAGCACTCCGCATCTAGTTCGCACCACTCCACAACCAGTTCGCCCCACTCCGTAACCAGTTCGCACCACTCCGCAAGAAGTTCGCACCATTCCGCAGCCAGTTCGCACCACTCCGCAACCCGTTTGCACCACTCCGCAACCACTTCGCAGCACTCCGCATCTAGTTCGCACCACTCCACAACCAGTTCGCCCCACTCCGTAACCAGTTCGCACCACTCCGCAAGAAGTTCGCACCATTCCGCAGCCAGTTCGCACCACTCCGCAACCCGTTTGCACCACTCCGCAACCACTTCGCAGCACTCCGCATCTAGTTCGCACCACTCCACAACCAGTTCGCCCCACTCCGTAACCAGTTCGCACCACTCCGCAAGAAGTTCGCACCATTCCGCAGCCAGTTCGCACCACTCCGCAACCCGTTTGCACCACTCCGCAACCACTTCGCAGCACTCCGCATCTAGTTCGCACCACTCCACAACCAGTTCGCCCCACTCCGTAACCAGTTCGCACCACTCCGCAAGAAGTTCGCACCATTCCGCAGCCAGTTCGCACCACTCCGCAACCCGTTTGCACCACTCCGCAACCACTTCGCAGCACTCCGCATCTAGTTCGCACCACTCCACAACCAGTTCGCCCCACTCCGTAACCAGTTCGCACCACTCCGCAAGAAGTTCGCACCATTCCGCAGCCAGTTCGCACCACTCTGCAACCAGTTCGTACCACTCCGCAACCCGTTCGCACCACTCCGCAACCAATTAGCACCACTCCGCAACCAGTTTGCACCACTCCGCGACCACATCGCACCACTCCCCAACCAGTTCGCACCACTCCACAACCAGTTTGCACCACTTTGCAACCAGTTCGCACCACCTTGAAACCCGTTTGCACCACTCCGCAAGACGTTCGCACCACTCCGCAGCCAGTTTGCACCACACTGCAACCAGTTTGCACCACTCAGCAACCAGTTCGCACCACTCAGCGACCAGTTTGCACCACTGCGCACCCTATTCGCACCACTCTGCAACCATTTCGCACCACTCCGCAACCAGTTTACACCACTCGGCAACCAGTTCACACCACTCTGCAACCAGTTCGCGCCACTCCACAACCAGTTCGCACTACTGTGCAACCAGTTCAAACCACTCCGCAACCAGCTCGCACCACTCCGCAAGAAGTTTGCACCACTCCGCAACCAGTTCGCACCACTCCGCAACCAGTTCGCACCACTCAGCAACCAGTTCGCACCACCCCGTAACCAGTTCGCACCACTCCAAAACCTGTTTGCACCACTCCGCAACCAGTTCGCACTATTATACACCCACTTTGCACCAGTCCGCAACCAGTTCACACCACTTCGCAACCAGTTCGCACAACTCCGCAACCAGTTCGCACCACTCCGCAACCAGTTCCCACCACTCCGCAACCTGTTTGCACCACTCCGCAACCAGTTTGCACCACTCCGCAACCAGATTGCACCACTCTGCAACCTGTTCGCACCACTCCGCGATCATTTTACACCACTCTGCAATCAGTTTGCACCACTCCGCAACCAGTTCGCACCACTCCGCAACGAGTTCGCACCACCCCGCAACCAGTTCGCACCACTCCGCAACCAGTTCGTACCACTCCGCAACCAGTTTGCACCACTCCGCAACCAGATTGCACCACTCTGCAACCTGTTCGCACCACTCCGCGATCATTTTACACCACTCTGCAATCAGTTTGCACCACTCCGCAACCAGTTCGCACCACTCTGCAACCACTTTGTACCACTCCGCAACCTGTTCGCACCACTCCGCAATCATTTTGTACCACTCCGCAACCAGTTCGCACCACTCCGCAATCAGTTTGCACCACTCCGCAACCAGTTTGCACCACTCTGCAACCCGTTTACACCACTCCGCAACTACTTCGCACCACTCCACAACCACTTTGCACCACTTCGCAACCAGTTCGCACCACTCCGCAACCAGTTCGTACCACTCCGCAACCAGTTTGCACCACTCCGCAACCAGATTGCACCACTCTGCAACCTGTTCGCACCACTCCGCGATCATTTTACACCACTCTGCAATCAGTTTGCACCACTCCGCAACCAGTTCGCACCACTCTGCAACCACTTTGTACCACTCCGCAACCTGTTCGCACCACTCCGCAATCATTTTGTACCACTCCGCAACCAGTTCGCACCACTCCGCAATCAGTTTGCACCACTCCGCAACCAGTTTGCACCACTCTGCAACCCGTTTACACCACTCCGCAACTACTTCGCACCACTCCACAACCACTTTGCACCACTTCGCAACCAGTTCGCACCACTCCGCAACCAGTTCGTACCACTCCGCAACCAGTTTGCACCACTCCGCAACCAGATTGCACCACTCTGCAACCTGTTCGCACCACTCCGCGATCATTTTACACCACTCTGCAATCAGTTTGCACCACTCCGCAACCAGTTCGCACCACTCTGCAACCACTTTGTACCACTCCGCAACCTGTTCGCACCACTCCGCAATCATTTTGTACCACTCCGCAACCAGTTCGCACCACTCCGCAATCAGTTTGCACCACTCCGCAACCAGTTTGCACCACTCTGCAACCCGTTTACACCACTCCGCAACTACTTCGCACCACTCCACAACCACTTTGCACCACTTCGCAACCAGTTCGCACCACTCCGCAACCAGTTCGTACCACTCCGCAACCAGTTTGCACCACTCCGCAACCAGATTGCACCACTCTGCAACCTGTTCGCACCACTCCGCGATCATTTTACACCACTCTGCAATCAGTTTGCACCACTCCGCAACCAGTTCGCACCAATCTGCAACCAGTTCGCACCACTCCGCAAGAAATTCGCACCACTCCGCAGCCAGTCCGCACCACTCCGCAACCAGTTCGCACCAGTCAACAACCAGTTATCACCACTCCGTAACCAGTTCGCACCGCTCCGCAACCAGTTCGCACCACTCTGCAAGAAGTTCGCACCGCTCCGCAGCCAGTTCGCACCACTACGCAACCCTTTCGCACCACTCCGCAACCACTTCGCACCACTCCGCAACCACTTCGCACCACTTCGCAACCAGTTCTCACCACTCCGCAACCACTTCGCACCACTCCGCAAGAATTTTGCAACACTCCGCAGCCAGTTCGAACCAGTCCGCAACCAGTTCGTACCACTCCGCAACCAGTTTGCAACACTCCGCAACCCGTTCGCACCACCCCACAACCTGTTTGTACCACCCCGCAACCAGTTTGCACCACTCCGCAACCTGTTCGCACCACTCCGCAACCAGTTCGCACCTCTCCGCAACCTGTTCGCACCACTCCGCAACCAGTTCGCACCTCTCCGCAACCTGTTCGCACCACTCCGCAACCAGTTCGCACCTCTCCGCAACCTGTTCGCACCACTCCGCAACCAGTTCGCACCTCTCCGCAACCTGTTCGCACCACTCCGCAACCAGTTCGCACCTCTCCGCAACCTGTTCGCACCACTCCGCAACCAGTTCGCACCTCTCCGCAACCTGTTCGCACCACTCCGCAACCAGTTCGCACCTCTCCGCAACCTGTTCGCACCACTCCGCAACCAGTTCGCACCTCTCCGCAACCTGTTCGCACCACTCCGCAACCAGTTCGCACCTCTCCGCAACCTGTTCGCACCACTCCGCAACCAGTTCGCACCTCTCCGCAACCTGTTCGCACCACTCCGCAACCAGTTCGCACCTCTCCGCAACCTGTTCGCACCACTCCGCAACCAGTTCGCACCTCTCCGCAACCTGTTCGCACCACTCCGCAACCAGTTCGCACCTCTCCGCAACCTGTTCGCACCACTCCGCAACCAGTTCGCACCTCTCCGCAACCTGTTCGCACCACTCCGCAACCAGTTCGCACCTCTCCGCAACCTGTTCGCACCACTCCGCAACCAGTTCGCACCTCTCCGCAACCTGTTCGCACCACTCCGCAACCAGTTCGCACCTCTCCGCAACCTGTTCGCACCACTCCGCAACCAGTTCGCACCTCTCCGCAACCTGTTCGCACCACTCCGCAACCAGTTCGCACCTCTCCGCAACCTGTTCGCACCACTCCGCAACCAGTTCGCACCTCTCCGCAACCTGTTCGCACCACTCCGCAACCAGTTCGCACCTCTCCGCAACCTGTTCGCACCACTCCGCAACCAGTTCGCACCTCTCCGCAACCTGTTCGCACCACTCCGCAACCAGTTCGCACCACTCTGCAAGAAGTTCGCACCACTCCGCAGCCAGTTCGCACCACTCCGCAACCTGTTCGCACCACCCCGCAACCAGTTCGCACCACTCCGCAACGAGTTTGCACCACTCCGCAACCAGTTCGAACCACTCCGCAACCAATTCGCACCACTCCGCAACCAGTTCGCACACTCTGCAACCAGTTCGCACCACTCCATAACCAGTTCGCACCACTCCTCAACCAGTTTGCACCACTGTGCAACCAGTTCGCACCACTCTGCAACCATTTTGCACCACTCCTCAACCGGTTTGAACCACTCTGCAACCAGTTCGCACCACTCCGCAACTAGTTCGCACCACTCCGCAACCAGCTCGCACCACGCTGCAACCAGTTCGCACAACTCCGCAACCAGTTTGCACCACTCCCCAACTTGTTCGCACCACTTCGCAAACATTTCGCACCACTCCGCAACCAGTTCGCACCAATTCACAACCAGTTCGCACCACTCCACAGCCAGTTCGCACCACTCCGCAACCAGTTTGCACCACTCCGCAACCAGTTCGCACCACTCCACAACCAGTTTGCAACACTCCGCAGCCAGTTGGCACCGCTCCACAACCAACTCGCACCACTCCGCAGCCAGTTCGCACCACTACGCAACCCTTTCGCACCACTCCGCAACCAGTTCGCACCACTCCGCAACCAGATCGCACCACTCCGCAACCTGTTTGCAGCTCTCCGCAACCAGCTCACACCATTCCGCACCCACTTCGCACCACTCCGCAACCAGTTCGGACTACTCATAAACCAGTTCGCACCACTCCGCAACCGGTTCGCACCACTCCGCAACCAGTTTGCATCACTGCGCAACCAGTTCGAACCACACCACAACCAGTTCGCACCACTCCGCAACCTGTTTGCACAACTCCGCAACTAGTTCGCACCATTCCGCATCCCTTTCGCACCACTCCGCAACCCGTTCCCACAACTCCGCAACCAGTTCGCACCACTCCGCAACCAGTTCGCAGCACTCCGCAACCAGTTCGCACCACTCTGAAACCAGTTCGCACCACTCCGCAACCAGTCCGCACCACTCCGCAACCAGTTTGTACCACTCCGCAGCCAGTTCGCTCCACTCCGCAACCATTTGCACCACTCTGCAACCAGTCCGCACCACTCCGCAACCAGTTTGTACCACTCCGCAGCCAGTTCGCTCCACTCCGCAACCATTTGCACCACTCTGCAACCAGTCCGCACCACTCCGCAACCAGTTTGTACCACTCCGCAGCCAGTTCGCTCCACTCCGCAACCATTTGCACCACTCTGCAACCAGTCCGCACCACTCCGCAACCAGTTTGTACCACTCCGCAGCCAGTTCGCTCCACTCCGCAACCATTTGCACCACTCTGCAACCAGTCCGCACCACTCCGCAACCAGTTTGTACCACTCCGCAGCCAGTTCGCTCCACTCCGCAACCATTTGCACCACTCTGCAACCAGTCCGCACCACTCCGCAACCAGTTTGTACCACTCCGCAGCCAGTTCGCTCCACTCCGCAACCATTTGCACCACTCTGCAACCAGTCCGCACCACTCCGCAACCAGTTTGTACCACTCCGCAGCCAGTTCGCTCCACTCCGCAACCATTTGCACCACTCTGCAACCAGTCCGCACCACTCCGCAACCAGTTTGTACCACTCCGCAGCCAGTTCGCTCCACTCCGCAACCATTTGCACCACTCTGCAACCAGTCCGCACCACTCCGCAACCAGTTTGTACCACTCCGCAGCCAGTTCGCTCCACTCCGCAACCATTTGCACCACTCTGCAACCAGTCCGCACCACTCCGCAACCAGTTTGTACCACTCCGCAGCCAGTTCGCTCCACTCCGCAACCATTTGCACCACTCTGCAACCAGTCCGCACCACTCCGCAACCAGTTTGTACCACTCCGCAGCCAGTTCGCTCCACTCCGCAACCATTTGCACCACTCTGCAACCAGTCCGCACCACTCCGCAACCAGTTTGTACCACTCCGCAGCCAGTTCGCTCCACTCCGCAACCATTTGCACCACTCTGCAACCAGTCCGCACCACTCCGCAACCAGTTTGTACCACTCCGCAGCCAGTTCGCTCCACTCCGCAACCATTTGCACCACTCTGCAACCAGTCCGCACCACTCCGCAACCAGTTTGTACCACTCCGCAGCCAGTTCGCTCCACTCCGCAACCATTTGCACCACTCTGCAACCAGTCCGCACCACTCCGCAACCAGTTTGTACCACTCCGCAGCCAGTTCGCTCCACTCCGCAACCATTTGCACCACTCTGCAACCAGTCCGCACCACTCCGCAACCAGTTTGTACCACTCCGCAGCCAGTTCGCTCCACTCCGCAACCATTTGCACCACTCTGCAACCAGTCCGCACCACTCCGCAACCAGTTTGTACCACTCCGCAGCCAGTTCGCTCCACTCCGCAACCATTTGCACCACTCTGCAACCAGTCCGCACCACTCCGCAACCAGTTTGTACCACTCCGCAGCCAGTTCGCTCCACTCCGCAACCATTTGCACCACTCTGCAACCAGTCCGCACCACTCCGCAACCAGTTTGTACCACTCCGCAGCCAGTTCGCTCCACTCCGCAACCATTTGCACCACTCTGCAACCAGTCCGCACCACTCCGCAACCAGTTTGTACCACTCCGCAGCCAGTTCGCTCCACTCCGCAACCATTTGCACCACTCTGCAACCAGTCCGCACCACTCCGCAACCAGTTTGTACCACTCCGCAGCCAGTTCGCTCCACTCCGCAACCATTTGCACCACTCTGCAACCAGTCCGCACCACTCCGCAACCAGTTTGTACCACTCCGCAGCCAGTTCGCTCCACTCCGCAACCATTTGCACCACTCTGCAACCAGTCCGCACCACTCCGCAACCAGTTTGTACCACTCCGCAGCCAGTTCGCTCCACTCCGCAACCATTTGCACCACTCTGCAACCAGTCCGCACCACTCCGCAACCAGTTTGTACCACTCCGCAGCCAGTTCGCTCCACTCCGCAACCATTTGCACCACTCTGCAACCAGTCCGCACCACTCCGCAACCAGTTTGTACCACTCCGCAGCCAGTTCGCTCCACTCCGCAACCATTTGCACCACTCTGCAACCAGTCCGCACCACTCCGCAACCAGTTTGTACCACTCCGCAGCCAGTTCGCTCCACTCCGCAACCATTTGCACCACTCTGCAACCAGTCCGCACCACTCCGCAACCAGTTTGTACCACTCCGCAGCCAGTTCGCTCCACTCCGCAACCATTTGCACCACTCTGCAACCAGTCCGCACCACTCCGCAACCAGTTTGTACCACTCCGCAGCCAGTTCGCTCCACTCCGCAACCATTTGCACCACTCTGCAACCAGTCCGCACCACTCCGCAACCAGTTTGTACCACTCCGCAGCCAGTTCGCTCCACTCCGCAACCATTTGCACCACTCTGCAACCAGTCCGCACCACTCCGCAACCAGTTTGTACCACTCCGCAGCCAGTTCGCTCCACTCCGCAACCATTTGCACCACTCTGCAACCAGTCCGCACCACTCCGCAACCAGTTTGTACCACTCCGCAGCCAGTTCGCTCCACTCCGCAACCATTTGCACCACTCTGCAACCAGTCCGCACCACTCCGCAACCAGTTTGTACCACTCCGCAGCCAGTTCGCTCCACTCCGCAACCATTTGCACCACTCTGCAACCAGTCCGCACCACTCCGCAACCAGTTTGTACCACTCCGCAGCCAGTTCGCTCCACTCCGCAACCATTTGCACCACTCTGCAACCAGTCCGCACCACTCCGCAACCAGTTTGTACCACTCCGCAGCCAGTTCGCTCCACTCCGCAACCATTTGCACCACTCTGCAACCAGTCCGCACCACTCCGCAACCAGTTTGTACCACTCCGCAGCCAGTTCGCTCCACTCCGCAACCATTTGCACCACTCTGCAACCAGTCCGCACCACTCCGCAACCAGTTTGTACCACTCCGCAGCCAGTTCGCTCCACTCCGCAACCATTTGCACCACTCTGCAACCAGTCCGCACCACTCCGCAACCAGTTTGTACCACTCCGCAGCCAGTTCGCTCCACTCCGCAACCATTTGCACCACTCTGCAACCAGTCCGCACCACTCCGCAACCAGTTTGTACCACTCCGCAGCCAGTTCGCTCCACTCCGCAACCATTTGCACCACTCTGCAACCAGTCCGCACCACTCCGCAACCAGTTTGTACCACTCCGCAGCCAGTTCGCTCCACTCCGCAACCATTTGCACCACTCTGCAACCAGTCCGCACCACTCCGCAACCAGTTTGTACCACTCCGCAGCCAGTTCGCTCCACTCCGCAACCATTTGCACCACTCTGCAACCAGTCCGCACCACTCCGCAACCAGTTTGTACCACTCCGCAGCCAGTTCGCTCCACTCCGCAACCATTTGCACCACTCTGCAACCAGTCCGCACCACTCCGCAACCAGTTTGTACCACTCCGCAGCCAGTTCGCTCCACTCCGCAACCATTTGCACCACTCTGCAACCAGTCCGCACCACTCCGCAACCAGTTTGTACCACTCCGCAGCCAGTTCGCTCCACTCCGCAACCATTTGCACCACTCTGCAACCAGTCCGCACCACTCCGCAACCAGTTTGTACCACTCCGCAGCCAGTTCGCTCCACTCCGCAACCATTTGCACCACTCTGCAACCAGTCCGCACCACTCCGCAACCAGTTTGTACCACTCCGCAGCCAGTTCGCTCCACTCCGCAACCATTTGCACCACTCTGCAACCAGTCCGCACCACTCCGCAACCAGTTTGTACCACTCCGCAGCCAGTTCGCTCCACTCCGCAACCATTTGCACCACTCTGCAACCAGTCCGCACCACTCCGCAACCAGTTTGTACCACTCCGCAGCCAGTTCGCTCCACTCCGCAACCATTTGCACCACTCTGCAACCAGTCCGCACCACTCCGCAACCAGTTTGTACCACTCCGCAGCCAGTTCGCTCCACTCCGCAACCATTTGCACCACTCTGCAACCAGTCCGCACCACTCCGCAACCAGTTGGCACCACTCCGCAACCAGTGCGCACCACTCCGCACCCAGTTTGCACCACTCCGCAGCCTGTTCGCACCACTTCGCTACCATTTCGCACCACTATGGAACCAGTTTGCACCAGTCCGCAACCAGTTCGCACCACCCCGCAACCAGTTCGCACCACTTCGCAACCAGCTCGCACCACTCCGCAACCAGTTCGCACCACTCCGCAACCAGTTCGCACCACTCCGCAACCAGTTCGCACCACTCCGCAACCAGTTTGCACCACTCCGCAACCTGTTCGCACCACTCCGCAACCATTTTGCACCACTCCGCAACCAGTTTTTGTTATGTTCTGTGTATGCCCCTGGTCAAATCAGCGGAAGATTTAGACTGGGTATGCACTGCGCTTGTAGCGCAAGTCCCACAGCGACATGCAAGAGAGGCTGAGAGAGACAAGGCATGCACTGCTCACCCTTGTGGAGTAAGTCCCCTTGGTCTACTCTTGATAGTCTACCTGGTGCATGCTCCTTAGGACAACTTCCTACAGCCTAGTGGGTGAAGGCGCCATCTCACAAGCGAGAGGTCCGGGGTCAAATCCCGCCAGGACCAACTTTTCTTTGTGACTAGAAAGGGCCAAGGAAGCTTCCTAGAAGCCTCTAAGGTCCAAGGTGGATCAAGCGCCACTTGGCGGTCACAGAGGGTGCCATGTCATCAAAGCCGATGACACTGTCTAGGGTGGCCTTGGGGGGAGGCCCCCTCCAAGGAGCCACTGGGAGCACTGACCAGAGACTATATGAGGCCTGTCATTTGCATGTGATATCATATCATCTCTTACTCTTGAGACTTGGGAGAAAACTAATCCCTTGTTGGCCACCAAGAAAGAGGGTAAAGAACAGGTGCAAGTGCACACTTTGGTGTGTAGCATTGCCAGTTGGGTGAGAGTTTGGAACACTCTCCGGCCACGGTTGGGACAAGCTAAGTGAACCTTTCAGTGTGGAAACACCACTCCGTGGGTGATCTCTACCTTGGTTGAAATACCAAGGGCGGTCGGCGGTTTGCCTGTCGGCGCCGTTTACTCTAGACCGTGGCCAAGTGCGGAGTGACAAAGGGTTATGGGCCCACACTGATCGGGGAAACTTGGTTCTTTGTACCACCGCTCAGTTCACGTAGCAGGTACCTCCGCAGCAGACAAGACACCACTGCTCCATCTGCTTCATCGTCGGTCCACCTTGGACCAAGGTACGCATTGTGAGAGACCGGACGCAGGTTGGACCCGTGGTCCACTTTTGCTCTCCACGGACAAGGAACGAGGATACGCTCTGCCNGTTTACTCTAGACCGTGGCCAAGTGCGGAGTGACAAAGGGTTATGGGCCCACACTGATCGGGGAAACTTGGTTCTTTGTACCACCGCTCAGTTCACGTAGCAGGTACCTCCGCAGCAGACAAGACACCACTGCTCCATCTGCTTCATCGTCGGTCCACCTTGGACCAAGGTACGCATTGTGAGAGACCGGACGCAGGTTGGACCCGTGGTCCACTTTTGCTCTCCACGGACAAGGAACGAGGATACGCTCTGCCATTGTTGGTATGACCCTCGAGTCCTAAGCGGGTTACGCTCTGCCCTTGTGGGTACGACCCCGTGTCTGTGGGAGCACTTCCTCCACAATAGCTAGGAGACCATCGGCTGGAGGGGTATGCAACGGACTGCACCTTGAAAATCTGTAGCAGTCATCAGCCTCATCAGCCTACATCGGCCTCAACGAAGCAGAACAGCAGAGACTAAGTGAGCATCCTTGACCACACCGCAATCATGCCGGGGGATCAAGAGATCGTTCCAGTCACCTCACGGCCCGCCGAGTTGGGTGCGGCCAACGCCATTGCACGTTTCGATGGCAAAGCCTTCAGCACGTGGAAATGGCAGTTTGAGGTGGTGATGCGCGTGCGCGGGTACCTGAACATGCTGAAAGGGACGGAGGTAGCACCGGAGGACGAGACAAGCGCGGAATACGCAGGGTGGCAAGAGCGGAATGACATCGCTCTCGCACTCCTCGTCACGTCCATAAGCCCCTCCCTAATCTCCCACATCGAGGGTGCACGACGGCAGCTGAGGCTTACACCAAGCTGACGAACGTGTACCAGTCAACTTCCCTCGCCAATCGACTCTTCATCCTGCAGCGCCTGATCGCGCTGCGGGTGGGCGAGGGGGAATCCATCTCGGACTTCCTCCAGCAGTTAGAAGGACTGCTTCAAGAAGCCCGCGCCATGTCCTGGCAGCTCGACCAACAGATGCAGGCCATGATTCTCCTCATGGCCTTACCGCCAAGCTGGAGCCCCATGATCACCACCTTGGGTGGTTGGGAGGAGTCGGAGTTCACGTACCCTCGTGTCTCCGAGTTTGTCCGGAACGAGGCCATGCGGCGCAACAACGGCGTCATCAACAATGCCGCGTACGCAAGTGGCTCGGGAGGCACCTCCTCTCATGGCAAGAGCAGAAGCTGTGGCGGCGGGAAGAGCGGCAAAAAGAAGGGCAAGTGCCACAATTGTGGCAAGGCGGGGCATTGGGCGCGGGAGTGTCGTGCACCAGAGAAGGAAGGAGGCGGTGGTGGGAGCAGCAACGTGAGTAAGAAGGTGGACTCGACGTCCACGAGCATGATGGCCGAGAGCAAGGCCCCTCCAAAGGGCTCTGCGCTGCTGCGGCCGGGAGCCTTCGGGCTGGACAGTGGCACGGACTACCACACCTCTCGCGAGGCATGTGGCTTCTCGTCCCTCACACCGTCCACGGCCATGTTCCCGTGCGCCAACGGCGGCATCGAGTACGCGGCTGGTGAGGGAGAGAAGGTCGTGCACACACGGATTAACGGAGCCGACAAGGAGTTGCGGCTGCAGAACGTTGTCTACATGCCAGCTTTTGCCGCGAACCTCCTCACCGTCTCGCGGATTACGGATCACGCAATGACGGTGGTATTCACACAGAAGGAAGCCGTCATCCTCAAGAACGAGGACGTGACGATTACCTACACTGCGTCAGACCTTGTCGCCCAGGTGCCACGAATGGATGGGCTCTATGTCCTGCAGACGAAGAGCGCAGAAGGGCACGCCGGGGCGGCAGAGGCAGTAGCGAAAGCTGCACCATCGCCGAACGCCAAGACACCATCCATGCCGCCTGCTGTGGCGGCTAAAGACGCGAGAGCAGCAACTGCGAAGCTGTGGCACAGACGCCTTCGGCACGTGGCCGACAGCACCCTACAGGTCATGCAGGAGCAGAAGCTTGTACGTGGGCTGGAGGGGTGTGAGCTGAAGGGTGGATGCAACACTGGGTGTGAGGCTTGCCTGCAAGGGAAGACAAAGCGGAAACGCTTCTCCAAAAACGGTCGCAGAGCAGAGGGCATACTCGACCTTGTCCACAGCGACGTGTGTGGCCCCATGCGCACCACGTCCAACGGCGGCTCCAAGTACCTCCTCACCTTCATCGATGATTACTCTCGGAAGGTGTGGGTGTACTTCCTCAAAACGAAGGGAGAGGTGCTGGAGCGCCTGCAAGAGTTTGTCGTCATGGTGGAGCGACAAACCGGGCGGAAGGTCAAGGCCCTGCGGAGCGACAACGGCGGAGAGTACGAGGGGTGCAAGCCGTGGCTTCGGGCACACGGCATTGTCCACCAACCTACTACCCCCTACACACCGCAGAGCAACGGCGTGGCCGAGCGCATGAACCAGACCATTCTGGCCATGACGCGAACCATGCTGTTTGACTCAAAGCTCCCTCCTCGCTTCTGGGCGGAAGCAGCGCGCACTGCATGCTACCTCATCAACCTCATGCCTGCTGCAGCCCTACGCAGCAAGGGGACAGAAAAGGAGCAAAGTGCAGAACGCATGACGCCGCAAGAGGCATGGTCGGGAAAGAAGCCGGATGCCTCTCACCTAAAGGCATTCGGCTGCACGGCTTGGGCCAAAGTCCAGGACGGGCAAGGAGCGGGGAAGTTGGATGCACGTGCGCGCAAGTGCGTGATGATCGGCTACGAGGCCGCGCACAAGGCGTACAGGCTATGGGACCAGGCAGCAGGGAGAGTCATCACCTCCAGAGATGTGACCTTCCAGGAAGAGTCACACGACAAGGGAGAACTGCTGGACCCAGA
>SZWC01000124.1:412670-428502 GCA_023375785.1 Penium margaritaceum | reverse complement strand
CTATGGCATGGAAGACGCCAAACCCCTCAGCACCCCTCTCCCCACGAAGTGCAATCTCACCTCCGCCCACTCCCCCAGCACGGAAGCCGAGCGCCGCGAAATGCACGATGTGCCGTACCAGTCTGCGGTGGGTAGCATCATGTATGCCATGGTTGGCACGCGGCCGGACATCTCCTTTGCTGTGGGGCTAGTCAGTCGGTTCGTGGCCAACCCTGGGCCACTCCACTGGCAGGCCGTGAAGCGCATTTTGCGCTATCTCAACAAAACACGGCACATGGGACTCCAGTACGGCGGCCTTCAAGGAACAGACCCTTTGCACCTCAAATGCTACACTGACGCAGATTTTGGAGGCAACGTGGATGATTGGAAGTCCACCTCGGGCTTTGTGTGCCTTGTGAATGGCGGCGCTATGTCGTGGGCCAGCCGCAAGCAGGACTGTGTCTCCATCTCAACCGCAGACGCTAAGTACCTGGCGCTGTCTGAGGTGTGCAAGGAGACACAGTGGCTACGCAGCTTGCTCGCTGAGATGCACGCACCACAGAAGGAGGCCACTGTCGTCCACGTCGACAACCAGAGCGCGATGGACATCGCGTTCAAGGACACCCTCTCCAGGCGGACCAAGCACATCGACATCCGCTATCACTACACGCGCGACCTCATCGCCAAGGGAGTGGTGGATCTGCAGTACATCACGACCAAACAGATGCTCGCGGACTTCTTGACAAAGCCGCTGGACAGTGACCCGCACATGGAAGGGGCACGGGGCATCGGGATGGTGAGCGCAGCAGACGAGGGCTGAACGGGCGGCCTACTTCACAAGTGGCCGACATCGCTGGGCCCATGGTCACAGCAGGAATCTAGCCGCAGATGGACGCAGGTGCAAGGGAGAGTTTGTTATGTTCTGTGTATGCCCCTGGTCCAATCAGCGGAAGATTTAGACTGGGTATGCACTGCGCTTGTAGCGCAAGTCCCCCAGCGACATGCAAGAGAGGCTGAGAGAGACAAGGCATGCACTGCTCACCCTTGTGGAGTAAGTCCCCTTGGTCTACTCTTGGTAGTCTAACTGGTGCATGCTCCTTAGGACAACTTCCTACAGCCTAGTGGGTGAAGGCGCCATCTCACAAGCGAGAGGTCCGGGGTCAAATCCCGCCAGGACCAACTTTTCTTTGTGACTAGAAAGGGCCAAGGAAGCTTCCTAGAAGCCTCTAAGGTCCAAGGTGGATCAAGCGCCACTTGGCGGTCACAGAGGGTGCCATGTCATCAAAGCTGATGACATTTTCTAGAGTGGCCTTGGGGGGAGGCCCCCTCCAAGGAGCCACTGGGAGCAGTGACCAGAGACTATATAAGGCCTGTCATTTGCATGTGATATCATATCATCTCTTACTCTTGAGACTTGGGAGAAAACTAATCCCTTGTTGGCCACCAAGAAAGAGGGTAAAGAACAACTGCAAGTGCACACTTTGGTGTGTAGCATTGCCAGTTGGGTGAAAGTTTGGAACACTCTCCGGCCACGGTTGGGACAAGCTAAGTGAACCCTTCAGTGTGGAAACACCACTCCGTGGGTGATCTCTACCTTGGTTGAAATACCAAGGGCGGTCGGCGGTTTGCCTGTCGGCGCCGTTTACTCTAGACCGTGGCCAAGTGCGGAGTGACANGTAAAGAACAAGTGCAAGTGCACACTTTGGTGTGTAGCATTGCCAGTTGGGTGAGAGTTTGGAACACTCTCCGGCCACGGTTGGGACAAGCTAAGTGAACCTTTCAGTGTGGAAACACCACTCCGTGGGTGATCTCTACCTTGGTTGAAATACCAAGGGCGGTCGGCGGTTTGCCTGTCGGCGCCGTTTACTCTAGACCGTGGCCAAGTGCGGAGTGACAGTTTTCACCACTCCGCAACTGATTTGCACCACAACGCAACCAGTTCGAACCACTCCGCGACCAGTTTGCACCACTCCGCGACCAGTTCGCACCACTCAACGACCAGTTTGCACCACTCCGCAACCAGTTCGCACCACTCCGCAACCAGTTCACACCACTCCGTAACCAGTTCACACTACTCCGTAACCAGTTTGCACCACTCCGCAACCAGTTCGCACCAGTCCGCAACCAGTTCGTACCACTCCGCAACCTGTTCGCACCACTGCGCAACCAGTTCGTCAACTACGCAACCAGTTCGCACCAATCCGCAACCAGGTCGCACCACTCCGCAACTAGTTTCTACCACTCCGCATCAGTTCGCACCACTCCGCAACCAGTTTGCAACTCTTCGCAACCAGTTCGCAGCACTCCGCAACTAGTTCGCACCACTCCGCAACCAATTCGTACCACTCCGCAACCAGTTCGCACCTCTCCACAACCAGTTCGCACCACTCCGCAACCTGTTCGCACCACTCCGCAACCAGCTCGCACCACTCCGCTACCAGTTCGCACCACTCCGCAACCAGTTCACACCACTCCGTAACCAGTTCGCACCACTCCGCAACCAGTTTGCAACTCTTCGCAACCAGTTCGCAGCACTCCGCAACTAGTTCGCACCACTCCGCAACCAATTCGTACCACTCCGCAACCAGTTCGCACCTCTCCACAACCAGTTCGCACCACTCCGCAACCTGTTCGCACCACTCCGCAACCAGCTCGCACCACTCCGCTACCAGTTCGCACCACTCCGCAACCAGTTCACACCACTCCGTAACCAGTTCGCACCACTCCGCAACCAGTTCGCACCACTCCGCAACCAGCTCGCACCACTCCGCAACCTGTGTGCACCACTCCGCAACCAGATTGCACCATTCCGCACCCACTTCGCACCACTCGGCAGCCAGTTCGCACCACTCCGCAATCAGTTCGCACCACTCCACAGCCACTTCGCACCACTCCGCAACCAGTTCGCACCACTCAGCAACCAGTTCGCACCACTCTGCAACCAGTTTGCACCACTCCGGAACCAGTTTGCACCGATCCGCAACCTGTTCGAACCACTCTGTAACCACTTCACACCATTCCGCAGCCAGTTTGCACCACTCCGCAACCACTTCGCACCACTCCGCAACCAGTTCGCACCACTCCACAACCAGTTCGCACCACTCCGCAACCAGTTCTCACCACTTCGCAACCACTTCGCACCACTCTGCAAGAATTTCGCAACACTCCGCAGCCAGTTCGCACCAGTCCGCAACCAGTTCGTACCACTCCGCAACCAGTTTGCACTTCTCCGCAACCCGATCGCACCACTCCACAACCTGTTTGTAGCACTCCGCAACCAGTTTTAACCACTCCGCAACTGATTCGCACCACTCCACACCCAGTTGGAACCACTCCGCGACCAGTTCGCACCACTCCGCGACCAGTTCGCACCACTTAGCGACCAGTTTGTACCACTCCACACCCTGTTCGCACCACTCCGCAACCAGTTCGAACCACTCCACAACCAGTTCGCACCACTCCGCAACCTGTTCGCACCACTCCGCAACCAGTTCGCACGACTCCGCAACCAGTTTGCACCACTCCGCAACCAGTTCCCACCACCCCGCAACCAGTTTGCACCACTCCGCAACTAGTTTGCACCACTTCGTAACCAGTTCGCACCACTCCGCAACCAGTTCGCACCACTCCGGAACCAGTTTGCACCACTCTGCAACCAGTTTGCACCACTCCGCAACCAGTTCCCACCACCCCGCAACCAGTTTGCACCACTCCGCAACCAGTTTGCACCTCTCCGCAACCAGTTCGCACCACTCCGCACCCAGTTTGCACCACTCCGCAACCAGTTCCCACCACCCCGCAACCAGTTTGCACCACTCCGCAACCAGTTTGCACCTCTCCGCAACCAGTTCGCACCACTCCGCACCCAGTTTGCACCACTCCGCAACCAGTTCCCACCACCCCGCAACCAGTTTGCACCACTCCGCAACCAGTTTGCACCTCTCCGCAACCAGTTCGCACCACTCCGCACCCAGTTTGCACCACTCCGCAACCAGTTCCCACCACCCCGCAACCAGTTTGCACCACTCCGCAACCAGTTTGCACCTCTCCGCAACCAGTTCGCACCACTCCGCACCCAGTTTGCACCACTCCGCAACCAGTTCCCACCACCCCGCAACCAGTTTGCACCACTCCGCAACCAGTTTGCACCTCTCCGCAACCAGTTCGCACCACTCCGCACCCAGTTTGCACCACTCCGCAACCAGTTCCCACCACCCCGCAACCAGTTTGCACCACTCCGCAACCAGTTTGCACCTCTCCGCAACCAGTTCGCACCACTCCGCACCCAGTTTGCACCACTCCGCAACCAGTTCCCACCACCCCGCAACCAGTTTGCACCACTCCGCAACCAGTTTGCACCTCTCCGCAACCAGTTCGCACCACTCCGCACCCAGTTTGCACCACTCCGCAACCAGTTCCCACCACCCCGCAACCAGTTTGCACCACTCCGCAACCAGTTTGCACCTCTCCGCAACCAGTTCGCACCACTCCGCACCCAGTTTGCACCACTCCGCAACCAGTTCCCACCACCCCGCAACCAGTTTGCACCACTCCGCAACCAGTTTGCACCTCTCCGCAACCAGTTCGCACCACTCCGCACCCAGTTTGCACCACTCCGCAACCAGTTCCCACCACCCCGCAACCAGTTTGCACCACTCCGCAACCAGTTTGCACCTCTCCGCAACCAGTTCGCACCACTCCGCACCCAGTTTGCACCACTCCGCAACCAGTTCCCACCACCCCGCAACCAGTTTGCACCACTCCGCAACCAGTTTGCACCTCTCCGCAACCAGTTCGCACCACTCCGCACCCAGTTTGCACCACTCCGCAACCAGTTCCCACCACCCCGCAACCAGTTTGCACCACTCCGCAACCAGTTTGCACCTCTCCGCAACCAGTTCGCACCACTCCGCACCCAGTTTGCACCACTCCGCAACCAGTTCCCACCACCCCGCAACCAGTTTGCACCACTCCGCAACCAGTTTGCACCTCTCCGCAACCAGTTCGCACCACTCCGCACCCAGTTTGCACCACTCCGCAACCAGTTCCCACCACCCCGCAACCAGTTTGCACCACTCCGCAACCAGTTTGCACCTCTCCGCAACCAGTTCGCACCACTCCGCACCCAGTTTGCACCACTCCGCAACCAGTTCCCACCACCCCGCAACCAGTTTGCACCACTCCGCAACCAGTTTGCACTACTCCGCAACCCGTTTGCACCACTCCACAACCAGTTTGCACCACTCCGCAGCCAGTTCCCACCACTCCGCCGCCAGTTCGTACCACTCTGTAGCCAGTTCGCACCACTCTGCAACCAGTTCGCACCACTCAGCAACCAGTTTGCACCACTCCGGAACCAGTTTGCACCAATCCGCAACATGTTCGAACCAACCTGCAACCATTTCGCACCACTCCGCAGCCAGTTTGCACCACTCCGCAACCACTTCGCACCACTCCGCAACCAGTTCGCACCACTCCACAACCAGTTTGCACCACTCCGCAACCAGTTCTCACCACTCTGCAACCACTTTGCACCACTCCGCAAGAATTTCGAAACGCTCCGCAGCCAGTTCGCACCACTCCGCAACCAGTTTGTACCACTCCGCAAACAGTTTGCACTACTCCGCAACCCGTTCGCACCACTCCACAACCTGTTTGCACCACTCCGCAACCAGTTTTCACCACTCTGCAACTGATTCGCACCACTCCGCAACCAGTTCGCACCACTCCGCGACCAGTTTGCACCACTCAGCGACCAGTTTGCATCACTCTGCGATCAGTTCGCACCCTTCCGCAACCTGTTCGCACCACTCTGCAACCAGTTCGCACGACTCCGCAACCAGTTCGCACCATTCCACAACCAGTTCCCACCACCCCGCAACCAGTTCGCACCACTCCGCAACCAGTTCGCAACACTGCGCAACCAGTTCGTACCACTCCGCAACCAGTTCGCACCACTCCGCAACCTGTTTGCACCACTCCGCAACCAGTTCGCAACACTGCGCAACCAGTTCGTACCACTCCGCAACCAGTTCGCACCACTCCGCAACCTGTTTGCACCACTCCGCAACCAGTTCGCAACACTGCGCAACCAGTTCGTACCACTCCGCAACCAGTTCGCACCACTCCGCAACCTGTTTGCACCACTCCGCAACCAGTTCGCAACACTGCGCAACCAGTTCGTACCACTCCGCAACCAGTTCGCACCACTCCGCAACCTGTTTGCACCACTCCGCAACCAGTTCGCAACACTGCGCAACCAGTTCGTACCACTCCGCAACCAGTTCGCACCACTCCGCAACCTGTTTGCACCACTCCGCAACCAGTTCGCAACACTGCGCAACCAGTTCGTACCACTCCGCAACCAGTTCGCACCACTCCGCAACCTGTTTGCACCACTCCGCAACCAGTTCGCAACACTGCGCAACCAGTTCGTACCACTCCGCAACCAGTTCGCACCACTCCGCAACCTGTTTGCACCACTCCGCAACCAGTTCGCAACACTGCGCAACCAGTTCGTACCACTCCGCAACCAGTTCGCACCACTCCGCAACCTGTTTGCACCACTCCGCAACCAGTTCGCAACACTGCGCAACCAGTTCGTACCACTCCGCAACCAGTTCGCACCACTCCGCAACCTGTTTGCACCACTCCGCAACCAGTTCGCAACACTGCGCAACCAGTTCGTACCACTCCGCAACCAGTTCGCACCACTCCGCAACCTGTTTGCACCACTCCGCAACCAGTTCGCAACACTGCGCAACCAGTTCGTACCACTCCGCAACCAGTTCGCACCACTCCGCAACCTGTTTGCACCACTCCGCAACCAGTTCGCAACACTGCGCAACCAGTTCGTACCACTCCGCAACCAGTTCGCACCACTCCGCAACCTGTTTGCACCACTCCGCAACCAGTTCGCAACACTGCGCAACCAGTTCGTACCACTCCGCAACCAGTTCGCACCACTCCGCAACCTGTTTGCACCACTCCGCAACCAGTTCGCAACACTGCGCAACCAGTTCGTACCACTCCGCAACCAGTTCGCACCACTCCGCAACCTGTTTGCACCACTCCGCAACCAGTTCGCAACACTGCGCAACCAGTTCGTACCACTCCGCAACCAGTTCGCACCACTCCGCAACCTGTTTGCACCACTCCGCAACCAGTTCGCAACACTGCGCAACCAGTTCGTACCACTCCGCAACCAGTTCGCACCACTCCGCAACCTGTTTGCACCACTCCGCAACCAGTTCGCAACACTGCGCAACCAGTTCGTACCACTCCGCAACCAGTTCGCACCACTCCGCAACCTGTTTGCACCACTCCGCAACCAGTTCGCAACACTGCGCAACCAGTTCGTACCACTCCGCAACCAGTTCGCACCACTCCGCAACCTGTTTGCACCACTCCGCAACCAGTTCGCAACACTGCGCAACCAGTTCGTACCACTCCGCAACCAGTTCGCACCACTCCGCAACCTGTTTGCACCACTCCGCAACCAGTTCGCAACACTGCGCAACCAGTTCGTACCACTCCGCAACCAGTTCGCACCACTCCGCAACCTGTTTGCACCACTCCGCAACCAGTTCGCAACACTGCGCAACCAGTTCGTACCACTCCGCAACCAGTTCGCACCACTCCGCAAACAGTTTGCACTACTCCGCAACCAGTTCGCACCACTCTGCAACCAGTGCGCACCACTCTGTATCCAGTTTGCACCACTCCGCAACCAGTTCGCACCACATCGCAACCACTTCGCACCCCTCCAGAACTAGTTCCCACTACTCCGTAACCAGTTCGCACCACTCCGCAACCAGTTCACACCACTCCGCAAGCAGATCGCACCCCTCCGCAAGAAGTTTGCACTACTCCGCAACCAGTTCGCACCACTCTTCAACCACCTCACACCACTCCGCAACCGGTTCGCACCACTCCGCAACCAGTTCGCACCTCTCCGCAACCTATTTGCACCACTGTTGGCCCTTTTTTTTGCCGCGCTCGTCGTTGTTCCGCGATGTCACTTCACTTCCGCGCCTTCCATGTTGTCCTCCGCACATCTCCTCCTTCCGCACACAATAAGACTTCATCCCACATTCACCATGACATAATGTCACAATGGATCACTCACAAGTGGTCTTTGCTCACATCACACCACCCCTCTGACATAGCAATTCCGCGAAACTCCATCACCCCCTCCTGGAACACCCCTATTCCGCGGATTTGGCTTCCCCACAATGCCTCTAACATGGAGATTCCTCGGGTACACACATGGCCCACTTCTGCAGCCCCTTTTCCGCGGATCTGGCTTCCCCCTAGTACCTCTAACATGGCAATCCCGCGGATACACATGGCCCATTTCTGCAGCCCCTTTTCTGCGGATCTGGCTTCCCCCTAGTGCCTCTAACATGGCAATTCCGTGGATACACACATGGCCCACTTTTGCAGCCCTTATTCCACGGAGTTCGCACCCTCTACACCCCCAAAACAGGCCCATTCCGCAGACCCACCCCTTAGTCACTTTGGCGACACCCCTATTGCGGATTCCATCACTCATCTCAAGCATACAACATGGCAAATCCGCGGAACCAAGACAGAGACACAGAAATCACGCGGCAGAGGCCCAATATCCTTCCATCCGCTCTCTTGAGAGTTGTCCAAGGGCCACCCATCCACTTCCGCGGTCACTTGGGCACTCTTCCGCGCTCTTCCCTTGCGTCAGGCCAGTATTGTGAGTGGTTCCGCGGAACACCTTTTGTCATCTTCGGAGTTTTCAGATTCACTTGCGGAATCCATTGTGACAGAGTGCTGAGATGAAGGAGAGAGTGAGGCAAGGTTGTGAGGTAATGAGCTTGATTAACTCATGTCAACTGAACACAAGTCCACAAGCCTGAATCCAACTCAAGTCCACACCACACTGATGCAACTAAGCCCATTATATAGTCCGCTACACCCTTCCCCGCCGCGTCGCGGCCCCTTTGTANGGCCAGTCTTGTGAGTGGTTCCGCGGAACACCTTTTGTCATCTTCGGAGTTTTCAGATTCACTTGCGGAATCCATTGTGACAGAGTGCTGAGATGAAGGAGAGAGTGAGGCAAGGTTGTGAGGTAATGAGCTTGATTAACTCATGTCAACTGAACACAAGTCCACAAGCCTGAATCCAACTCAAGTCCACACCACACTGATGCAACTAAGCCCATTATATAGTCCGCTACACCCTTCCCCGCCGCCCCGCGGCCCCTTTGCATTCACCCACTACCACCACTAACTTATTCCCATCCACGAAACGAGTTTCGCCATTGCTTCCTTCTTGCTTGTCGCACCGACTCCCGCCACTTCTTGGTCTTCGCGCCTTGTGGTTCTTGCCATTTTTGGTCCGGTTGTCTTCCCGCGGCTTGTACAACACTTCCGCGCCTTGTGTGACCCCTTCCTTTGTCCGTAACACTTGTGCCTCTTGTTCCGTCCTCACACGTCTCTCCTCTAAGCACCAAATCCGCGGATGCACATAGAGGCCCCTTTTCCGCACCCCTCTTGCCCACACAAGTAACTCCAACACCATCATAAATGTGGAAAATCCGCGGGTCCACATTATGGCAACTTTCTGCCTCCTCCGCGGCACTGTAACTCGCCCCTCTGTTGTTACTGGCAAGGCAATTCCGCGGATTAGGCACCCAGCACCATTCCGCGGAACTTCCTCCTCACTTTAGCCACAAAATACTCTCCCAAACATGCCCATTCTGCTCCTGACCATCATGGCACTTTCTTACGCCCTCCGCGCCCCCAAAACTTGCTCCGGTAGCATCCCAAACAACCCAAATCCGGGACTGAACCTTGCACCATGTTTTGAGGCCTTCCGCGGACCCCAAAGTCACCCAATTTCCCTTCCCAATATGCCTAATCCGCAGACACACCCCCTGCCCTCGTTTTTCCCCTTGCGCGGAACCCCAACTATGAAGCCATTGTTACTGAACACCCAATTCCGCTAGTCTTCCACCAGGCACAATTCCAGCCTTCCCCACACCCAGAAACGGCCCCACACAAGCCCAAAAAGATGCCCATTCCGCCCCTCCACCATGGGGATCAACTGTGACTCTCTCCTCTTGCCCAAAGAACACCCCTCACTTGCCTCAACTCCATCGCGGAAGTCCATGACTCGGTCTCCCTCGTTGAAAATTTGCGTGCACGACATATTTCATGTAAACAGTGTTGCCCCACCCTCCTTTTCTCAAGCGAGGGCTCCGAGCTTCTTCTCCTCCGTGAGCTTCTCCTTCTGCATTACAGCCATGCTGACACACAGCACACTCCGCCCATTTTCCGGGCACACGCGGCGGGGTGCATCCAGCACGGTGCGGGTGTCATGCATCACCTCGCGGCCCTTCCGCAGTCCAGGCACTTCCGCCCCCGTGCATCCAGCACGGGACGGGTCTCATGCCTCACCTCGCGGCTCCTCCGCGGTCAAGGCGTTCCCGCCCCTGTGGGCTCTGCACCCCCGCGTCACACACACGCTCTTGCACACACCAATCTCTGCCCATTCTCCGGGCACATGCGGTGAGGAGCATCCAGCACGGTGTTGGTCTCGTACCTCACCCTGCGGCTATCCCGCGGTGTGGACACTCCAGCCCCCGTGGGTTCTGCACCTCCCCGTCACACACACTCTTGCACACATGAATCTCCGCCCATTTTCTGGGCACACGTGGTGAGGTGCATCCAGCACGGTGCGGGTCTCGTGCCTCACCCTACGGCTATCCCGCGGTGTGGACACTCCCGCCCCCGTGGGTTATGCACCTCCCCGTCACACACACTCTTGCACACACCAATCTCCGCCCATTCTCCGGGCACACGCGGTGAGGTGCATCCAGCACGGTGTGGGTATCGTGCCTCATCCCGCGGCTATCTCGCGGTGTGGACACTCCCGCCCCCGTGGGTTCTGCACCTCCCCGTCACGCACACTCTTGCACACACCAATCTCCGCCCATTTTCTGGGCACACGCGGTGAGGTGCATCCAGCACGGTGCGGGTCTCGTGCCTCACCCTGCGGCTATCCCACGGTGTGGACACTCCCGCCCTCGTGCGTTCTGCACCTCCCCGTCACACACACTCTTGCACACACCAATCTCCGCCCATTCTCCGGACACACGCGGTGAGGTGCATCCAGCACGGTGCGGGTCTCGTGCCTCACCCTGCGGCTATCCCGCGGTGTGGACACTCCCGCCCCCGTGGGTTCTGCACCTCCCCGTCACACGCACTCTTGCACACACCAATATCCACCCATTCACTGGGCACACGCGTTGATGCAAGAAGTTCCTACTACTGTGGGGGTATCGTGCATCGCTTCGCAGCTATTCTGCGGTACACGCACATCCAACGCACAGTTTATTCTATGTACACATTTTTGCAAACACATATACAACATGGAGGCGAACACAACCAAACGACGAACACGCCGCGGGATGACTTCCTCCCAGGTCTCCTCATCAGACACTCGGGTCGCCCTATGCAAATGAAGGTTCAGCCAAGTGACCAGCTCAGTACTTATTGCTCTGCAGCTCTTTGCCATGCAACTCCGCTCCATTCGGCCTCTCTGCCGCTCTGGAATCCTATGCACCAAGGAGTCAGCTCTGCACCTCGTACTTTGCTGTACTTTCGGTACTCTTCACCATGGAGCTCCATGGGACTGATCTTCCGAAGGCCTGCAGTGTAGTTCCGCTTGTCGAAGAGCAAGGAACTGTCCACGCTCACCACACCATAAACAGTGTTGGCCCTTTTTTTGCCGCGCTCGTCGTTGTTCCGCGATGTCACTTCACTTCTGTGCCTTCCATGTTGTCATCCGCACATCTCCTCCTTCCGCACACGATAAGACTTCATCACATCACAAGTGGTATTTCCTCACAAGTGGTCTTTCCTCACATCACACCACCCCTCTGACATAGCAATTCCGCGGAACTCCATCACCCCCTCCCGGAACACCCCTATTCCGCGGATTTGGCTTCCCCCCATTGCCTCTATCATGGCGATTCCGCGGGTACACACATGGCCCACTTCTGCAGCCCCTTTTCCGCGGATCTGGCTTCCCCCTAGTGCCTCTAACATGGCAATTCCGCGGATGCACACATGGCCCACTTCTACAACCCCTTTTCCGCGGATCTGGCTTCCCCCTAGTGCCTCTAACATGGCAATTCCGCGGATACACACATGGCCCACTTTTGCAGCCCCTATTCTGCGGATTTCGCACCCTCTACACCCCCAAAACAGGCCCATTCCGCAGTCCCACCCCTTAGTCACTTTAGCGACACCCCTATTGCGGATTCCATCACTCCTCTCAAGCATACAACATGGTAAATCCACGGAACCAAGACAGAGACACGGAAATCACGCGGCGGAGGCCCAGTATCCTTCCTTCCGCTCTCTTGAGAGTTGTCCAAGGGCCACCCATCCACTTCCGCGGTCACTTGGGCACTCTTCCGCGCTCTTCACTTGCGTCAGGCCAGTCTTGTGAGTGGTTCCGCGGAACACCTTTTGTCATCTTCGGAGTCCTAAGATTCACTTGCGGGATCCATTGTGACAGAGTGCTGAGATGAAGGAGAGATTGTGGCAAGGTTGTGAGGTAATGAGCTTGATTAACTCATGTCAACTGAGCACAAGTCCACAAGCCTCAATCCACTTCAAGTCCACACCACACTGATGCAACTAAGCCCATTACATAGTCCGTTACACCGTTCCCCGCCGCGCCGCGGCCCCTTTGCATTCACCCACTACCACCACTAATTTATTCCCATCCACGAAACGAGTTATGCCATTGCTTCCTCCTTGCTTGTCCCACCGCCTCCCGCCACTTCTTGGACTTCACGCCTTGTGGTTCCTGCCATTCTTGGTCCGGTTGTGTTCCCGCGTCTTGTAGAACACTTCCGCGCCTTGTGTGACCCCTTCCTTTGTCCGTAACACTTGTGCCTCTTGTTCCGTCCTCACACGTCTCTCCTCTAAACACCAAATTCGCGGATGCACATGGAGGCCCCTTTTCCGCACCCCTCTTGCCCACACAAGTAACTCCAACACCATCAGAAATGTGGCAAATCCGCGGGTCCACATTATGGCAACTTTCCGCCTCCTCCACGGCACTGTAACTCGCCCCTCTGTTGTTACTGGCAAGGCAATTCCACGGATTAGGCACCCAGCACCATTCCGCGGCATTCCTCCTCACCTTAGCCACAAAACACTCTCCCAAACATGCCCATTCCGCTCCTGACCATCATGGCACTTTCTTACGCCCTCCGCGCCCCCAAAACTTGCTCCGGTAGCATCCCAAACAACCCAAATCCGGGGCTGAACCTTGCACCATGTTTTGAGGCCTTCCGCGGACCCCAAAGTCACCCAATTTCCCTTCCCAATATGCCTAATCCGCAGACACACCCCCTGCCCTCGTTTTGCCCCTTCCGCGGAACCCCAAATATGAAGCCATTGTTACTGAACACCCAATTCCGCGGGTCTACCACCAGGCACAATTCCAGCCTTCCCCACACCCAGAAACGGCCCCACACAAGCCCAAAAAGATGCCCATTCCNCGGTAGCATCCCAAACAACCCAAATCCGCGGCTGAACCTTGCACCATGTTTTGAGGCCTTCCGCGGACCCCAAAGTCACCCAATTTCCCTTCCCAATATGCCTAATCCGCAGACACACCCCCTGCCCTCGTTTTGCCCCTTCCGCGGAACCCCAAACATGAAGCCATTGTTACTGAACACCCAATTCCGCGGGTCTACCACCAGGTACAATTCCAGCCTTCCCACACCCAAAAACGGCCCCACACAAGCCCAGAAAGATGCCCATTCCGCCCCTCCACCATGAGGATCAACTGTGACTCTCTCCTCTTGCCCAAAGAACACCCCTCACTTGCCTCAACTCCATAGCGGAAGTCCATGACTCGGTCTCCCTTGTGGAAGATTTGCATGCGCGGCAGATTTCATGTAAACAATGTTGCCCCACCCTCCTTTTCTCAAGCAAGGTCTCCGAGCTTCTTCTCCTCCATGAGCTTCTCCTTCTGCATTACAGCCATGCTGACACACAGCACACTCCGCCCATTTTCCGGGCACACGCGGCGGGGTGCATCCAGCACGGTGCGGGTGTCATGCCTCACCTCACGGTCCTTCCGCGGTCCAGGCACTTCCACCCCCGTGCATCCAGCATGGGGCGGGTCTCATGCCTCACCTCGCGGCTCCTCCGCGGTCCAGGCATTCCCGCGCCCATGGGCTCTGCACCCCCGCGTCACACACACGCTCTTGCACACACCAATCTCTGCCCATTCTCCGGGCACACGTGGTGAGGTGCATCCAACACGGTGTTGGTCTCGTGCCTCACCCTGCGGCTATCCCGCGGTGTGGACACTCATGCCCCCGTGGGTCCTGCACCTCCCCGTCACACACACTCTTGCACACACCAATCTCCGCCCATTTTCCGGGCACACGCGGTGAGGTGCATCCAGCACGGTGCGGGTCTCGTGCCTCACCCTGCGGCTATCCCGCGGTGTGGACACTCCCGCCCCTGTGGGTTATGCACCTCCCTGTCACACACACTCTTGCATACACCAATCTTCGCCCATTCTCCGGACACACGCGGTGAGGTGCATCCAGCACGGTGTGGGTCTCGTATCTCACCCTGCGGCTATCTTGCGGTGTGGACACTCCCGCCCCCGTGGACTCTGCACCTCCCCGTCACACACACTCTTGCACATACCAATCTCCGCCCATTCTCCGGGTACACGCGGTGATGCAAGAAGTTCCTATTACTGTGCGGGTCTCGTGCATCGTCTCGCAGCTATTCCGCGGTACACGTACATCCAACGCACAGTTTCTCCTATGTACACATTTCCGCAAACACGTATACAACATGGAGGTGAACACAACCAAAAGACGAACACGCCGCGGGATGACTTCCTCCCAGGTCTCCTCATCAGACACTCAGGTCGCCCTATGCAAATGAAGGTTCAGCCAAGTGACCAGCTCTGTACTTATTGCTCTGCTGCTGCTTGCCATGCAACTCCGCTCCATTCGGCCTCTCTGCCGCTCTGGAACCCTATGCACCGAGGAGTCAGCTCTGCACCTCGTACTTTGCTGTACTTCCGGTACTCTTCACCATGGAGCTCCATCGGACTGATCTTCCGAAGGCCTGCAGTGTAGTTCCGCTTGTCGAAGAGCAAGGAACTGTCCACGCTCACCGCACCATAAACAGTGTTGGCCCTTTTTTTGCCGCGCTCGTCGTTGTTCCGCGATGTCACTTCACTTTCGCGCCTTCCATGTTGTCATCCGCACATCTCCTCCTTCCGCACACGATAAGACTTCATCCCACATTCACCATCACATAATGTCATAATGGATCACTCACAAGTGGTCTTCCCTCACATCACACCACCCCTCTGAAATAGCAATTCCGCGGAACTCCATCACCCCCTCCCAGAACACCCCTATCCGCGGATTTGGCTTTCCCCCAATGCCTCTAACATGGCGATTCCGCGGGTACACACATGGCCCACTTCTGCAGCCCCTTTTCCGCGGATCTGGCTTCCCCCTAGTGCCTCTAACATGGCAATTCCGCGGATACACACATGGCCAACTTCTGCAGCCCCTTTTCCACGGATCTGGCTTCCCCCTAGTGCCTCTAACATGGCAATTCCGCGGATACACACATGGCCCACTTTTGCAGCCCCTATTCCGCAGATTTCGCATCCTCTACATCCCCAAAACAAGCCCATTCCGCAGTCCCACCCATTAGTTACTTTGGCAACACCCTTATTGCAGATTCCATCACTCCGCTAAAGCATATAACATGGCAAATCCGCGGAACCAAGACATAGACACAGAAATCAC
>SZWC01000124.1:378426-405071 GCA_023375785.1 Penium margaritaceum | reverse complement strand
CAGCAACCAGTTCGCACCACTCCGCAGCCGGTTCGCACCACTCCGCTGCCAGTTTGCACCACTTCGCAACCAGTTCGCACCACTACGAAACCAGTTTGCACCACTCCGCAACCAGTTCGCACCACTCGGCAACCAGTTTGCACCACTCCGCAACCAGTTCGCACCACTCCGCAACCAGTTTGCACCACTCCTCAACCAGTTTGCACAACTCCGCAACCAGTTCGCACCACTCCGCAACAAGTTCGCACCACTCCGCAACGAGTTCGCACCAGTCCGCAACCATTTTGCACCACTCCGCAACCAGTCTGCACCACTCCGCAACTCATTAGCACCACCCCGCAACCAGAACTTTGGCACCAGAGAGTGATGGGTCAGAGTGCCAATTCTGACCAGTGTGTTTCTGACCAGTGTGTTTCGCACCAGTGTGTTTCTCACCAGTGAGTTTTGACCACTGTGTTTCTGACCAGTGTGTTTCTGACCATTGTGTTTCTGACCATTGTGTTTCTGACCACTGTGTTTCTGTCTAGTGTGTTTATGACCAGTGTGTTTCTGACCACTGTGTATATGACCGCTCTGTTTCTGACCACTGTGTTTCTGACCACAGTGTTTCTGACCACTGTATTTCTGACTAGCGTGTTTATGACCACTGTGTTTCTGACCAGTGTGTTTTTGACCACTGTGCTCCTGACCACTGTGTTTCTGACCACAGTGTTTTTTACCACTGTGTTTGTAACCACTGGGTTTCTGACCACTGTGTTTCTGACCACTGTGTTTCTGACCAATGTGCTCTGACCAGTGTGTTTCTGACCACTGTGTTTCTGACCAGTGTGTTTCTGACCACTGTGATTCTGACCACAGTGTTTCAGACCATTGTGTTTCTGACCACTGTGTTTCTGACCACTGTGTTTCTGACCCATGTGTTTCTGACCAATGTGTTTCTGACCACTTTGTTTCTGACCACTGTGTTTCTGACCAGTGTGTTCCTGACCAGTGTGTTTCTGACGACTTAATTTCTTATCAGTGTGTTTCTGACCACTGTGTTTCTGACCACTGTGTTCCTGACCACTGTGTTTCTGACCACTGTGTTTCTGACCACTGTGTTTCTGACCACTGTGTCTCTGACTAGTTTGTTTATGACCACTGTGTTTCTCACCAGTGTTTGTGACCAGTGTGTTTTTGACCACAGTGTTTCTGACCAGTGTGTTTCTGACCAGTGTGTTTCTGTCCTGTGTGTTTCTGACGAGTGTGTTTCTGACCACTGTGTTTCTGACCACGGTGTTTCTGACCACTGTGCTTCTGACCACCGTGTTCCTGACCACTGCGTTTCTGACCACTGTGTTTCTGACCGGTGTGTGTCTGACTAGTGTGTTTCTGACCAGTGTGTTTCTGACCAGTGTGTTTCTGACCACTGTGTTTCTGACCACCATGTATCTAACCAGTGTGTTTATAGCCACTGTGTTTCTGACAAGTGTGTTTCTGAACTCGGTGTTTCTGACCAGTGTGTTTCTGACAATTGTGTTTTTGACCAGTGTGTTTCGGACCACTGTGTTTCTGACCAGTGTGTTTCCGACCAGTGTGTTTCTCTCCAGTGAGTTTCTGACCACCGTGTTTCTGACCAGTGTGTTTATGACCAGTGTGTTTCTGACCACTGTGTTTCTGACCACTGTGTTTCTGATTAGTGTCTTTCTGACCACTGTGTTTCTGACCAGTGTGTTTCTGAACACTGTGTCTCTGACCAGTGTGTTTCTGACCAGTGTGTTTCTGACCACTGTGTTTCTGACCACTGTGTTTCTGACCATTGTGTTTGTGACCAGTGTGTTTCTCACCACTGTGTTTCTGACCAGTGTGTTTTTGACCACTGTGTTTCTGACCACTTTGTTTCTGACCACTGTGTTTATGACCAGTGTGTTTCTGACCAATGTGTTTTTGACCACTGTGTTTCTGGCCAGTGTGTTTCTGACCACTGTGTTTCTGACCACTGTGTTTCTGACCACTGTGTTTCTGACTAGTGTGTTTCTGACCACTGTGTTTCTGTCAATTGTGTTTCTGGCCAGTGTGTTTCTGACGGGTGTGTTTCTGACCACTGTTTTTCTGACCAGTGTGTTTCTGACCAGTGTGTTTCTGACAGAGTGTTTCTGACCAGTGTTTTTCTGACCAGTGTGTTTCTGACCAATGTGTTTCTGACCATTGGATTTCTGACTACTGTGTTTCATACCACTATGTTCCATACCACTGTGTTTCTGACCACTGTGTTTCTGACCACTGTGTTAATGACCAGTGTGTTTTTAACCACTGTGTTTCTGACCAGTGTGTTTCTGACCACTGTGTTTCTGACCAGTGTGTTTCTGACCACTGTGTTTCTGACCACTGTGTTTCTGATTAGTGTCTTTCTGACCACTGTGTTTCTGACCAGTGTGTTTCTGAACACTGTGTTTCTGACCAGTGTGTTTCTGACCACTGTGTTTCTGACCAGTGTGTTTTTGACCACTATGTTTCTGACCAGTGTGTTTCTGACCAGTGTGTTTCTGACCACTGTGTTCTGACCACTGTGTTTCTGACCATTGTGTTTGTGACTAGTGTTTTTCTCTCCACTGTGTTTCTAACCACTGTGTTTCTGACCACTGTGTTTCTGACCACTTTGCTTCTGACCACTGTGTTTCTGACGAGTGTGTTTCTGACCAATGTGTTTTTGACCACTGTGTTTCTGGCCAGTGTGTTTCTGACCACTGTGTTTCTGACCACTGTGTTTCTGACCACTGTGTTTCTGACTAGTGTGTTTCTGACCACTGTGTTTCTGTCAAGTGTGTTTCTGGCCAGTGTGTTTCTGACCAGTGTGTTTCTGACAACTGTGTTTCTGACCAGTGTGTTTCTGACCAGTGTGCTGCTGACTGAGTGTTTCTGACCAGTGTGTTTCTGACCAGTGTATTTCTGACCACTATGTTTCTGACCACTGAATTTCTGACTACTGTGTTACAGACCATTGTATTCCAGACCACTGTGTTTCTGATCACTGTGTTTCTGACCACTGTGTTTCTGACCATTGTGTTTTTCACACTTTGTTTCTGACCAGTGTGTTTCTTACCACTGTGTTTCTGACCAGTGTGTTTCTGACCACTGTGTTTCTGACCAGTGTGTTTCTGACCGCTGTGTTTCTGACCAGTGTGTTTCTGAACAATGTGTTTCTGACCACTGTCATTCTGACCACTGTGTTTCTGACCAGTGTGTTTCTGACCATTGTGTTTCTGACCAGTCTGTTTCTGACCACTGTGTTTCTGACCACTGTGTTTCAGACCACTCGATTTCTCACCACTGTGTTTCTGACCAGTGTTTCTGACCAGTGTGTTTCTGACCAGGGTGTTTCTGATCCCCGTGTTTTTGACCACTGTCTTTCTGACCAGTGTGGTCTTGACCAGTGTGTTGCTGACCAGATTGTTTATGACCACTGTGTTTCTGACCACTTTCCTTCTGACCACTTTGTTTCTGATCTGTGTGTTTCTCACCAATATGTTTCTGACCACTGTGTTTCTGGCCAGTGTGTTTCTGAACAGAGTGTTTCTGACCACTGTGTTTCTGACCAGTGTGTTTCTGACCACTGTGTTTCTGACCACTGTGTTTCTGACTAGTGTGTTTCTGACCACTGTGTGTCTGTCCAGTGTGTTTCTGGCCAGTGATTTTCTGACCAGTGTGTTTCTGACCAATGTGTTTCTGACCTGTGTGTTTATGACCAGTGTGTTTCTGACCACTGTGTTTCTAACCACAATGTTTCTGACCAGTGTGTTTCTGACCACTGTGTTTCTGATGGTGTGTTTCTGACCATTGTTATTTTGACCACTGTGTTCTGACCCATGTGTTTCTGACCCGTGTGTTTCTGACCACTGTGTTTCTGACCACGGTGTTTCTGAACAGTGTGTTTCTGACCAGTGTGTTTCTGACCTTCGGTTTTCTGACCGGTGCGTTTCTGACCTGTGTGTTTCTGACCGGTGTGTTTGTGACCACTAGGTTTCTGACCACTGTGTTTATGACCACTGTGTTTCTGACCACTGTGTTTCTGACCACTGTGTTTCTGACCACTGTGTTTCTGACCAGTGTGTTTCTGACCAGTGTGTTTCTGACCAGTGTGTTTCTGACCAGTGTGTTTCTGACCAGTGTGTTTCTGACCAGTGTGTTTCTGACCACTGTGTTCCTGACCACTGTGTTTCTGACCAGTGTGTTTCTGAGCACTGTGTTTCTGACCAGTGTGTTTCTGACCACTGTGTTTCTGACCAGTGTGTTTCTGACCAGTGTGTTTCTGACCAGTGTGTTTCTGACCACTGTGTTCCTGACCAGTGTGTTTTTGACCACTGTGTTTCTGTCCACTGTGTTTCTGACCAGGGTGTTTCTGACCAGTGTGTTTCTGACCAGCGAGTTTCTGACTAGTATGTTTCTGACCACTGTGTTTCCGACCAGTGTGTTTCTGACCACTGTGTTTCTGACCACTGTGTTTCTGACTAGTGTGTTTCTGACCACTGTGTTTCTGACCAGTGTGTTTATGACCATTGTGTTTATGACCGCTGTGTTTCTGACCAGTGTGTTTCTGACCACTGTGTTGCTGACCAGTGTGTTTCTGACCAGTGTGTTTCTGACCAGTGTGTTTCTGACCGCTTTTCTTCTGACCACTGTGTTTCTGACCACTGTGTTTTTTACCACCGTGTTTCTGACCACTGTGTTTCTGACCAGTGTGCTTCTGACCACTGTGTTTCTGACCACTGTGTTTCTGACCACTGTGTTTCTGACCACTGTGTTTCTGACCACTGTGTTTTTGACCACTGTGTTTCTGACCACTGTGTTTCTGACCAGTGTGCTTCTGACCACTGTGTTTCTGACCACTGTGTTTCTGACCACTGTGTTTCTGACCACTGTGTTTCTGACCACTGTGTTTTTGACCACTGTGTTTCTGACCACTGTGTCTCTGACCAGTTTGTCTCTGACCACTGTGTTTCGAACCACAGTGTTTCTGACCACTGTGTTTATGACCAGTGTGTTTCTGACCAGTGTGTTTCTGACAAGTGTGTTTCTGACCAGTGCGTTTCTGACCACTGTGTTTCTGACCACTGTGTTTCTGACCACTGTGTTCCTGACCACTGTGTTTCTGACCACTGTGTTTCTGACCACTGTGTTTCTGACCACAATGTTTCTGACCACTATGTATCTTACCAGTGTGTTTCTAACCACTGTGTTTCTGACCAGTGTGTTTCTGACCACTGGGTTTCTGACCACTGTGTTTCTGACCAGTGTGTTTCTGACCAATGTGTTTCTGACCAGTGTGTTTCTTACCACTGTGTTTCTGAATAGTGTGTTTCTCATTACTGTGTTTCTGACCAGTGTGTTTCTGAACACTGTGTTTCTGACCAGTGTGTTTCTGACCACTGTGTTTCTGTTCACTGTGTTTTTTACTAGTGTGTTTCTGACCATTGTTTTTCTGACCAGTGTGTTTCTGACCACTGTGTTTCTGACCGCTCTGTTTTTGACTTCGATGTCTATGACCACTGTGTTTCTCACCAGTATGTTTATGACAAGTGTGTCTCTGACCAGTGTGTTTCTGACCACTGTGTTTCTGACCACTGTGTTACGGACCATTGTGTTTTTTAACCACTGTGTTTCTGACCAGTGTGTTTCTAACGAGTGTGTTTCTGACCACTGTGTTTCTGACCACTTTCTTTCTGACCACTTTGTTTCTGACCAGCGTGTTTCTCACCAATATGTTTTTGACCACTGTGTTTCTAGCCAGTGTGTTTCTGAACAGAGTGTTTCTGACCACTGTGTTTCTGACCACTGTGTTCCTGACCACTGTGTTTTTGACCACTGCGTTTCTGACTAGTGTGTTCCTGACCACTGTGTTTCTGTCCAGTGTGTTTCTGGCCAGTGTGTTTCTTACCAGTGTGTTTCTGACTAATGTGTTTCTGACCAGTGTGTTTTTGACCAGTGTGTTTCTGACAGAGTGTTTCTGACCATTGTGTTTCTGACCACTGTGTTTCTGTCCACTGAGTTTCTGACTACTGTGTTTCAGACCAATGTATTCCAGACCACTGCGTTTCTGAACACTGTGTTCCTGACCACTGTGTTTCTGACCAGTGTGTTTTTAACCACTGTGTTTCATACCAGTGTATTCATGACGACTGTGTTTCTGACCAGTGTGTTCCTAACCATTGTGTTTCTGACCAGTGTGTTTCTGAACAGTGTGTTTCTGACCACTGTGTTTCTGACCAGTGTGTTTCTGACCACTGTGTTTCTGAACAGTGTGTTTTTGACCACTGTGTGTCTGACCACTGTGTTTCTGACCACTGTGTTCCTGACCAGTGTGTTTCTGACTAGTGTGTTTCTGACCACTGTGTTTCTGACCACTGTGTTTCTGACCACTGTGTTTCTGGCCACTGTGCTTCTGACCACTGTGTTTCTGACCAGTGTGTTTCTGACCAGTGTGTTTCTGACCCCCGTGTTTCTGACCACTGTGTTTCTGATAGTGTGTTTCTGACCACTGTTGTTCTGACCACTTGTTGCTCCATTCTTTGCTGTGCCTGTTGTTGTTCCGCGATGGCACTTCACTTCCGCGTCTTCCATGTTGTCCTCCGCACATCTCCTCCTTCCGTACACAATAAGACTTCAGCCCACGTTCACCATGACACCATGTCACCATTGATCACTCGCAAGTGGTCTTTCCTCACTTCACATCACCCATCTAACATGACAATTCCGCGGAACTCCATCACCCCCTCCCGGAACACCCCTATTCCGCAGATTTGGCTTCCCCATAGTGTCCCTGACATGGCAATTCCGCGGGTACACACATGGCCCACTTATGCAGGCCCTCTTCTGCGGATTTGGCTTCCCCCTAGTGCCTCTAACATGGCAATTCCGCAGATACACACATGGCACACTTTTGTAGCCCCTTTTCCGCGTATTTTGCACCCTTTACACACCTAAAACAGGCCCATTCCACAGTCCCACCCTTAGTCACTTTGGCAACACTTTTATTGCGGATTCCATCACTCCTCTCAAGCATACAACATGATAAATCCACGGAACCAAGACAGGGACATAGAAATCACGCGGCTGAGGCCCGATATCCTTCATTCCGCTCTCTTGAGAGTTGTCCAAGGGCCACCCATCCACTTCCGCGGTCACTTGGGCACTCTTGCGCGCTCTTCACTTGCGTCAGGCCAGTCTTGTGAGTGATTCCGCGGAACACCTTTTGTCATCTTCGGAGTCATCAGATTTGCTTGCGGACTCCATGGTGGCAGAGTGCTGAGATGAAAGAGAGAGTGAGGCAAGGTTGTGAGGCAATAAGCTTGATTAACTCATGTCAACTGAACATAAGTCCACAAGCCCGAATCTTCACAACACACTGATGCTACTAAGCTCATTATATAGTCCGCTACACCCTTCCCCGTTGCGTTGCGGCCCCCTTGTACACTGTGTCCGCCTCCGCTTTCTGCTGGTCCTTGGTTGTGGCGTGGAGCAGGATGTGCGTAGTTTGCCAGATCCGCCAATCCTGTGTTTTGACGGTTCCCTTCTTTCTTGTGTTCTCCACGGCAGTCTCCCATGTCTTCTTCTTCTTCTCGTCCTGTAGCGCCGGCAACCCCTGGGCCCGCCTTTCATCCTGCTCTGCCTTCATTGGCAGAAGGCGCCGTTGCTGCTCCTCGTCATAGGCAGGTGGCTCTATATCCCAGCTGTCTGGGGCTGTGAAGAGCCATAAGATCCCCACCACGCGTAGCTCCCATTCGTCACAGTGGCTGTGTAGCCCAACCTCTTGTGGTGCCGTGTGCCATTGACCTCGTGTACCGCGGGCCTCGCCTGTCTCCGCCTCTGGCCTCTACCCTGACGTTGCATCTGGGATCCGTAGTAGGCCCTGACCCTTTTGCAATGGGCTGCTCTTCGGCAGGTCCTGGTGACTCACTGTGTTTGGAGATTACCACCCCTCGGTCCTTTTCGTTACCGCGACGACCGCGGCACTTTCCCCCGTCCCTTTCTCTTGGTGCACTACTGCACTGGCGCCCCCTAGTAGGGGTTGCAAGTGGATTGTGATCAAGCCAGCGGGCATTAGAACATCGCAAAATACCGCCATGAGCAACTCCATGGCTTGGGAAGCATCCCGCTGGGCTTGCACGAGCTGCGCCGGATTGATGCTCTGCTGGGTGTCTTAGGCGGGGCGGTGCTGCTTGCTGCGCTTGGCAGCGGGCGCGCCAGTGGTGCTATCCTTTATGGTCCGCTTCTCTTGTCCTCGTCTGCGGGATGTCGGCGTGGTGTCCGCGTAGGGGGCTTGTTTTTATGCGGCCAATTTTGTCCGGGGGGTAGCCGCGGCACTGATGGAGGGTGCGTGGTGTGAGGCAGCTTGTTTGCTGGCGGTTGCTGATGTCGCGGCTCTCTTGGTCACATCCCGAAGCTTGGCCCATTTATCCCGCAAAGCCTTTGACAAGGCAGGCAGGGAAGCATCCTTCGATGATGCCCTTCTGGCTGTAGCCGCTCTCACCTGCTCGCGCACATCTTGTGCTCGCTTTCCACTTCCTCCTTGGACCGCTCCCTGATGCTCTGCTGCCTGCTCTTCTGCCGCTTGTTCACCTGCTGCCCTCGCTGCATCCGGCGCGACTCGCCCCATCTTCTTTGTCTCTGCCAGCGCTGCATCCACTACTGCTCCTGCCTCCGCCAACTCTGTCTCCAGCTTCGCGACCACCTGTGTTGCAGCTGCCTTTACATCTTGCTTCTATCCTTCCGCCCTCTGCCGCCGGACATCATGCAGCTTGTCCCTTGCCACGCGGTGGTGGCTCCTGTGTGGCAAGGAGTGGACCGCGGAGTGTCATTCATTGGTGAGGTTCGTGCATGGGGCTTGAGGCCTTCTGTCCGCAGAAATGCCAGTAGCTAGGAGTTAGGGTCCCGAGATTCCGCTACATGCCTAAGTAGAGCCGTGATAGCAGTGAGAAGTGTAGGATCCGCGGGTTGCGTGGAATTGTGTTTGTGCGGAGAAAGTCGGAGGTATGGCAAAATTTGAGGTATCAGTGTCATGGTGCGATGAGTGTGGACAGTTCCCTGCTCTTTGCTTAGCGGAACTGCACGTGACCTTCAGATCAGTCATTGATGTCGGCAGCAAGTTTTGTGCATCGAGATTGCAGGAGACGGCAGTAGCAGACATATGTGCAGTGCTTCTTGCCGCGCCGAGCTACCTGCTCTAGGATGCCCGGAACTCCTCGCTGGTGCTATCCTGCACCCCAATCAGCTCTTCACCAGGCGCGGATCCATTGGTCCAACATCGACGGGTTAACAAGTGGCTGGGACAGCTGCACTGGCGTCGCAGCATGAACGCTCTGGGTGACCTTGTGGAGGTATAGACCATCTTCGTCCACGGCAGCCGCGGACCAGGCCATTCCTAGCACGAGTCGGAGGGACAGGGAGCTGCGGCTACGACACTGCCATGGTTTTCCGACCCCCATCCATCATCGGAGCAACACTCAGATGGTGGCGGACTCGAAGTCTATCCCGGATCGGTCTACCAGCGCCGTGGTGGGCAGCCGACGACGGTGGCTGGCGGCATGGCGGCGCACCACACACCCTTGACAATGCATCCGCAGACGTTATCACAAAACCCCAAGGAAGCGGAAACCACTGACAGTCCAGCGGTGGAAGGCCAACGGCCTGTGACGGACTTGAAGTCGAAAGAACCACTGACTCTCGCGCTTGGGATATCTCTGGACTCCACCCTGCCGCTGCAGATGGCAGAGACGGCTCCGGGAGATATGACGATGGTACCACTTGCAACGGGACCACAGCAGCAGCAGACGACTCCGCCAGCATTCTACCCGGGAGGCGAGCTGCTAGGAGTGCCGGGACCCCCACAAACACCGTGATCCACACTGTTTTTGGTGAACCGGCCACCAGCAAATCAGCCTCTCGCAACCGCGGGAGCGATGACGGTGGAACCCACCGCACCCTCTCAACCGCCGATATACCTGCTGCAGTAGTCTCTGGGAATCGGCCAGGCAGGAGGGCTGACGCAACCATACATGTCCGGCCCAACACTGCAGCATAAGCCTCCGCAGCTGAGCATGAGTGCACCATTGATGGGAGCACCCTCACAAACCATACCAAGCGCACTGCCACAGCAGCAGATGCACCCATCCCAGTCGATAACCAGCACGGTGCAAGCAGGAACACTGCCGGCACCGGGACCACTCACCCAACAACCTTTGTAGCCTGTGCCACAAGGAGGAATGTCGGTTCAGCCCCACGCGGGGATGACGCAATTAGGGACTCGGGTTGCGTGTTTTACCCAGGGAGCCCCGGTGCAAGCACCAACAGCGGGAACCCAACCATCAACCCATCAGCAGTAGACGGTTGGGGGTATGGCACAGATGAACGTTGTAATCCAGCATTATGCTCCACCCCTGTGGGTGACACAGCACCAGTAGACCAGAGGCATGGCACAAGGGGGAATGACACTCCCAATGCTGGTGGCCGGCGCACCAGCGCAACCACCAGCGGCAGTCGAGCAACAAATTCCCCGTCAGCGAATGATTGGAACCATGCCCGTAGGAGCACCACCGCCGATGCCACATCCACCACCAACAATGCAAGGCCATCCGCACCTGTTGCCACAGCAGACACATGGAACACAACACGCTACGGGGACGGTCCAACCCTTTTCTGTGGCGGCGATTCCTGTCAACCAACCATATTCGGTGCCACTGATGATGCCATCAGGGCCCGGAATTCAGGCTCCGCCCCCTGGGATGGCATTCTTCTCCACACCTTACACTGCTACTGCGTCAGCGCCTCCCTCTTGGTACATGCTTCCACCACCTGTGCAACCAGGCTTTCCTATGCCCGCGGGACAGCCCAGATGCCAAACCCTCGAACGGGATACTCCGCAGTCCCTCCTGCAACCATTCCACTCCACGTGCTGTGACTGCGTTGACGACTAACCGCAGCACCATTCCGCAGCTGCAGTATATTCGCTATGAACCCGCCAATATCCCACGGTTGGACTCCTTCAAGGGTGCCCCGGAGGAGGACCGCTGGGTCTGGCTCAAACAAATTACCCTATATGCTAGCACCGGCCAGATTCCGCCCGACCTCTGTCTCGCCACCGCGGAACTTCATCTCCAGGGGGCTGCAACTGAATGGTACAACGTGCGGGAACCTTTCCCTTCTTTTGAGGAATTTGGCAATACCCTCATCGAGCGCTTCAAGCACCTGACAAAGGAGGAAGTAATGCGGAAGATTGAAATGGAGGTCATGCGCAAAGATGACGATAACCGTAGATTTCAGGACCAGTTTCTGACATGGGTCTCCGTGGCCAAAAGCCCGCAGGAAGAGGGTCTGCCGCTATGGGTCCTGCTGCAAAATCTCACCCGTGCGCTTCCCGATGAAAGCAGCACCCTCATGATTGAGGACCACTATCATTCCCTCCAGGACGCGGTGCGGGAAGCCACTTCCATTTCCACCAGACAACGGTCCACCCGGCAACACCAGAGCAGGGAGACTCATGCCCCTTCCCCATCCCACATCCTGCCCCCGCAGCAGCAGAAGCCGCGAGCCTGCTACACGTGCCAGAGCCTAGAGCACATTGCTCAGGATTGTCCACGTAAACGACAAATGGCTCCGCGCTCTGACCCTGTCTCCCCGGATCCCATGGTCCAGCAGTGGCAGCAGTACCATAACCAGACATGGGCGAACCAGCAACAGCAGCATCGACGGCGACTACTGCAGCAGCAGCAGCAACCGCCTCCGCCCCCCACTGGACAGGACCACGTGACCCAGTGGACAAGCCAAGGTATCTTGCCAAACCCTCCGCCAAACCCCACGGCCGGTGCCCGCAACGTAAATTTGGGTCTGCCGATGGTGCAGGACGAAACCACGGAGGTGACACCTACACCTAAGGAAACGGAGCTCGTTACCCAAGCCCGTCGACTCAAGCTCCGCGGATGGGACCTACAGGAGGCTGCCTAACTCCAGAGCGATCTGCAGCGACAGGCAGAAGCTGCTGAGGCCCGACCACAGGAGGCCAATACTGCCCGTTCCGTGCGTCCTCTGGGAAAGAGACAAACTACATATCCCGTACCTATGAAAGTCCCATCCTCCGCCAACACCTTGTCGGTGCCCAACCATGCTCCCGCGCCTACGACAGAGTCCATAAGTCCGGTAGATAAAATTTTCACCACTCCTGTCGCCTCCGTGAACTTCTTTGATTTTCTTCGAGTGCATCCCGAGCTTGCTCCGTGGCTGAGGGAAGAGCTCACCCGGGCCAACCACCGCCTCCACACCGTCGACATCTCCCTCACCTGTACCACTCCACCACACGGTACTCAGAATACCCGATGAGTGGTGGCGGAGGCGCTACCGGGATTGACCATCGAGGAGGTGGAATGGGACTGCGCACCACAACCTCTATAACCACCTCTCCGCGATGACCGCCACTAGGAAGTTGCCTGTTGCGTGATTTGGATCTGCGGCCGCAAGTTCATTGCTATCATCGACACAGGGGCAACCCACACCACCGTGGCGCTCCACGTCATGTGCCTCGTCGGATTGACAGACCGCATCCTCCCAACGCACCGACTGTTCAGCAATTCCGCAGGAGGGATGGATCATGGGGACTGAGAAGTCCGTGGCCTGCCCATGCAGGTGGGTTCCCTTCACGAACCTATGGATGTCCAAGTCACACAGGCCCGGACTTATGACGTCCTCCTGAGCATGGACTATCTCCTTTCGTGGCAAGGGAACCTCCTGTTCTCACTGGGGATCATGCAACTCACCTCCACCACTGGTACAAAGGAATACACCCTAATCACTGTGAGAGATTGAATAACGGTACCGGTAACCGGTGACATACCCTTTTCCCTCTCCGATGCGACACAGGAAGTTGCATGCCTGCATTCCCACCGCAGCCAAGCCCCCGCGAAGGTCACCCTTGACGCAGAACAGATCCCTGCTGGGGAATGGCGTGAACTCTCCGCGGACCACGCGGAACCAGAGGTGCGTGCTAGCCTCTTGGGACTGTGGCAGCAAAGCGAGCAGGCGTTTGACCAAGGTCTCCCACTGGATGACGACGATGAGTTCTACCCTATCCCCGACCAACAGCCATCTTCGCCCCCACGATGGGATTAATTTTTTTGCATCCCCGCCTCTCAGCCCACCAAAAGCAGGACTTCTGGGAACTGCTAGACTCCTACACCGACATCTTTGCTGGCGCAGTGACAGACTTAGGGGCCGTCGATGCTTTCCATGTCATTAACACCGGCGCGGCCGCTACGGTTAAGCGGAAAGTCCGCCGGATCCTCCCCGACCAATAACAGATCATCAACGAAGGCCTCGCGGAGTTGAAGGCGCAAGGTGTAATAGTCCCCATTCTCAGCCCCTGGCGCGCTAACCTGGTCATTGCCAGCAATCCAGACGGCTCCAAACGCTTATGTGTGGACTTCCGCGACCTCAACCGCGTGACGGAAGAAGACGCATACCGGATGCCGCTGATTTTTGACATCCATGAGCGTCGGCAAGGGCACGGATGGTTCGCGAAACTCGACGTCAAGGCGGCCTTCCACGCCGTCCCTATGCACCCGGATTCCATCATCAAGATGACATTCGTCACTCCTAAGGGACTCTACGTATTCACCTGTATGCCCTTTGTGTTAGCTACTGAGCTAACCACCTCTGGCAGAGAAGCCGCGAAACCGAAAAGCTCACAAAGGTTTTTATGCCTTCTTCCTTTGTTGACATGTGTCATGCACCCCAAACTTAATCAGGCATACACTTCACCTTCAAGAGTACTAATGCCTTAGCATTACATCTCAAGAAGAGCTCAAGTCGTCAATACGCAAGAGAGCACCGAGCAAGGGTTGATTGATCAGCATGCAAGACAAGTCCTTTTATAGCTGTCTGCCCAGTCCTAGAACTGAAAAGCACATTCCTGGGAAGTGGCCTAAACCAGCCACGTCACCAATAGACTTGCACTGTGGGCTTGACACATAAGCATCCTAGTGCCAAGGTGACAGACCAACCATGTAGCGTCCAATAAGCTACGAACTTTCTTTCTTGGAAGCTTCCACAGAAAACAAGATATGCATGGGGCCAGGATCGACATCATGACCTCTCACTTGGCCAAATCAACAAAATGGCCAAGGTAACCATTCACCCACATGGTGTACTCACAGTTCATATATCACAAGAGACGGAGCATAGTTGAGTCACACTACAATGGATCTAGGGGTCATACCTCCACAAGGGGCAGAGCATTCCTGATCCGTCCTACAACACTGAACAAGGGGCAAAAACATTCAACAAATCTCTCCCTTGCACCTTGCGTCAGTGACCATCATCATTCGTCATCACTTGCGTTGACCATGCCGACACCTTGCCTGCCCGCCTGGTGGAGATCCTTGTCCAGTGGCTTTGTAAGCATGTCAGCCCGGTTCAGCTTGGTGCCGACATACTCGAGCTCCACTGTCTGCTTGTAGACCAAGTCTCGAGCGTAGTGGTAGCGGATCTCGATGTGCTTTGTGCGCCTGGACAGGACGGGGTTCTTTGACATGTCAATGGCGCTCATGTTGTCAATCTTGATGACCGTCGCCGTTGCCTGTGGTGCCTTCATCTCGGATAGCAAGCTTCGTAGCCACTGCATCTCTTTACACACCTCAGCCAAGGCGATGTACTCAGCTTCAGCTGTTGACAAAGAGACACATTCCTGCTTGCGACTTGCCCAACTGACTGCACCTCCATTCAACATACACACAAAGCCGGAGGTAGATTTTCTGTCATCGATATTCCCTCCCCAATCAGCATCAGTGTAGCACATGAGACGGAGTGATGCGGATCCAGCGATGCCTCCAAACTGGAGCCCCACGTGCCGCGTCCCCTGAAGGTAGCGCATGATGCGCTTCACGGCCTGCCAGTGAAGTGGNTTGATTGCAATTCCAAGATAGAAGTCAAGAGGACCCATGTCCTTCATCTTGAATCTGCTACTCAGCTGCCCCTTGAGATCGTCTAGCAGCTGCGTTGAAGAGGAGCATAGAATCAGGTCATCAACGTACAAGGCGACCAACATAGTCCCTTTGTCACTCTCATGCACGTACATGCTAGGGTCATTGTCACAGTGCATGAAGGACTCCTTGGCCATGAGGGTGTCCATCTCCTGGTACCAAAGTCTTGGCGCTTGTTTTAGCCCATAGAGTGCCTTCACCAATCTACACACCTTGCCCTGAGGAGCATCAACCCCCTCCGGAACCTCCATCAATACCTCCTTGTCAAGTTTGCCGTAAAGGAAGGCTGTCTTGACATCCATCTAGTGGACCTCCAAGTTTTCGGCAGCAGCAATGGCGTGCATTGACCGCATGGAGGGAAACGTCACAACTGGGGCAAAGGTCTCATCGTACTCTGCGCCAGGCCGTTGGGAGAACCCCGTTGCTACCACCAGTGCCTTGTACTTGTCTATCTTGCCATCCTGTTTCCTTTTTACTTTCAGCACCCACTTGGACCCCACAACGTGAGCCCCGGGAGGTCTGTCCACCAGCACCCAGGTCCCATTCTCTTCAATGGAGCTGAGTTCACTGCGAATTGCTTCGTCCCACTCTGCTTTGTCGGGCCGAGTGAGTGCCTCTGCGACAGATGTTGGCTCCTCTTGAACCAAGAATTAATAGTTGAAGCCTGTCCATTCACCCCTATCTGCGTCGTAATGCTGCCGAGGTGCTTTGAGGCGTGAACTGCTCCCTGAACCTGCTGGCTGGTGCTGTTGATGTAGAGGCTGGAGGTCTGGTTCGTCGTTGATGATGGGGGTCTGGTTCGTGGTTTGATGGAGGTCTGGCTTGTCGTTGATGATGAGGCATCATCCTCACGTTCCGGAGGATTGGATACGTCGGAATCAGAGTCTGATTCCTCTGAGTCATCTTCACGAGCTCCTCTCCCTGTTGCAGCACCTATCCCATGCCATTGTGTTGGTGCTTCGTCTCCCTCTTCTAGGAGAGTGAGCCACTCTCCCTGTTCTGGAGCGTTCTCGAGTTCGAGATGCTCTCCCTTACTCAGAGACATTTTGTGGAAATCCACGTCTTTGCTGCGGATGACCTTCTTGGCTCCTTGGTCCCACAGTCGATAGGCTTTGTGGGCGGTGTCATAACCGATGAAAATACACTTTCGTGCTCTTGCATCAAGCTTTCCAGGGCCCTCACCAGCCTGGACCTTGGCAAACCCGGTGCAACCGAACACCTTGAGATGGGAGGCGTCCGGCTTCCTGCCTGACCATGCTGCTTGAGGCATCTTCAACTGCTGTGTCTGCTTCTTCTTGCCTCTCCTTCGCAGAGCTACTACAGGTGTGAGGTTCACAAGGTATGTAGTCGTACGTGCTGCTTCAGCCCAGAACCTAGGAGGAAGCTTGACGTCAAATAGCATGCACCTTGTCATGTCTAGGAGCGTCCGGTTCATCCTCTCTGCTACGCCGTTGCTTTGAGGTGAGTATGGTGTAGTTTTCTGGTGTTCAATGCCCTGTGTCTTGAGCCACTCCCTGCAAGCTTCGTACTCTCCCCCATTGTCCGTCCTGACTGCCTTCACCTTCTTTCCACTCTGTCGCTCAACCATAGCGAAAAAGGCCTGTAGATTCTCCTTCACCTCACTTTTCTTTATGAGAAAGTATATCCGGACTTTGCGGCTGTTGTCGTCGATGCATGTGAGGAAATATCGGCTGCCTCCATTTGATGGTATGCGAAAGGGACCACATGCGTCATAGTGGACAAGATCAAGAGATGCGAGAGCACGCATTCCACTACGCTTGAAGGGTTTCTTTTTCGCCTTGCCTTGAAGGCATGGCTCACACATGATCTCCGCTCCCTCCACCTCGTCACCTAGCTCCATCCCACGCACTAACTCCTGCTTTCCCATGAGCTCCAATGTGCAACGAGCCACGTGTCCAAAGCGCCTGTGCCACAGGTTCTTGGAGGATGTGCACAGGTTAGAATGAACAGCCCCGGTGGCTGCATTTGCTTGCGGTTTTATTGCAGAATCATCTGCTTCCACTGCTTCCGCTGCTCCAACATGTCCTTCCTCATCTGAGTCTGCATCGCTACTCTCCTCATCATCACTCTCTGCCAAAGATTCAGCCGTTGAAGTTGTCGTTTTGGTCAGAAAGACGTAGAGTCCATCAACGCGAGGAACGTGTGCGACAACCTTCTTGGAAGAGTAGGAAATGTTGATGTCCTTGGTGGGAACTATCACCGCATCCTTCTCTGTAAAGACCACTGTCATGCCATGCTCAGTTGTCTTAGAGACGGAGAGCAGGTTGGCTGTGAAGGAGGTCAAGTAGACCACCCCCTCTAGCTTGAGGTCGGAAACTCCACCGTTGACACCCACAGTGACCAGCTTGTCACCAATCTCCTCGGCTGCCTCAACCTTGCCGTTGGCGACTCTGAAGTTCTTGTTACACAGAGCAAGAGAGAGGAAGTCTCTCTTCTCGTAAGTGGTGTGCTCGTTTGTGCCCGAGTTAAGGACATAGGCTCCTGGCCTGAGTATCGCCCACCCTTTGTTGGAGGCACACTCAGCCATCAAGCTTGTGGGATCCTTCCCACCATTTCCCCCTCGCCATTCATCCCTGTCTCCTCCCTCTTTCTTGGGTGCACGGCACTCTCGAGCCTAGTGTCCGGCCTTGCCACAGTTGTGGCAGTTTCCTTGGCGCTTTGCACCCCTTCCACTGTTGCTAGTGCTGTTGTTTCCCTTGTACCCAGAGGATGAGGTATTGCAGAAGGTTCCGCTGCTCCGTGAGGTAAAGGAAGCCATGTTTACTTCACTATTGCTACGACGCATGGCTTCATTCCGCACATACTCAGAGACGGTGGTGTAGGAAACTAGATCTCCAGTCCACCCTCCAATCACTGTTATCATGGGGCCCCAACTTTCCGGCAGCGTCATCAGAAAGATCATGGCCTGCATGTCGGATTTCAGGTCCCACCCATGCCGGTGGCTTGTTGCAAGAACGTCTCAATCTTCTGCATGAAGGCGTAGACATCCTCCCCTTCACCAAGCCTCATGCTGATGAGGTTTTGTAGAATGAAGAGATGGTTGGCAAGTGAGGAAGACTGAAACACCTTGCCGAGTTTGGCGTATGCCGCGGCTGCCACTGTACAACCGCTGATGTGCGAAAGGACTGAGGGTTGTATGGTGGACACAAGAATGGCGAGAGCCTTCTTGTCGAGCTTGACTCATGCCACAAGGTCAGCACCCTCCTCCATTGGTGCTGGGATTCTTCCGTCAAAATATCCTAGCAGATCTCTGTCATCCATGATAATCTCAAACTACCACTTCCAGAGTGCAAACCCCTCTCCATCAAACTTGAGGATGGGCGAATGATTCCCTGGTTCGCCTGTCCCTGCCATCCCCACAACTACAACTGCTTCAGCTGCTGCACTTGTTGTTGATGCCGATGAACCTGTGTTTGAGGCTGCTTTAGGCTGTTGGTGAGAAGAGGAAAGTGCTTCCCCTGTTACCGTTGGCCGTTGCAAATAGATGTAGGCTGATGTAGGCTGATGTAGGCTGATGTAGGCTGATGTCAGCTCCCAAGGTAGAAAGGTGCAGATGTGTTGCATTCCCCTCCTGCTGATGTTGCCCTGTAAGCAGAGAAGTTGGGTGAGAGCAAAGGCGCTCTCACTGCTTGTGACCTTAGCGGTTGTGTGTGTGAAACTTCCCTAACCAGAAGAGTGGGCCCATAACCCTTTGTTAGCTACTGAGCTAACCACCTGTGGCAGAGAAGTCGCAAAACCGAAAAGCTCACAAAGGTTTTTAGGCCTTCTTCCTTTGTTGACATGTGTCATGCACCCCAAACTAAATCAGGCATACACTTCACCTTCAAGAGTACTAATGCCTTAGCATTACATCTCTAGAAGAGCTCAAGTCGTCAATACGCAAGAGAGCATCAAGCAATGGTTGATTGATCAGCATGCAAGACAAGTCCTTTTATAGCTGTCCGTCCAGTCCTAGACCTCAAAAGCACATTCCTGGGAAGTGGCCTGAACCAGCCACGTCACCAATAGACTTGCAATGTGGGCTTGACACATAAGCATCCTAGTGCCGAGGTGACTGACCAACCATGTAGCGTCCAAGAAGCTACGGACTTTCTTTCTTGGAAGCTTCCACAGCAAACAAGATATGCATGGGGCCAGGATCCACCTCATGACCTCTCACTTGGCCAAATCAACAAAATGGCCAAGGTAACCATTCACCCACATGGTGTACTCACATGTCATATATCACAAGAGACAGAGCATAGTTGAGTCACACTACAACGGATCTAGGGGTCATACCTCCACAAGGGGTAGAGCATTCCTGGTCCGTCATACAACACTGAACAAGGGGAAAAACATTCAACACTTTGGTCTCCACAATGCCAGTGCCACATTCCAGCGCGTCATGGACTCCACTCTCCGCGGCATCCCCAATGTGAGCTGTTACATCGACGACATCATGGTCACGGCCCACAGTTTCGCGGATCTCGTTTCTTCCCTCTCCGCTCTCTTCTCGGCTCTCCGCGCTGCCAAGCTCAAGCTCAAGGCCGCCAAGTGTTCCATCGGTGCCGTGGAGATGGAATTTCTGGGATTTGTCATGAGCGCCAAGGGTCTTAAGACCGATCCCGCAAAAATTGCAGCCGTACAGGTGTGGCACTAACCCACTAATGCGGGACAGGTCAAAATCTTTCTTGGCGTTGTCTCTCTCTATCGCAAGTTTGTCCGTGACCACGCCCGCATTATCCATCCATTGCAGTAGCTGACATATCAGGACATCCCATTTGAGTGGACGCCGGAGTGTGTCGCTGCCTGGGCGAAAATCAAACATCGCCTGGTCACAACGCCCATGCTCGAGTTTCCTGATTTCAACCTTCCCTTCTCCATCACTACTGACTTGTCCCGTGACGGCCTCGGCGCCATACTGTCACAATCGGTCCAGGAACCAGTCCAACGGGTGATTGCGTACGCCAGTCGTGCCCTCACCGAGGGTGAGCAGAACTACCCACCAGTGAAGGGTGAGTGTTTGGCTATGTTATGGGCGCTCCAGCACTTCCGCGACTACATCAAGAACGGTAAGTCTTTCACGTTCCTGACCAATCACCAAGCGCTGCAGTGGCTCCTCACAACACAGAACCATGAGGGAATCCTGGCCAAATGGGCCCTCCTCCTGCAGGGCTATATCTTAAAGATGAAGTACCAGCCCTCGCTCACCAATCGACACGCGGATGCCTCTGCCGCCTCTCTCGAGAAGACTGGCCTCACTCCGCGAATCCGCGGAAAGATCTCTTCGACCTCTCCACATCTGCTCCTCCCCAAACGGACAATGAACCTCAGTGGGAGGGCATCGCTCGATAGTTCATGGATGAGGAGTCTGCGGCAGTGTACCAACTCCTGTCTGAGAGAGAACCAGTCGAGCCCCTCAGCGCTGCAGAGACTCTTCCAGCCCTCCATCCCACCGGGCACCAGCTGGCCCGCCGTTTCAACCCCACCATTCGTAGCTAGACGCTCGAGGAAATCACACCACATCTCCTCCCCCCCCCCGCTCTTCACTACCACAGTCACGCTGGACTCCCTCTGTCGTGGCGGTTGCAACTGCCCCTCCGACACTGTCTGCCGCACCCTCTGCCTCCCCTCTCCTAGATACCTACCATCCCCTTTCCCTGGTTGATTTCCTCCTCCACTCGCCTACGTCTGCGGGGCGTCTCCTGAATCTCTTCTCCTCCGTGAATCCCTCTCTCTCTCTCTCTCCCGTCGGCATCCACCTCTCTTGCACCTTCACCCATGATAGAGGTGTCCCCATGGTGACACATAGCGCCGTTACAGCACACTCCCGCGTCCAAGGGGATGCCTGCCGTGCGCCATGCATGTGGGCTCCTACACGGCTGATACCCGGTCCAACAGCACCCGCTGAAGTCCACGTGGCATAGTGCCACGTCTGGGTCTGTGGCCGCAAATTTGTTGCCATCATGGACACCGCCGCCACCCAAACCACCATCGCATTGCGGATGGCTCGCGCCTTACGACTGGACCACCTCCTCCCACCCACCTTGTTGCGCTTCTCCATATCCACCAGAGCCATCAATGCACCCAAGCCCCAAAAAAGGGGGTGTAATATTAGAGGGTAGTTTTCAAAATGATGAATGATAACAAAGTTTGTTTATTCATTCAAATTTGACGTAGACGGAATTTCAAATTTTGCAACTTCGAGCTTGAATAACCTCTCAACCATTGCTCCGATTGACCAGTTGTAAGAAGGAAAATTGACAACACACAGTGAAACTCTTTTTATGATATTGGGTGACACAAGAATGCTTTGGTTGGTCATTGTGCATGGTAGCCATACTGTGCCACCACTTATCGAAGGTCTTTGTGCTTGCTAGTTGATACCAAGTATTCCCAAACCATTGTTTCTCCCTCTGCCCATTTTTCAATTGTATTATGAGTTGTGAATGTTGACCACACACACGAAACGTCTTTGGTCATGAGCAGTGATGTATGCCTACTCTGGTAGGTCATTGTGCACGGTAGCTACACCGTGCCAATACATCCGAAAGATATTTGTACTTGCTAGAAGATACATAGCGTTTTGAAACCATTGTTTCCCCCTCTGACCATTTGTGACTCGTGTCATGAGTTTTCAACGTTGACCACATGAAGTGAAATGTGTTGGTCATGGTTAGTGACATATGCATACTTTGGTTGGTCACTGTGCATTGAAACCACATTGTGTCACTACATATTGAAGGTATTTGTACTTGCTAGTCGAATACTAGTATTTACAATCCATTACCGTCCACCCTGCCGACTGGTGACTCGTGTTATGAGGTGTCAAACTTTACCACTACTTTATTCCCATCTGCGAAGCAAGTGCCACCATTGCTTCCTCCTTGCTCGTCGCGCCGCCTCCCGCCAGTTTTTGGTCTTCGTACCTTCTGGTTCCCACCATTCTTGGTCCGGTTGTCTTCCCGTGTCCTGTACAACACGTCCGCACCTTGTGTGACCCCTTCCTCTGTCCATACCACTTGTGCCTCTTGTTCCGCCCTCACACGCCTCTCCTCTAAACATCAAATCCGTGGATACACATGGAGGCCTCTTTCCGCACCCCTCTTTCCCACACAGGTGACTCCAACACCATCGGAAATGTGGAAAATCCGCGGGTCAACACTATGGCAACTTTTTGCGTCTTCCACGGTCTTGTAACTCGCCCCTTTCTTCTTACTGGCAAGGCCATTCCGCAGGTTAAGCACCCAGTACCATTACGCGGCCCTTCCTCCTCACCTTAGTCACACAACACTCTCCCAAACATGCCCATTCCGCCCCTGACCATCATGGCACTTTCTTACACCCTCCGCGCACCCATAACTTGCTCCGGTAGCATCCCAAAGAACCCAAATCCGCGGCTGAACCTTGCACCATGGTTTGAGGCCTTCCGCGGACCCCAAAGTCACCCAATTTCCCTTCCAAAGATGCCTCATCCACAGACACACCCCCTGCCCTCATTTTGCCTCTTCCGCGGAACCCCAAACATGAAGCCATTGTTACTGAACATCCAATTCCGCGGGTCTACCACCAGGCACAATTCGAGCCTTCCCCACACCCATAAACAGCCACACACAAGCCCATACAGATGCCCATTCTGTACCTCCACCATGAGGATCAACTGTGACTCTCTCCTCTTGCCCAGAGAACACCCCTCACTCGCCTCAACTACATCACGGAAGTCCATGACTCGGTCTCCATCGCGGAATATTTGCGTGCGCGGCAGATTTACTGTCAACAGTGTTGCCCCACCCTCCTTTTCTCAAGCGAGGTCTTCGAGCTTCTTCTTGCTTTATTAGTGGCCATTGGTTGTTATCGTCTTGTGGCAGCAGTCTCGCGATAATGAATACATCCCTCATTGTGCGGGTCTCGTGCGTCGCCTCGCGGCTATTCCGTGGTACACGCACATCCAGTGCACAATGGTTCCTACATCCCTCATCTCACAAGCACTGTTGCTTACGGATCATTCGTTCTATGTCACACTTGAGCCGCAAAAAGAATTTCCTACTACTGTGTGGGTCTCGTGCGTCGCCTCGCAGCTATTCCGCGGTGCACACACCTCCAACGCACTGTTTCTTCTACGTACACATTTCCGCAAACACATATGCAACATGGAGGTGATCACAACCAAATGACCAACACGCCGCGGGATGAGTTCCTTCCAGGTCTCCTTGTCAGATTCTCAGGTCGCCTTATGCAAATGAAGGTTTAGCCAAGTGACCAGCTCTGTACATATTGCTCTGCTGCTGCTTGCCATGCAACTCCGCTCCATTCGGCCTCTCTGCCGCTCTGGAACCCTATGCACCAAGGAGTCAGCTGTGCACCTCGTACTCTGCTACACTTCCGGTACTCTTCACCATGGAGCCCCATCAGACTGATCTTCCGAAGGCCTGCAGTGTAGTTCCGCTTGTCGAAGAGCTAGGAACTGTCCACGCTCACTGCACCATCACCAGTGTTACCCTATTTTTTTCCGCGCTCGTTATTCTTCTGCGATGTCACTTCACTTCCGTGCCTTTCATGTTGTGCTCCGTACATCTCCTCCTTCCGCACACCATAACACGTCAGCCCACGTTTACCATGACACAATCCCACCATTGATCACACACAAGTTGTCTTTCCTCACTTCACATCACCCCTCTAACATGGCAATTCCGCGGAACTCCATCACCCCCTCCCGGAACACCCCTATTCCACGGATTTGGCGTCCCCATAGTGTCCCTGACATGGCAATTCCGCGGGTACACACATGGCCCACTTCTGCAGCCCCTCTTCCGTGGATATGGCTTCCCCCTATTGCCTCTAGCGTGGCAATTCCGCGGATACACACGTGGCACACTTTTGCAGCCCCTTTTCCGCGTATTTTGCACCCTCTACACCCCTAAAACAGGCCCATTCCGCAGTCCCACCCTTAGTCACTTTGGCAACACCCTTATTGCGGATTCCATCACTCCTCTCATGCATACAACATGGCAAATCCGCGGAACCAAGACAGAGACACGGAAATCACGCGGCAGAGGCCCGATATCCTTCCTTCGGATCTCTTGAGAGTTGTCCAAGGGCCACCCATCCACTTCCGCGGTCACTTGGGCACTCTTCCGCGCTCTTCACTTGCATCAGGCCATTTTTGTGAGTGATTCCGCAGAACACCCTTTATCATCTTCCGAGTCCTCAGATTCACTTGCGGATTCCATGGTGGCAGAGTGCTGAGATGAAGGAGAGAGTGAGGCAAGGTTGTGAGGCAATAAGCTTGATTAACTCATGTCAACTGAACATACATCCACAAGCCCGAATCTTCACACCACACTGATGCAGCTAAGCCCATTATATAGTCCGCTACACCCTTCCCCGTCGCGTCGTGGCCCCCTTGCATTCACACCCACTACCACCACTGCTTTATTCCCATCCGCGAAGCAAGTGCCACCATTGCTTCCTCCTTGCTCGTCGTGCCGCCTCCCGCCACTTCTTGGTCTTCGCGCCTTGTGGTTCCCGTCATTCTTGGTCCGGTTGTCTTCCCGCGTCTTGTACAACACTTCCGCACCTTGTGTGACCCCTTCCTCTGTCCGTACCACTTGTGCCTCTTGTTCTGTCCTCACACACCTCTCCTCTAAACATCGAATCCACGGATACACATGAAGGCCTCTTTCCGCACCCCTCTTTCCCACACAGGTGACTCCAACACCACCAGAAATGTGGCAAATCCGCGGGTCAATACTAAGGCAACTTTTTGCCTCTTCCACAGTCTTGTAACTCGCCCCTTGCTTGTTACTGGCAAGGCAATTCCGCGGGTTAAGCACCCAGCACCATTCTGCGGCCCTTCCTCCTCACCTTAGCCACGAAACACTTTCCCAAACATGCCCATTCCGCCCCTGACCACCATGGTAATTTCTTACACCCTCCGCGCACCCAAAACTTGCTCCAGTAGCATCCCAAAGAACCCAAATCCGCGGCTGAACCTTGCACCATGTTTTGAGGCCTTCCGCGGACCCCAAAGTCACCCAATTCCCCTTCCCAAGATGCCTAATCCACAGACACACCCCCTGCCCTCATTTTGCCTCTTCCGCGGAACCCCAAATATGAAGCCATTGTTACTGAACATCCAATTCCGCGGGTCTACCACCAGGCACAATTCCAGCCTTCCTCACACCCATAAACAGCCACACACAAGCCCAGAGAGATGCCCATTCCGCCCATCCACCATGAGAATCAACTGTGACTCTCTCCTCTTGCCTAACGAACACCCCTCACTCACCTCAACTCCATCACGGAAGTCCATGACTCGGTCTCCCTCGCGGAAGATTTGCGTGCGCGGCAGATTTCATGTCAACACCACAATGTTTCTGACCGCTGTGTTTCTGACCAGTGAGTTTCTGACCACTGTGTTTCAGACCACTGTGTTTCTGACCAGTGTGTTCCTGACCACTGTGTTTCTGACCAGTGTGTTTCTGACCACTGTGTTTCTGACCAGTGTGTTTCTGACCACTGTGTTTCTGACCAGTGAGTTTCTGACCACTGTGTTTCAGACCACTGTGTTTCTGACCAGTGTGTTCCTGACCACTGTGTTTCTGACCAGTGTGTTTCTGACCACTGTGTTTCTGACCAGTGTGTTTCTGACCACTATGTTTCTGACCACTGTGTTTATAAACAGTGTGTTTCTGACCAGTGTGTTTCTGACCAGTGTGTTTCTGACCAGGGTATTTCTGACCAGTGCGTTTCGGAACAGTGTGTTTCTGACCACTGTGTTTGTGACCACTGTGTTTCTGACCACTGTGTTTCTGACCACTGCATTTCTGACCACTGTGTTTCTGACCACTGTGTTCCTGACCACTGTGTTTCTGACCACCGTGTTTCAGACCACAATGTTTCTGACCACTGTGTTTCTGACCAGTGTGTTTCTGACCAGTGTGTTTTTGACCACTGTGTTTCTGACCACTGTGTTCCTAACCACTGTGTTTCTGACCAGTGTGTTTTTAAGACATGTGTTTCTGACCAGTGTGTTTCTGACCACTGTGTTTCTGACCTGTGTGTTTCTGACCAGTGTGTTTCTGACCAGTGTGTTTCTGACCAGTGTGTTTCTGACCAGTGAGTTTCCGACTAGTGTGTTTCTGACCACTGTGTTTCTGACCAGTGTGTTTCTGACCACTGTGTTTGTGATAAGGGTGCACGCCGGATCAGATTTGCGGATCTGACATCAGATCCTTACTCACGGATCGGATCCAACTCCTGGATCCGGACTCTCGGATCCGCGGATCCTTGGATCCTCGGATCTGACTCTCGGATCTAGGTCGGATACAGTGTAGATGCAAATTTCAAGCATGTGAAAATACTGTTTTTACCATACATTTACACGGTTTCATGTAGTAAAATACTGTTCATATGTAGTACCTGGAATTTTGGTGATATTTGTAGGATTTTCATGTGCAAAATGTGCCATTAATGGTAGATTACACAAACAAACACACACATTTGCATCGTTAAAGTCACCCTCATCTGGACTCTCGGATTTCGGATCGGATCCAAGTTGTGAGATCTGGACTCTCGGATCCGGATCCGGATCCGGATTTGCGGATCTGACTCTCGGATCCGTGGATTTTGTGTGCACCCTTA
>SZWC01000124.1:346575-359563 GCA_023375785.1 Penium margaritaceum | reverse complement strand
TGTGTTTCTGACCAGTGTGTTTCTGACCACTGTTTTTCTGACGACAGTGTTTCTGACCATTGTGTTTCTAACCAGTGTGTTTCTGACCACAGTGTTTCTGACCAGTGTGTTTCTGACCACTGTGTTTGTGACCACTGTGTTTCTGACCACTGTGTTTCTGACCACTGTGTTTCTGACCAGTGGGTTGCGGAACAGAGTGTTTCTGACCACTGTGTTTCTGCCCACTGTGTTTCTGACCGCTGTGTTTCTGACTAGTGTGTTTCTGACCACTGTGTTTCTGACCAGTGTGTTTCTGACCTGTGTGTTTCGTACCAGTGTGTTCCTGACCACTGTGTTCCTGACCACAGTGTCTTTGACCACAGTGTTTCTAACCGCTGTGTTTCTGACCACTGTGTTTCTGACCACTGCGTTTCTCACCAGTGTGTTCGTGACCAGTGTGTTTCTGACCAGTGTGTCTCTGACTGGTGTGTTTTTGACCACTGTGTTTATGACCAGTGTGTTTCTGACCAGTGTGTTTCTGACCGCTGTGTTTCTGCCCACTGTTTTTCTGACCACTGTGTTTCTGACCAGTGTTGTCTGACCGGTGTGTTTATGACCACAGTGTTTCAGACCGGTGTGTTTCTGACCACTGTGTTTCTGACCCCTGTGCTTCTGACCAGTGTGTTTCTGACCACTGTGTTTCTATTCACTGTGTTTCTGACCACTGTGTTTCTGACCCCTGTGCTTCTGACCAGTGTGTTTCTGACCACTGTGTTTCTATTCACTGTGTTTCTGACCACTGTGTTTCTATTCACTGTGTTTCTGACCCAAGTGTTTCTGACCAGTGTCTTTCTGACCACTGTGTTTCTGACCACTGTGTTTCTGACCAGTCTGTTCCTGACCAGTGTGTGTCTGACCACTGTGTTTCTGACCAGTGTGTTTCTGACCGCCGTGTTTCTGACCAGTGTGTTTCATACCAGTGTGTGTCTGACCACTGTGTTTCTGACCACTGTGTTTCTGACCAGTGTGTTTCTGACCAGTGTGTTTCTGACCAGTGTGTTTCTAACCCCTGCGTTTATGACCGGTATGTTTCTAACCACTGTGTTTCTGACCAGTGTGTTTCTGACCAGTGTGTTTGTGACCGGTGTGTTTCTGACCAGTGTGTTTCGGACCAATGTGTTTCTGACCAGTGTGTTTGTGACCGGTGTGTTTCTGACCAGTGTGTTTCGGACCAATGTGTTTCTGACCAGTTTGTTTCTGACCAGTGTGTTTCTGACCACTGTGTGTCTGACCACTGTGTTTCTGACCAATGTGTCTCTGACCAGTGTGTTTATGACCACTGTGTTTATGACCACTGTGTTTCTGACTACTGTGTTTTTGACCACTGTGTTTCTGACCACTGTGTTTCTGACCACTGTGTTTCTGACCACTGTGTTTCTGACCAGTGTGTTTCTGACCACTGTGTTTTTGACAACTGTGTTTCTTACCACTGTGTTTCTAACCACTGTGTTTTTTACCACAGTATTTCTGACCAGTGTGTTTCTGACCACTGTGTTTCTGACCATGGAGTTTCTAACCATTGTGTTTATAACCAGTGTGTTTCTGACCACAGTGTTTCTGACCAGTGTGTTTCTGACCACTGTGTTTCTAACCACTGTGTTTCTGAGCACTGTGTTTCTGACGAGTGTGTTGCTCAACAGAGTGTTTCTGACCACTGTGTTTCTGACTAGTGTGTTTCTGACCACTTCGTTTCTGACCAGTGTGTTTCTGACCTGTGTGTTTCTGACAATTGTTGTCCTGACCACTGTGTTCCTGACCACTGTGTTTTTTACCACTGTGTTCCTAACCACTGTGTTTCTGACCACTGTGTTTCTGGCGGCTGTGTTTCTGACCGCTGTGTTTCTGACCACTGTGTTTCTGACCACTGCGTTCCTGAACACTGTGTCTCTGACCACTTTGTTTCTGACCACTATGTTTCTGACCAGTGTGGTCTGACCAGTGTGTTTCTGACCACAGAGTTTCTGACCGGTGTGTTTCTGACCACTGTGTTTCTGACCTTGTGTTTCTAACCAGTGTGTTTCAGATGACTGTGTTTCTAACCACTGTGTTTCGGACCCATGTGTTTCTGACCAGTGTGTTTCTGACCACTGTGTTTCTGACCATTGTGTTTCTGACCACTGTGCTCCTGACCAGTGTGTCTCTGACCACTGTGTTTCTGACCAGTGTGTTTCTGACCCCTGCGTTTCTGACCAGTGTGTATCTGGCCACTGTGTTTCTGACCAGTGTGTTTCTAACCAGTGTGTTTCTGACCCCTGCGTTTCTGACCAGTGTGTATCTGGCCACTGTGTTTCTGACCAGTGTGTTTCTAACCAGTGTGTTTCTGACCCCTGCGTTTCTGACCAGTGTGTATCTGGCCACTGTGTTTCTGACCAGTGTGTTTCTAACCAGTGTGTTTCTGACCCCTGCGTTTCTGACCAGTGTGTATCTGGCCACTGTGTTTCTGACCAGTGTGTTTCTAACCAGTGTGTTTCTGACCCCTGCGTTTCTGACCAGTGTGTATCTGGCCACTGTGTTTCTGACCAGTGTGTTTCTAACCAGTGTGTTTCTGACCCCTGCGTTTCTGACCAGTGTGTATCTGGCCACTGTGTTTCTGACCAGTGTGTTTCTAACCAGTGTGTTTCTGACCCCTGCGTTTCTGACCAGTGTGTATCTGGCCACTGTGTTTCTGACCAGTGTGTTTCTAACCAGTGTGTTTCTGACCCCTGCGTTTCTGACCAGTGTGTATCTGGCCACTGTGTTTCTGACCAGTGTGTTTCTAACCAGTGTGTTTCTGACCCCTGCGTTTCTGACCAGTGTGTATCTGGCCACTGTGTTTCTGACCAGTGTGTTTCTAACCAGTGTGTTTCTGACCCCTGCGTTTCTGACCAGTGTGTATCTGGCCACTGTGTTTCTGACCAGTGTGTTTCTAACCAGTGTGTTTCTGACCCCTGCGTTTCTGACCAGTGTGTATCTGGCCACTGTGTTTCTGACCAGTGTGTTTCTAACCAGTGTGTTTCTGACCCCTGCGTTTCTGACCAGTGTGTATCTGGCCACTGTGTTTCTGACCAGTGTGTTTCTAACCAGTGTGTTTCTGACCCCTGCGTTTCTGACCAGTGTGTATCTGGCCACTGTGTTTCTGACCAGTGTGTTTCTAACCAGTGTGTTTCTGACCCCTGCGTTTCTGACCAGTGTGTATCTGGCCACTGTGTTTCTGACCAGTGTGTTTCTAACCAGTGTGTTTCTGACCCCTGCGTTTCTGACCAGTGTGTATCTGGCCACTGTGTTTCTGACCAGTGTGTTTCTAACCAGTGTGTTTCTGACCCCTGCGTTTCTGACCAGTGTGTATCTGGCCACTGTGTTTCTGACCAGTGTGTTTCTAACCAGTGTGTTTCTGACCCCTGCGTTTCTGACCAGTGTGTATCTGGCCACTGTGTTTCTGACCAGTGTGTTTCTAACCAGTGTGTTTCTGACCCCTGCGTTTCTGACCAGTGTGTATCTGGCCACTGTGTTTCTGACCAGTGTGTTTCTAACCAGTGTGTTTCTGACCCCTGCGTTTCTGACCAGTGTGTATCTGGCCACTGTGTTTCTGACCAGTGTGTTTCTGACCAGTGTGTTTCTGAGCAGTGTGTTTCTGACCAATGTGTTTCTGACCATTTTGTTTCTGACCAGTGTGTTTCTGACCAGTGTGTGTCTGACCACTTCGTTCTGACCACTGTGTATCTGACCAGTGTGTTTATGACCACTGTGTTTCTGACCACTGTGTTCCTGAACACTGTGTTTCTGACCACTGTGTTTCTGACCACTGTGTGTCTGACCTCTGTGTTTGTGACCACTGTGTCTCTGACCAATGTGTTTATGACCAGTGTGTTTCTGACCACTGTGTTTTTGACCGCTGTGTTTCAGACCACTGTGTTTCTGACCACTGTGTTTCTGACCAGTGTCTTTCTGACCACTGTGTTTCTGACCACTGTGTTTCCGACCAGTGTGTTTCTGACCAGTGTGTTTCTGACCACTTTGTTTTTGACCACTGTGTTCCTTACCACCGTGTTTCTAACCACTGTGTTTCTGACCACTGTGTTTCTCACCACTGTTTTTCTGACCACTGTGTTTCTGACTAGTGTGTTTCTGACCAGTGTGTTTCTGACCACTGTTTTTCTGACGACGGTGTTTCTGACCATTGTGTTTCTAACTAGTGTGTTTATGACCACAGTGTTTCGGACCAGTGTGTTTCTGACCACTGTGTTTGTGACCACTATGTTTCTGACCACTGTGTTTCTAACCAGTGGGTTGCTGAACAGAGTGTTTCTGACCACTGTGTTTCTGACCACTGTGTTTCTGACCGCTGTGTTTCTGACCAGTGTGTTTCTGACCTGTGTGTTTCGTACCACTGTGCTCCTGACCACTGTGTTCCTGACCACTGTGTCTTTGACCACTGTGTTTCTAACCGCTTTGTTTCTGACCACTGTGTTTCTGACCACTGTGTTTCTCACCAGTGTGTTTGTGACGAGTGTGTTTCTGACTAGTGTGTTTCTGACCACTGTGTTTCTGACCAGTGTGTTCCTGACCAGTGTGTGTCTGACCACTGTGTTTCTGACCAGTGTGTTCCTGACCAGTGTGTGTCTGACCACTGTGTTTCTGACCAGTGTGGTCTGACCAGTGTGTTTATGACCACGGTGTTTCAGACCGGTGTGTTTCTGACCACTGTGTTTCTGACCCCTGTGCTTCTGACCAGTGTGTTTCTGACCACTGTGTTTCTATTCACTGTGTTTCTGACCACTGTGTTTCTATTCACTGTGTTTCTAACCCATGTGTTTCTGACAAGTGTCTTTCTGACCACTGTGTTTATGACCACTGTGTTTCTGACCAGTGTGTTCCTGACCAGTGTGTGTCTGACCACTGTGTTTCTGACCAGTGTGTTTCTGACCGCCGTGTTTCTGACCAGTGTGTTTCTTACCAGTGTGTGTCTGACCACTGTGTTTCTGACCAGTGTGTTCCTGACCAGTGTGTGTCTGACCACTGTGTTTCTGACCAGTGTGTTTCTGACCGCCGTGTTTCTGACCAGTGTGTTTCTTACCAGTGTGTGTCTGACCACTGTGTTTCTGACCAATGTGTTTCTGACCAGTGTGTTTCTGACCAGTGTGTTTCTGACCAGTGTGTTTCTGACCCCTGCGTTTATGACCGGTGTGTTTCTAACCACTGTGTTTCTGACCAGTGTGTTTCTGACCAGTGTGTTTCTGACCAGTGTGTTTCTGACCAGTGTGTTTCTGACCCCTGCGTTTATGACCGGTGTGTTTCTAACCACTGTGTTTCTGACCAGTGTGTTTCTGACCAGTGTGTTTGTGACCGGCGTGTTTCTGACCAGTGTGTTTCGGACCAATGTGTTTCTGACCAGTTTGTTTCTGACCAGTGTGTTTCTTACCAATGTGTGTCTGACCACTGTGTTTCTGACCACTGTGTCTCTGACCAGTGTGTTTCTGACCACTGTGTTTCTGACCAGTGTGTTTCTGACCACCGTGTTTCTGACCAGTGTGTTTCTGACCAGTGTGTTTCTTACCAATGTGTGTCTGACCACTGTGTTTCTGACCACTGTGTCTCTGACCAGTGTGTTTCTGACCACTGTGTTTCTGAGCACTGTGTTTCTGACGAGTGTGTTGCTGAACAGAGTGTTTCTGACCACTGTGTTTCTGACTAGTGTGTTTCTGGCCACTGTGTTTCTGACCAGTGTGTTTCTGACCACCGTGTTTCTGACCAGTGTGTTTCTGACCAGTGTGTTTCTTACCAATGTGTGTCTGACCACTGTGTTTCTGACCACTGTGTCTCTGACCAGTGTGTTTCTGACCACTGTGTTTCTGAGCACTGTGTTTCTGACGAGTGTGTTGCTGAACAGAGTGTTTCTGACCACTGTGTTTCTGACTAGTGTGTTTCTGGCCACTGTGTTTCTGACCAGTGTGTTTCTGACCACCGTGTTTCTGACCAGTGTGTTTCTGACCAGTGTGTTTCTTACCAATGTGTGTCTGACCACTGTGTTTCTGACCACTGTGTCTCTGACCAGTGTGTTTCTGACCACTGTGTTTCTGAGCACTGTGTTTCTGACGAGTGTGTTGCTGAACAGAGTGTTTCTGACCACTGTGTTTCTGACTAGTGTGTTTCTGGCCACTGTGTTTCTGACCAGTGTGTTTCTGACCACCGTGTTTCTGACCAGTGTGTTTCTGACCAGTGTGTTTCTTACCAATGTGTGTCTGACCACTGTGTTTCTGACCACTGTGTCTCTGACCAGTGTGTTTCTGACCACTGTGTTTCTGAGCACTGTGTTTCTGACGAGTGTGTTGCTGAACAGAGTGTTTCTGACCACTGTGTTTCTGACTAGTGTGTTTCTGGCCACTGTGTTTCTGACCAGTGTGTTTCTGACCACCGTGTTTCTGACCAGTGTGTTTCTGACCAGTGTGTTTCTTACCAATGTGTGTCTGACCACTGTGTTTCTGACCACTGTGTCTCTGACCAGTGTGTTTCTGACCACTGTGTTTCTGAGCACTGTGTTTCTGACGAGTGTGTTGCTGAACAGAGTGTTTCTGACCACTGTGTTTCTGACTAGTGTGTTTCTGGCCACTGTGTTTCTGACCAGTGTGTTTCTGACCACCGTGTTTCTGACCAGTGTGTTTCTGACCAGTGTGTTTCTTACCAATGTGTGTCTGACCACTGTGTTTCTGACCACTGTGTCTCTGACCAGTGTGTTTCTGACCACTGTGTTTCTGAGCACTGTGTTTCTGACGAGTGTGTTGCTGAACAGAGTGTTTCTGACCACTGTGTTTCTGACTAGTGTGTTTCTGGCCACTGTGTTTCTGACCAGTGTGTTTCTGACCACCGTGTTTCTGACCAGTGTGTTTCTGACCAGTGTGTTTCTTACCAATGTGTGTCTGACCACTGTGTTTCTGACCACTGTGTCTCTGACCAGTGTGTTTCTGACCACTGTGTTTCTGAGCACTGTGTTTCTGACGAGTGTGTTGCTGAACAGAGTGTTTCTGACCACTGTGTTTCTGACTAGTGTGTTTCTGGCCACTGTGTTTCTGACCAGTGTGTTTCTGACCACCGTGTTTCTGACCAGTGTGTTTCTGACCAGTGTGTTTCTTACCAATGTGTGTCTGACCACTGTGTTTCTGACCACTGTGTCTCTGACCAGTGTGTTTCTGACCACTGTGTTTCTGAGCACTGTGTTTCTGACGAGTGTGTTGCTGAACAGAGTGTTTCTGACCACTGTGTTTCTGACTAGTGTGTTTCTGGCCACTGTGTTTCTGACCAGTGTGTTTCTGACCACCGTGTTTCTGACCAGTGTATTTCTGACCAGTGTGTTTCTGACCACTGTGTTTTTGACCACTGTGTTTCTTACCACTGTGTTTCTAACCACTGTGTTTTTAACCACAATGTTTCTGACCAATGTGTTACGGACCAGTGTGTTGCTGACTAGTGTGTTTCTGACCAGTGTGTTTCTGACCACTGTGTTTCTGACCACGGAGTTTCTGACCATTGTGTTTATAACCAGTTTGTTTCTGACCACAGTGTTTCTGACCAGTGTGTTTCTGACCAGTGTGTTTCTTACCACTGTGTTTATGAGCACTGTGTTTCTGACGAGTGTGTTGCTCAACAGAGTGTTTCTGACCACTGTGTTTCTGACCACTGTGTTTCTGACTTGTGTGTTTCTGACCACTTCGTTTATGAACAGTGTGTTTCTGACCTGTGTGTTTCTGACCACTGTTGTCCTGACCACTGTGTTCCTGACCACTGTGTTTTTTACCACTGTGTTCCTAACCACTGTGTTTCTGACCACTGTGTTTCTGGCGGCAATGTTTCTGACCGCTGTGTTTCCGACCACTGTGTTTCTGACCACTGTGTTTCTGACCACTATGTTTCTGACCAGTGTGTTTCTGACCACTTCGTTTCTGACCAGTGTGTTTCTGACCACTTCGTTTCTGACCAGTGTGTTTCTGACCACTTCGTTTCTGACCAGTGTGTTTCTGACCACTTCGTTTCTGACCAGTGTGTTTCTGACCACTTCGTTTCTGACCAGTGTGTTTCTGACCACTTCGTTTCTGACCAGTGTGTTTCTGACCACTTCGTTTCTGACCAGTGTGTTTCTGACCACTTCGTTTCTGACCAGTGTGTTTCTGACCACTTCGTTTCTGACCAGTGTGTTTCTGACCACTTCGTTTCTGACCAGTGTGTTTCTGACCACTTCGTTTCTGACCAGTGTGTTTCTGACCACTTCGTTTCTGACCAGTGTGTTTCTGACCACTTCGTTTCTGACCAGTGTGTTTCTGACCACTTCGTTTCTGACCAGTGTGTTTCTGACCACTTCGTTTCTGACCAGTGTGTTTCTGACCACTTCGTTTCTGACCAGTGTGTTTCTGACCACTTCGTTTCTGACCAGTGTGTTTCTGACCACTTCGTTTCTGACCAGTGTGTTTCTGACCACTTCGTTTCTGACCAGTGTGTTTCTGACCACTTCGTTTCTGACCAGTGTGTTTCTGACCACTTCGTTTCTGACCAGTGTGTTTCTGACCACTTCGTTTCTGACCAGTGTGTTTCTGACCACTTCGTTTCTGACCAGTGTGTTTCTGACCACTTCGTTTCTGACCAGTGTGTTTCTGACCACTTCGTTTCTGACCAGTGTGTTTCTGACCACTTCGTTTCTGACCAGTGTGTTTCTGACCACTTCGTTTCTGACCAGTGTGTTTCTGACCACTTCGTTTCTGACCAGTGTGTTTCTGACCACTTCGTTTCTGACCAGTGTGTTTCTGACCACTTCGTTTCTGACCAGTGTGTTTCTGACCACTTCGTTTCTGACCAGTGTGTTTCTGACCACTTCGTTTCTGACCAGTGTGTTTCTGACCACTTCGTTTCTGACCAGTGTGTTTCTGACCACTTCGTTTCTGACCAGTGTGTTTCTGACCACTTCGTTTCTGACCAGTGTGTTTCTGACCACTTCGTTTCTGACCAGTGTGTTTCTGACCACTTCGTTTCTGACCAGTGTGTTTCTGACCACTTCGTTTCTGACCAGTGTGTTTCTGACCACTTCGTTTCTGACCAGTGTGTTTCTGACCACTTCGTTTCTGACCAGTGTGTTTCTGACCACTTCGTTTCTGACCAGTGTGTTTCTGACCACTTCGTTTCTGACCAGTGTGTTTCTGACCACTTCGTTTCTGACCAGTGTGTTTCTGACCACTTCGTTTCTGACCAGTGTGTTTCTGACCACTTCGTTTCTGACCAGTGTGTTTCTGACCACTTCGTTTCTGACCAGTGTGTTTCTGACCACTTCGTTTCTGACCAGTGTGTTTCTGACCACTTCGTTTCTGACCAGTGTGTTTCTGACCACTTCGTTTCTGACCAGTGTGTTTCTGACCACTTCGTTTCTGACCAGTGTGTTTCTGACCACTTCGTTTCTGACCAGTGTGTTTCTGACCACTTCGTTTCTGACCAGTGTGTTTCTGACCACTTCGTTTCTGACCAGTGTGTTTCTGACCACTTCGTTTCTGACCAGTGTGTTTCTGACCACTTCGTTTCTGACCAGTGTGTTTCTGACCACTTCGTTTCTGACCAGTGTGTTTCTGACCACTTCGTTTCTGACCAGTGTGTTTCTGACCACTTCGTTTCTGACCAGTGTGTTTCTGACCACTTCGTTTCTGACCAGTGTGTTTCTGACCACTTCGTTTCTGACCAGTGTGTTTCTGACCACTTCGTTTCTGACCAGTGTGTTTCTGACCACTTCGTTTCTGACCAGTGTGTTTCTGACCACTTCGTTTCTGACCAGTGTGTTTCTGACCACTTCGTTTCTGACCAGTGTGTTTCTGACCACTTCGTTTCTGACCAGTGTGTTTCTGACCACTTCGTTTCTGACCAGTGTGTTTCTGACCACTTCGTTTCTGACCAGTGTGTTTCTGACCACTTCGTTTCTGACCAGTGTGTTTCTGACCACTTCGTTTCTGACCAGTGTGTTTCTGACCACTTCGTTTCTGACCAGTGTGTTTCTGACCACTTCGTTTCTGACCAGTGTGTTTCTGACCACTTCGTTTCTGACCAGTGTGTTTCTGACCACTTCGTTTCTGACCAGTGTGTTTCTGACCACTTCGTTTCTGACCAGTGTGTTTCTGACCACTTCGTTTCTGACCAGTGTGTTTCTGACCACTTCGTTTCTGACCAGTGTGTTTCTGACCACTTCGTTTCTGACCAGTGTGTTTCTGACCACTTCGTTTCTGACCAGTGTGTTTCTGACCACTTCGTTTCTGACCAGTGTGTTTCTGACCACTTCGTTTCTGACCAGTGTGTTTCTGACCACCGTGTTTCTGACCAGTGTGTTTCTTACCACTGTGTTTCTAACCACTGTGTTTTTTACCACAGTGTTTCTGACCAATGTGTTACTGACCAGTGTGTTGCTGACTAGTGTGTTTCTGACCAGTGTGTTTCTGACCACTGTGTTTCTGACCACGGAGTATCTGACCATTGTGTTTATAACCAGTATGTTTCTGACCACAGTGTTTCTGACCAGTGTGTTTCTGACCACTGTGTTTCTGACCACTTTGTTTCTGAGCATTGTGTTTCTGACGAGTGTGTTGCTCAACAGAGTGTTTCTGACCACTGTGTTTCTGACCACTGTGTTTCTGACTAGTGTGTTTCTGACCACTTCGTTTCTGACCAGTGTGTTTCTGACCTGTGTGTTTCTGACCACTGTGGTTCTGACCACTGTGTTCCTGACCACTGTGTTTTTTACCACTGTGTTCCTAACCAATGTGTTTCTGACCACTGTGTTTCTGGCGGCTGTGTTTCTGACCGCTATGTTTCTGACCACTGTGTTTCTGACCACTGCGTTCCTGGACACTGTGTTTCTGACCACTGTGTTTCTGACCACTGTGTTTCTGACCAGCGTGGTCTGACCAGTGTGTTTCTGACCACAGAGTTTCTGACCGGTGTGTTTCTGACCACGGTGTTTCTGACCCTATATTTCTAACCAGTGTGTTTCAGATGACTGTGTTTCTAACCACTGTGTTTCCGACCCATGTGTTTCTGACCAGTGTGTTTCTGACCACTGTGTTTCTGACCATTGTGTTTCTGACCACTGTGCTCCTGACCAGTGTGTCTCTGACCACTGTGTTTCTGACCAGTGTGTTTCTGACCACCGTGTTTCTGACCAGTGTGTTTCTTACCAGTGTGTGTCTGACCACTGTGTTTCTGACCACTGTGTTTCTGACCATTGTGTTTCTGACCAGTGTGTTACTGGCCACTGTGTTTCTGACCACTGTGTTTCTGATCACTGTGTTTCTGACCACTGTGTTTCTGACCATTGTGTTTCTGACCAGTGTGTTACTGGCCACTGTGTTTCTGACCACTGTGTTTCTGACTAGTGTGTTTCTGACCAGTGTGTTTCTGACCAATGTGTTTCTGACCATTTTGTTTCTGACCAGTGTGTTTCTGACCACTCTGTGTCTGACCACTTCGTTCTGACCACTGTGTATCTGACCAGTGTGTTTCTGACCACTGTGTTTCTGACCACTGTGTTCCTGAACACTGTGTTTCTGACCACTGTGTTTCTGACCACTGTGTTTCTGACCAGTGGGTTTCTGACCTGTGTGTTTCGTACCACTGTGTTCCTGACCACTGTGTTCCTGACCACAGTGTCTTTGACCACTGTGTTTCTAACCGTTGTGTTTCTGACCACTGTGTTTCTGACCAGTGGGTTTCTGACCTGTGTGTTTCGTACCACTGTGTTCCTGACCACTGTGTTCCTGACCACAGTGTCTTTGACCACTGTGTTTCTAACCGTTGTGTTTCTGACCACTGTGTTTCTGACCACTGTGTTTCTCACCAGTGTGTTTGTGACCAGTGTGTTTCTGACCAGTGTGTCTCTGACTGGAGTGCTTCTGACCACTGTGTTTCTGACCAGTGTGTTTCTGACCAGTGTGTTTCTGACTAGTGTGTTTCTGTCCACTGTTTTTCTGACCACTGTGTTTCTGACCAGTGTGGTCTGACCAGTGTGTTTATGACCACAGTGTTTCAGACCGGTGTGTTTCTGACCACTGTGTTTCTGACCAGTGTGTTTCTGACCACTGTGTTTCTGACCACGGAGTATCTGACCATTGTGTTTATAACCAGTATGTTTCTGACCACAGTGTTTCTGACCAGTGTGTTTCAGACCACTGTGTTTCTGACCACTGTGTTTCTGAGCACTGTGTTTCTGACGAGTGTGTTGCTCAAAAGAGTGTTTCTGACCACTGTGTTTCTGACCACTGTGTTTCTGACTAGTGCGTTTCTGACCACTTCATTTATGACCAGTGTGTTTATGACCTGTGTGTTTCTGACCACTGTGGTTCTGACCACTGTGTTCCTGACCACTGTGTTTTTTACCACTGTGTTCCTAACCACTGTGTTTCTGACCACTGTGTTTCTGGCGGCTGTGTTTCTGACCGCTATGTTTCTGACCACTGTGTTTCTGACCACTGCGTTCCTGGAAACTGTGTTTCTGACCACTGTGTTTCTGACCACTGTGTTTCTGACCAGTGTGGTCTGACCAGTGTGTTTCTGACCACAGAGTTTCTGACCGGTGTGTTTCTGACCATGGTGTTTCTGACCCTATGTTTCTAACCAGTGTGTTTCAGATGACTGTGTTTCTAACCACTATGTTTCGGACCCATGTGTTTCTGACCAGTGTGTTTCTGACCACTGTGTTTCTGACCATTGTGTTTCTGACCACTGTGCTCCTGACCAGTGTGTCTCTGACCACTGTGTTTCTATTCACTGTGTTTCTGACCACTGTGTTTCTATTCACTGTGTTTCTGACCCATGTGTTTCTGACCAGTGTCTTTCTGACCACTGTGTTTCTGACCACTGTGTTTCTGACCAGTGTGTTCCTGACCAGTGTGTGTCTGACCACTGTGTTTCTGACCAGTGTGTTTCTGACCACCGTGTTTCTGACCAGTGTGTTTCT
>SZWC01000124.1:330453-345114 GCA_023375785.1 Penium margaritaceum | reverse complement strand
GTGTGTTTCTGATCAGTGTGTTTCTGACCACTGTGTTTCTGACCACTGTGTTTCTGACCACTGTGTTTCTGACCACTGTGTTTCTGACCACTGTGTTTCTGACCACTGTGTTTCTGACCACTGTGTTTATGAACAGCGTGTTTCTGACCACTATGTTTCTTACCCCTGTGTTTCTGACCAGTGTGTTTCTGACCAGGGTGTTTCTGACCACTGTGTTTCTGACCACTGTGTTTTTGACAACTGAGTTGCTGACCTCTGTGTTTCTGACCACTGTGTTTCTGACCACTGTGTTTCTGACCGCACTGTTTCTGACCAGTGTGTTTCTGACTACTGTGTTTCTGACTAGTGTGTTTCTGAACACTGTGTTTCTGACCACTGTATTTCTGAGCAGTGTGTTTCTGACCACTGTGCTTCTGACCACCGTGTTTCTGACCACCGTGTTTCTGACCACTGTGTTTCAGACCAGTGTGTTCCTGAACAGCGTGTTTCTGACCATTGTGTTTCTGACCACTGTGTTTCGGACCAGTGAGTTTCTGACCATGAGGGTTCTGACCACTGTGTTTCTGACAACTGTGTTTCTTTCCATTGTGTTTCCCACCACTGTGTTTCTGACCACTGTGTTTCTGACCACTGTGTTTCTGACCAGTGTGTTTCTGGCCACTGTGTTTCTGACCACTGTGTTTCTGACCACGGTGTTTCTGACCGCTATGTTTCTGACCAGTGTGTTTCTGACCAGTGTTTTTCTGACCACTGTGTTTCTGACCACTGTGTTTCTGACCAGTGTGTTACTGGCCGGTGTGTTTCTGACCTCTGTGTTTCTGACCAATGTCTTTCCGAGCACCGTGTTTGTGACCAGTGTGTTTCTGACCAGTGTGTTTCTCACCAATGTGTTTTTTATCACTGTGTTTCTGACCAATGTTGGTCTCACCAGTGCGTTTCTGACCAGTGTGTTTCTGACCACTGTGTTTCTGACCACTGTGTTTCTGACCACTGTGTTTCTGACCACTGTGTTTTTGACCACTGTCTTTCTGACGACTGTGTTCCTAACCAGTGTATTTCTGACCACGGTGTTTCTGACCAATGTGTTTCGGACTACTCTGTTTCTGACCACTGTGTTTCTGACGAGTGTGTTTCTGACCACTGTGTTTAGGATCACTGTGTTTCTTACAAGTGTTTTTCTAACCAGTGTTTCTGACCACTGTGTTTCTCACCCCTGTCTTTCTGACCAGTGTGTTTCTGACCATTGTGTTTCTGAACTCTGTGGTTGTAACCAGTGTGTTTCTGACCACTGTGTTTCTGACCAGCGTGTTTCTGACCACTGTGTTTCTGACCACTGTGTTTCTGACCAGTGTGTTTCTGACCACTTTGTTTCTAAACGCTGTGTTTCTGTCCACTGTGTTTCTGACCACCGTGTTTCTGACCATTCTGTTTCTGACCACCGTGTTTCTGACCACTGTGTTTCTGACCAGTGTGTTTCTGACCACTGTGTTTCTGACCAGTATCTTTCTGACCACTGTGTTTCTGTCCAGTATGTTTCTGACCACTGTGTTACTGACCACTGTGTTCCTGACCACGGTGTTTCTGCACAGTGTGTTTCTGACCACCGTGTTTCGGACCACAATGTTCCTGACCACTGTGTTTCTGACCACTGTGTTTTGATCTGTGTGTTTCTGACCAGTGTGTTTCTGACCAGTGTGTTTCTGACCATTGTGTTTCTGACCAGGGTGTTTTTGACCAGTGTGTTTCTGGCCACTGTGTTTCTGACCAGAGTGTTTATGACCAGTGTGTTTCTGAGCACTGTGTTTCTGACAAGTGTGGTTTTGACCAGTGTGTTTCTGACCAGTGTGTTTCTTACCACAATGTTTATGACCAGTGTGTTTCTGACCACTGTGTTTCTGACCAGTGTGTTTTTGACCATTGTGCTTCTGACCAGTGTGTTTCTAACCACTGTGTTTCTGACCACTGTGTTCCTTACCACTGTGTTTCAGACCACTGTGTTTCTGACCACTGTGTTTCTAACCACTTTGTTTCTATCCACTCTATTTCTGACCGGTGTGTTTCTGACCACTGTGTTTCTGAACACTGTGTTTTTGACCACTGTGTTTACGAGCATTGTGTTTCTGACCACTGTGTTTCTGACCGCTGTGTTTCTGACCACTGTGTTTCTGACCACTGTGTTTCTCACCACTGTGTTTCTGACCAGTGTGTTTCTTACCACAATGTTTATGACCAGTGTGTTTCTGACCACTGTGTTTCTGACCACTGTGTTTATGACCAGTGTGTTTATTAACAGCATGTTTCTGACCACTGTGTTTCTGACCACTGTGTTTCTGACCAGTGTGTTTCTGACCAGGGTGTTTCTGACCACTGTGTTTCTGACCACTGTATTTCTGACCCCTGTGTTTCTGACCACTGTGTTTCTGACCACTGTGTTTCTGACCACTCTGTTTCTGACCGCACTGTTGCTGACCAGTGTGTTTCTGACTACTGGGTTTCTGACTAGTGTGTTTCTGAACACTGTGTTTCTGACCACCTTGTTTCTGAGCAGTGTGTTTCTGACCACGGTGTTTCTGACCACCGTGTTTCTGACCAGTTTGTTCCTGAACAGCGTGTTTCTGACAACTGTGTTTCTGACCACTGTGTTTCAGACCAGTGAGTTTCTGACCATAAGGGTTCTGACCACTGTGTTTCTGACCACTGTGTTTCTGACCACTGTGTTTCCGACCACTGTGTTTCTGACCACTGTTTTTCTGACCAGTGTGTTTATGACCACTGTGTTTCTGACCACTTTGTTTCTGACAAGTGTGTTTCTGACCACTGTGTTTCGGACTGACCAGTGTTATTCTGACCACTGTGTTTCTGACCACTGTGTTTCTGACCAGTGTGTTACTGGCCGGTGTGTTTCTGACCACTGTGTTTCTGACCCATGTCTTTCTGAGCACTGTGTTTGTGACCAGTGTGTTTGTGACCAGTGTGTTTCTCACCAGTGTGTTTTTCACCACTGTGTTTATGACCAATGTTGGTCTGACCAGTGCGTTTCTGACCAGTGTGTTTCTGACCACTGTGTTTCTGACCACTGTGTTTCTGACCACTGTGTTTCTGGCCACTGTGTTTCTAACCGGTGTATTTGTTACCACAGTGTTTCTGACCACTGTGTTTGGGACCACTCTGTTTCTGACCACTGTGTTTCTGACCAGTGTGTTTCTGACCACTGTCTTTCTGACCACTGTGTTTCTGACCGGTGTGTTTCTAACCAATGTTTCTGACCACTGTGTTTCTCACCCCTGTCTTTCTGACCAGTGTGTTTATGACCATTGTGTTTCTGAACACTGTGTCTCTGACCAGTGTGTTTCGGACCAGTGTGTTTCTAACCAGTGTGTTTCTAACCAGCGTGTTTCTGACCACCATATTTCTGACCACCGTGTTTCTGACCAGTGTGTTTCTGATCACTGTGTTTGTGAACGCTGTGTTTCTGTCCAATGTGTTTCTGACCACCGTGTTTCTGACCACCGTGTTTCTGACCACTGTGTTCCTGACCACTCTGTTTCTGACCAGTGTGTTTCTGACCACTTTGTTTCTGACCAGTATCTTTCTGAACACTGTGTTTTTGACCACTGTGTTACTGTCCAGTATGTTTCTGACCACTGTGTTTCTGACCACTGTGTTTCTGACCATTGTGTTTCTGAACAGTGTGTTTCTGACCACCGTGTTTCGGACCACAATGTTCCTGACCGCTGTGTTTCTGACCACTGTGTTTTGACCTGTGTGTTTCTGACCAGTGTGTTTCTGACCAGTGTGTTTCTGACCATGGTGTTCTGACCAGTGTGTTTCTGACCCGTGTGTTTCTGGCCACTATGTTTCTGACCAGAGTGTTTCTGACCAGTGTATTTCTGACCAGTGTGTTTCTGACAAGTTTGGTTTTGACCAGTGTGTTTCCGACCACTGTGTTTCTGACTAGAGTGTTTCTGACCAGAGTGTTTCTGACCACTATGTTTCTGACCACTGTGTTTCTGACCAAGGTGTTTCTGACCACTGCATTTCTAACCACTATGTTTCTTTCCATTGTGTTTCTGACCAGTGTGTCTCTGACCACTGTGTTTCTGACCAGTTTGTTTCTGAACACTGTGTTTCTGACCACTGTGTTTATGAGCACTGTGTTTTTGACCACTGTGTTTCTGACCACTGTGTTTTTGACCACTGTGTTTCTGACCAGTGTGTTTCTGACCACTGTGTTTCTGACCAGTGTGTTTCTGATCACTTTGTTTCTGACCGCAGTGTTTCTGACCAGTGTGTTTATGAACAGCGTGTTCTGACCACCGTGTTTCTGACCACTGTGTTTCTGACCAATGTGTTTCCGACCAGGGTGTTTCTGACCACTGTGGTTCTGACCACTGTGTTTCTGACCACTGTGTTTCTGACCGCACTGTTTCTGATCAGTGTGTTTATGACTACTGTGTTTCTGACCAGTGTGTTTCTGACCACTGTGTTCCTGACCAGTGTGTTGCTGACCACTGTGTTTCTGACCAGTGTGTTTCTGACCACTGTGTTTCTGACCACTGTGTTTCTGACCACTGTGTTTATAACCACTGTGTTTCTGTCCACTGTGTTTCTGACCAGTGTGTTTCTGACCACTGTTTTTCTGACCAGTGTGTTTCTGAACACTGTGCTTCTAACCACTGTGTTTCTGAACAATGCATTTTTTACCATTGTGTTTCTGACCACTGTGATTCTGACCACTGTGTTTCTAACTACTGTTTTTCTGACCGCTGTGTTTCTGACCAGTGTGTTTATGACAACCTATTTCTGACCACTGAGTATTTGACCAGTGTGTTTCTGGCGAGGGTGTTTCTGACCACTGTGTTTCTGACCAGTGTGTTTCTGACCACTGTATTTCCGACCACTGTGTTTCTGACCAGTATGTTTATGAACAGCGTGTTTCTGACCACTGTGTTTCTAACCATTGTGTTTCTGACCATTGTGTTTCTGACCAGTGTGTTTTTGAACACTGTTTTTCTGACCACCGTGTTTCTGAGCACTGTCTTTCTGGCCACTGTGTTTATGACCACTGTGTTTCTGACCACTGTGTTTCTGACCACTGTGTTTCTGACCACTGTGTTTCTGACCACTGTCTTTCTGACCACTGTGTTTCTGACCACTGTGCTTATTACCAGTGTGTTTCTGACCACTGTGTTTCTGACCACTGTGTTTCTGACCACTGTCTTTCTGACCACTGTGTTTCTGACCACTGTGCTTATTACCAGTGTGTTTCTGACCACTATGTTTCTGACCACTGTGTTTTTGACCAGTGTGTTTATGAACAGCGTGTTTCTGACCACTTTGTTTCTGACCACTGTGTTTCTGACCAGTGTGTTTCTGACCAGGGTGTTTCTGACCACTGTGTTTCTGACCACTGTCGCTCTGACCACTGTGTTTCTGACCACTGTGTTTCTGACCACACTGTTTCTGACCAGTGTGTTTATGACTACTGTGTTTCTGACTAGTGTGTTTCTGAACACAGTGTTTATGACCACCGTGTTTCTGAGTAGTGTGTTTCTGACCACTGTGTTTCTGACCACCGTGTTTCTGACCACTGTGTCTCTCACCATTGTGTTTCTGACCAGTGTGTTTCTGACCACTGTGTTTCTGACAAGTGTGTTTCTGACCAGGGTGTTTCTGACCAGTGTGTTTCTGACCATTGTGTTTCTGACCAGGGTGTTTCTGACCACTGTGTTTCTGACCACTGTCTTTCTGACCACTGTGTTTCTGACCACTGTGTTTCTGACCACTGTGTTTCTGACCACACTGTTTCTGACCAGTGTGTTTCTGACTACTGTGTTTCTGACTAGTGTGTTTCTGAACACAGTGTTTATGACCACCATGTTTCTTAGCAGTATGTTTCTGACCACTGTGTTTCTGACAACCGTGTTTCTGACCAGTGTGTTTCTCACCATTGTGTTTCTGACCAGTGTGTTTCTGACCACTTTGTTTCTGATCACTGCGTTTCTGACTAGTATCTTTCTAACCACTGTGTTTCTGACCAGCATGTTTCTGACCAGTGTGTTTGTGACCACTGTGTTTCTGACCAGTGTGTTTCTGACCACTGTTTTTCTGGTCACTGTGGTTCTGACCACTGTGTTTCTGATCACTGTGTTTCTGACCACTGTGTTTCTGACCAGTGTGTTTCTGACCAGTGTGTTTCTGACCAGTGTGTTTCTGACCACTGTGTTGCTGACCAGTGTGTTTTTGACCACTGTGTTCCTGACCACTGTGTTTCTGACCACTGTGTTTCTGACCCGTGTGTTTGTGACCTCTGTGTTTCTTACCACTGTGTTTCTTACCACTGTGTTTCTGACCACTGTGTTTCTGACCACTATGTTTCTGAGCACTGTGTTTCTGACCACTGTTTTTCTGACCACTGTGTTTCTGACCACTGTGTTTCTGACCACCGTGTTTCTGACCACTGTGTTGATGACCACTGTGTTTCTGGCCACTGTGTTTCTGACCACTGTGTTTGTGACCACTGTGTTTCTCACCACTGTGTTTCTGACCACTGCGTTTCTGACCACTGTGTTTCTGACCACTGTGCTGCTGACCACTGTGTTTCTGACCACTGTGTTTCTGACCTCTGTGTTTCTGACCACTGTTTTTGTGACCACTGTGTTTCTGACAGGTGTGTTTTTGACCACTGTGTTTCTGAACACGGTGCTTCTGACCACTGTGTTTCTGACCAATGTGTTTATGACTAGTGCGTTTCTGACCACTGTGTTTCTGACCACAGTGTTTCTGACCAGTGTTGTCCTGACCAGTGTGTTTCGGAACACTGTGTTTCTGCCCACTGTGTTTGTGACCACTGTGTTTCTGACCAGTGTGTTTCTGACCAATGTGTTTCTGACCACTGTGTTTCTGACCGATGCGTTTCTGACTACCGTGTTTCTGACCCCAGTGTTTCTGACCACTGTGTTTCTGACCACTATGTTTCTGACCATTGTGTTTCTGACCACTGTGTTTCTGGCCGGTGTGTTTTGGACCAGTGTGTTTCTGGCCACTGTGTTTCTGACCAGTCTGTTTCTGACCACTGTGTTTCTGATCACTGTGTTTCTGACCACTGTGTTTCTGACCAGTGTGTTTCTGATCACAACCTTTCTGACCACTGTGTTTCTGACCACTGTGTTTCTGACCACTGTGTTTCTGACCAGTGTGTTTCTGACCACTGTGTTTCTGACCACTGTGTTTCTGACTTGTGTGTTTCTGGCAATTGTGTTTCTGACAAGTGTGTTTCTGACCACCGTGTTTCTGTCGAGTGTGTTTCTGACTACTGTGTTTCTGACCGCTGTGTTTCTGACCACTGTATTTATGACCACTGTGTTTCTGACCACTGTGTTTCTGACCACTGTGTTTCTGACAAATGTGTATCCGACCACTGTGTTTCTGACCACGGTGTTTCTGACCACTGTGTTTCTGACCACTGTGTTTCTGTCCACAGTGTTTCTGACAACCGTGTTGCTGACCACTATGTTTCTGACCAGTGTGTTTCTGACCACCGTGTTTCTGACCACTGTGTTTCTGACCAGTGTATTTCTGACCAGTGTGTGTCTGACCAATGTGCTTCTGACCAGTGTTTTTCTGACCACTCTGATTCTGACTAGTGGTGTCTGACCACTGTGTTTCTGACCACTGTGTTTCTACCAGTATGCTTCTGACCAGTGTGTGTCTGACCAGTGTCTTTCTGACCACTGTGTTTCTGACCACTGTGTTTCTGACCCCTGTGTCTGTGACCAACGTGTTCCTGACCACTGTGTTTTGACCACTACGTTTCTGACTACTGTTTTTCTGACCACTGTGTTTCTGACCACTGTGTTTCTGACCAGTGTGTTTGTGACCAGTGTGTTTATGACCAGTGTGTTTATGACCACTGTGTTTCTGACCACTGTGGTTCTGACCACTGTGTTTCTGACCACTGTGTTTCTGACCAGTGTGTTTCTGACCAGTGTGTTTCTGACCAGTGTGTTTCTGACCAGTGTGTTTCTGACCACTGTGTTTCTGACCACTGTGTTGCTGACCACTGTGTTTCTGACCTGTGTGTTTGTGACCACTGTGTTTCTTACCACTGTGTTTCTGACCACTGTGTTTCTGACCAGTGTGTTTCTGACCAGTGTGTTTCTGACCAGTGTGTTTCTGACCAGTGTGTTTCTGACCACTGTGTTTCTGACCAGTGTGTTTCCGACCACTGTGTTCCTCACCACTGTGTTGCTGACCACTGTGTTTCTGACCTGTGTGTTTGTGACCACTGTGTTTCTTACCACTGTGTTTCTGACCACTGTGTTTCTGGCCACTGTGTTTCTGACCAATGTGTTTCCGACCACTATGTTTCTGACCACTGGTTTCCTGACCTTTGCGTTTCTGACCACTGTGTTTCTGACCAATGTGTTTCTGACCACTGGATTTCTGATCAGTGTGTTTCTGACCACTGTGTTTCTCACCACCGTGTATCCGACTAGTGTGTTTCTGACCAGTGTGTTTCTGACCATTGAGTGTCTGACCAGTGTGCCTCTGACCAGTCTGTTTTTTACCTGTGTGTTTCTGACCAGTGTGTTTCTGATCACTGGGTTTCTGACCACTATGTTTCTGACCACTGTGCTTCTGACCATTGTGTTTCTGACCACTGTATTTCTGGCCAGTGTGTTTATTACCTGTGTGTTTCTGACCAGTGTGTTTATGACCAATGTGTTTGTGACCAGTAAGCCTCTGACCAGTGTGTTTCCGACCACTGTGTTTCTGACCAGTGTGTTTCTCACCACTGTGTTTCTGACCACTGGCTTTCGGACCACTGTGTTTCTGACCACTGTGTTTCTGACCACTGTGTTTCTGACCACTGTGTTTCTGACCAATGTGTTTCTGACCACTGTGTTTCTGACCACTGTGTGTCTGACCACTGTGTTTCTGACCACTGTGTTTCTGACCACTGTGTTTCTGACCACTGTGTTTCTGACCAATGTGTTTCTGACCACTGTGTTTCTGACCACTGTGTGTCTGACCACTGTGTTTCTGACCACTGTGTTTTTGACCACTCTGTTTCTGACCAGTGTGTTTCTGACCACTGTGTTTCTGACCACAGTGCTTCTTAACATTGTGTTTCTGACCACAATGTTTCTGACCACTGTGTTTCTGACCAGTGTGTTTCTGACCACTTTTTTCCTGACCACTTTGTTTCTGACCAGTGTGTTTGTCACCAGTGTGTTTCTGACCACTGTGTTTCTGACCACTGTGTTTCTGACCACTGTGTTTCTGACCAGTGTGCCTCTAATCAGTGTGTTTATGACCACTGTGTTTCTGACCACTGTGTTTCTGACCAGTGTGTTTGTCACCAGTGTGTTTCTGACCACTGTGTTTCTGACCACTGTGTTTCTGACCACTGTGTTTCTGACCAGTGTGCCTCTAATCAGTGTGTTTATGACCACTGTGTTTCTGACCACTGTGGTCCTGACCACTGTGTTTCTGACCAGTGTGTTTCTGACCAGCGTGTTTCTGACCACTGTGTTTCTGACCACTGTGTTTGTGAACACTGTGTTTCTGACCAATGTGTTTCTGACCAGTGTGGTTCTGACCACTGTGTTTCTGACCAGTGTGTTTCAGAAGAGTGTGTTTCTCACCACTGTATTTCTGACCACTGTGTTTCTGACCAATGTGATTCTGACCACTGGGTTTCTGACCACCGTGTATCCGACTAGTGTATTTCTGACCAGTGTGTTTTTGACCATTGAGTTTCTGACCAGTGTGCCTCTGACCAGTGTGTTTCTGACCAGTGTCTTTCTGACCAGTGTGTTTCCGATCACTGGGTTTCCGACCACTGTGTTTCTGACCACTGTGCTTCTGACCACTGTGTTTCTGACCACTGTGTTTCTGGCCAGTGTGTTTATGACCAGTGTGTTTCTGACCAGTGTGTTTCTGACCACTGTGTTTGTGACCAGTAAGCCTCTGACCAGTGTGTTTCTGACCACCGTGTTTCTGACCAGTGTGTTTCTGACCACTGTGTTTTTGACCACTCGCTTTCGGACCACTGTGTTTCTGACCACTGTGTTTCTGACCAATGTGTTTCTGACCACTGTGTTTCTGACCATTGTGTTTCTGACCACTGTGTGTCTGACCACGGTGTTTCTGACCATTGTGTTTTTGACCACTGTGTTTCGGACCAGTGTGTTTCTGACCACAATGTTTCTGACCACCGTGTTTCTTAACACTGTGTTTCTGACCACTGTGTTTCTGACAACTGCTTTTCTGTCCAGTGTGTTTCCGACCACTTTTTTTCTGACCATTGCGTTTCTGACCAGTGTGTTTCTCACCAGTGTGTTTCTGACCACCGTGTTTCTGACCACTGTGTTTCTAACCAGTGTGCCTCTAACCAGTGTGTTTGTGACCATTGTGTTTCTGACCGCTGTGTTTCTTACCAGTGTGTTTCTGACCAGCATGTTTCTGACCACCGTGTTTCCGACCACTGTGTTTCTGACCACTGTGTTTCTGACCAATGTGTTTCTGACCAGTGTGTTTCTGACCACTGTGTTCCTGACCAGTGTGTTTCAGACCAGTGTGTTTCTGACCACTGTGTTTCTGACCACTGTGTTTCCGACCACTGTGTTTCTGACAATTGTGTTTCTGACCAGTGTGTTTCTGACCACTGTGTTTCTGACCAGTGTGTTTCTGACCAGTGTGTTTCTGACCACTGTGTTTCTGACCACTGTGTTTCCGACCTCTGTGTTTCTGATCACTGTGTTTCTGACCACCGTGTTTCTGACCAGTGTGCCTCTGACTAGTGTGTTTCTGACCACTGTGTTTCTGACCACTCTGTTTCTGACCAGTGTGCCTCTGACCACTGTGTTTCTGACCACTGTGTTTCTGACCAATGTGTTTCTGACCAGTGTGTTTCTGACCACCTTGTTCCTGACCAGTGTGCCTCTGACCAGTGTGTTTCTGACCACTGTGATTCTGACCACTCTGTTTCTGACCAGTGTCCCTCTGACCAGTGTGTTTCTGACCACTGTGTTTCTGACCACTGTGTTTCTGACCAGTGTCCCTCTGACCAGTGTGTTTCTGACCACTGTGTTTCTGACCACTGTGTTCCTGACCACTTTGTTTCTGACAAGCGTGTTTCTGACCAGTTTGTTTCTGACCAGTGTGTTTCTGACCACTGTGTTTCTGACCACGGTGCTTCTGACCAGTGTGTTTATGAACACAATGTTTCTGACCATTGTGTTTCAGACCAGTGTCTTTCTGACCACAGTGTTTCTGACCACTGTGGTTCTGACCACTGAATTTCTGACCACTGTGTTTCTGACCACTGTGTTTCTGACCACTGTGTTTCTGACAACTGTGTTTCTGAGCACTATGTTTCTGAACACTGTGTTTCTGACCACTGTGTTTCTGACTAGCGTGCATCTGACCAGTGTGTTTCTGACCACTGTGTTTCTGACCAGTGTGTTTTTGACCACTGTGTTTCAGACCAGTGTGTTTCTGACCACTGTGTTTCTGACCAGTGTGTTTCTGACAAGCGTGTTTCTGGCCACTGTGTTTCTGACCACTGTGTTTCTGACCACTGTGTTTCTCATCACTGTGTTTCTGACCACAGTGTTTCTGACCACTGTGGTTCTGACCAGTGTGTTTCTGACCACTGTGTTTCTGACCACTGTGTTTCTGACCACCGTTTTTCTGCCCACTGTGTTTCTGGAAAGTGTGTTTCTGACCAATGTGTTTCTGACCATTGTCTTTCTGACCACTGTGTTTCTGGCCGTTGTGTTTCTGACCAGTGTGTTTCTGACCACTGTGTTTCTGACCAGTGTGTTTCTGACCAATGTGTTTCTGACCAGTGTGTTTCTGACCACCTTGTTCTTGACCAGTGTGCCTCTGACCAGTGTGTTTCTGACCACTTATTTTCTGACCAGTGTCCCTCTGACCAGTGTGTTTCTGACCACTGTGTTTCTGACCACTGTGTTCCTAACCACTGTGTTTCTGACCAGTGTGTTTCTGACCACAGTGTTTCTGACAACTGTGTTTATGTCTACTGAACTTCTGACCACTGTGTTTCTGACCACTGTGTTTCCGACCACTGTATTTCTGACCACTGTGTTTCTGAGAATTGTGTTTCTGAACACTGTGTTTCTGACCACTGTGTTTCTGACCAGTGTGCATCTGACCAGTGTGTTTCAAACCACAGTGTTTCTGACCAGTGTGTTTCTGACCAATGTGTTTCTGACCAGTGTGTATCTGACCACTATGTTTCTGACCAGTGTGTTTCTGACCAGTGTGTTTCTGGCCACTGTGTTTCTGACCACTGTGTTTCTGACCACTGTGTTTCCGATCGCTGTGTTTCTGACCACAGTGTTTCTGACCACTGTGGTTCTGACCAGTGTGTTTCTGACCAGTGTGTTTCTGACCAGTGTGTTTCTGACCACCGTGTTTCTGAGAACTGTGATTCTGGCCATTGTGTTTCTGACCATTGTGTGTTTGACCACTTTGTTTCTGATTAGTGTGTTTATAACCACTGTGTTCCTGACCACTGTATTTCTGACCACTCTGTTCGTGACCACAGTTTTTCTGACCAGTGTGTTTCTGACCACTGTCTTTCTTACCATTATGTTTCTGACCAATGTGTTTATGACCAGTACGTTTCTTACCGCTGTGTTATGACCACTGTGTTTCTGACCACTGTGTTTCTGAGCACTGTGTTTCTGAACACTGTGTTTCTGACCACTGTGTTTCTGACCAGTGTGCATCTGAGCAGTGTGTTTCTGACCAGTGTGTTTCTGACCAGTGTGTTTCTGACCACTGTGTTTCCGACCAGTGTGTTTCTGACCACTGTGTTTCTGACCAGTGTGTTTCTGACCAATGTGTTTCTGGGCACTGTGTTTCTGACCACTGTGTTCCTGACCACTGTGTTTCTGATCACTGTGTTTCTGACCACAGTGTTTCTGACCACTGTGGTTCTGACCAGTGTGTTTCTGACCAGTGTGTTTCTGAGCACTGTGTTTCTGACCACCGTGTTTCTGACCACTGTGTTTCTGGCCAGTGTGTTTCTGACCACTGTGTTTCTGACCACTGTGTTTCTGACCAGTGTGTTTCTGACCAGTGTGTTTCTGACCACCGTGTTTCCGAGCACCATGTTTCTGACCAGTGTGTTTCTGACCACTGTGTGTCTGACCACTTTGTTTCTGACCAGTGTGTTTCTAACCACCGTGTTCCTGACCACTGTATTTCTGACCACTGTGTTTCTGACCACAGTTTTTCCGACCAGTGTGTTTCTGACCACTGTCTTTCTGACCAGTGTGTTTCTGACCAGTGTGTTTATGACTAGTGCGTTTCTGACCACTGTGTTTCTGACCACTGTGTTCATAACCATTGTGTTCTTGACCGGTGTGTTTCTTACCACTGTGTTTCTGACCACTGTGTTTCTGACCAGAGTGTTTGTAACCACTGTGTTTCTGACCAGTGTGTTTCGGACCACTGTGTTTCTGCCCACTATGTTTCTGACCAATGTGTTTCTGACTAGTGTGTTTCTGACCACTCTGTTTCTGACCACAGTGTTTCTGACCACTGTGTTTCTGACAAGTGTATTTCTGACCCGTGTGTTTCTGACCCCGGTGTTTCTGACCACTGTGTTTCTGACCACTGTGTTTCTGACCACTGTGTTTCAGACCAGTGTGTTTCTGACCACTGTGTTTCTGACCAGTGTGTTTCTGCCCACTGTGTTTCTGACGAATGTGTTTCTGCCCACCTTGTTTCTGACCACGGTGTTTTTGACCAATGTGTTTATTACCACTGTGTTTCTGACCAGTGTGTTTCCGACAAGTGTGTATCTGACCAGTGTGTTCTTGACAACTGTGTTTCTGACCACTGTGTTTCTGACCCGTGTGTTCCTGACCAATGTGTTTCTGACCATTGTGTTTCTGACCACAGTGTTTCCGACCACTGTGTTCCTGACCACTCTGTTCAGGACCACTGTGTTTCTGACCAGTGTCTATCTGACCACTGTGTTTCTGAACACTGTGTTTCTGACCACTATGTTTTTGAACAGTATGTTTCTGACCAGATTGTTTCTGACTACCGTGTTTCTGACCAGTGTGTTTCGGACCACCGTGCTTCTGACCACTGTGTTTCTGACCGGTGTGTTATTTACCAATCTTTTTCTGACCAGTGTGTGTCTGACCAGTGTGTTTCTGACCACCGTGTTTCTGACTAGTGTGTTTCTGACCAGTGTGTTTCTGACCACTGTGTTTCTGACGAGTGTGTTTCTGACCACTGTGTTTCTGACCACTGTGTTTCTGACCACTGTGTGTCTCACCACTGTGTTTATGACCAGTGTGTTTCTGACCACTGTGTTTCGGACCAGTGTGTTTCTGACCACTTTGTCTCTGACCAGTGTGTTTATGACTAGTGTGTTTGTGACCACTGTGTTTATGACCAGTGTGTTTCTGACCACTATGGTTTGACCACCGTGTTTCTGACCACTGTGTTTCTGACCACTGTGTTTCTGACCAGTGTGTGTCTGACCAGTGTGTTTCTAACCATTGTGTTTATGACCCGTGTTTCTGACCAGTGTGTTTGGGACCACTTATTTCTGACCACTGTGTTTCTGACCAGTGTGCTTCTCACCACTGTGTTTCTGACCAGTGT
>SZWC01000124.1:293166-315462 GCA_023375785.1 Penium margaritaceum | reverse complement strand
CCGGTCGCGAGCCTACTATATATTGCGCGTACAAGGATTCAAATACAGGACCTACCGCTCCAGAATATAACTCTATAAGCACTAAGCCAACTCACATGGTGTTCATATGATGTCCAAATGAAATTACAAGGGTTCCTATGGGTAAAGGGCATTAAGTACGGGGATGTAAGATAAGAGGGTAGTTTTCAACAATATGAATGATAACAAAGTTAGTTTTTCCATAAAAAATTGGCGAAGACGGAATTTCAAAATGTGCAACTTCGAGCTTGAAGAACCTCTCAACCATTGCTCTGATTGACCAGCCGTAAGAATGAAAGTTGACTACACACAGTGAAACTCTTGTTATGATATTTAGTGACACAAGCATACTTTGGTTGGTCATTATGCATGGTTGCCACGCCTTGCCACCACTTATCGAATGTCTGTCTACTTGCTAGTCAATACCCAGCATTCCCAAACCATTGTTTCTCCATCTGCCCATCTTTACTAGTATTATGAGTTGTGAATGTTGACGACACACACTAAACTTCTTTGGTCATGAGCAGTGATGTATGCCTACTTGGATAGGTCATTGTGCACGCTAGCAACACCATGCCAATACATACGAAAAATCTTTGTACTTGCTAGAAGATACATAGTGTTTTGAAACCATGTTTTCCACCTCTGACCATTTGTGACTCATGTTATGGGGTGTGAACGTTGACCACCCATATTTAAATTCTTTGGTCATGGTTAGTGACACATGCCTAGTTTGGTTTGTCACTGTACGTGGTTACCACGCCCTGTCACTACGTATAGAAGGTCTTTGTGCTTTCTAGTTGATAGCTAGTGTTCCCAAACCATTGCTACCCCCCTCTGACTAACAGTGACTCGTGTTGTGAGTTGTCAACACTGACCACATGAAGTGAAATTCATTGGTCATGGTCAGTGACATATGCATACTTTGGTTGGTCACTGTGCATGGCAGCAACGCTGTGCCACTATGTATTGAAGGTATGTGTACTTTCTACTCGATGACTAGTATTCACAAACCATTCTCTTCCACTCTGACCATTTTTTACTCGTGTTATGAGTTGTCAAACTTTACCACACTTAGTGACATTATTTGGTCATGGACAGTGACATATGCCTACTTTTGTTGGTCATCGTACATGGTATCCACACGGTGCCACAACGTATTGAAGGTCCTTGTGCTTGCTAGTTGATACCTGGTGTTACCAAACCACTGCCTCCCCCTCTTACCATTTGTGACTCCTATTATGAGTTGTCAACGCTGACCACACACAACGGATTTTTTTGGTCAAAGGTAGTACATATGCCTACTTTGGTCGGTCATTGTGCATGGTAGCCACACCGTGCTTATCCTGATTGAAGGTCGCTGTACTTGCTAGTTGAGAACTGATGTTCACAGACCATTGTTTCCCCCTCTGACCGTTTGTGACTCGTGTTATGGTTGGTGAGTGTTGACCACTTATATTGAAATTCTTTCATCATGGTCAGTGATATATGCCTTGTTTGGTTGTTTGGTGTGCATAGTAGCCACACCGTGCCACTACATATTGAAGTTATTTATCGGGTCTAGTCGATACATAGGGTTCCCAAACCGTTGTCTCTCCATCTGATCATTTGTGACTCGTGCTATGAGTTGTCAATGTTCACCATACATAGTGGACTTCTTCAGTCATAGTCAGTGACGTGTGCATCCGTTGGGTGGTCACTGTGCATGCTAGTCACACCGTGCCACTGCTAGTTGATCATCTTTCTACTTGCTAGTTGATAACTAGTGTTCCCAACCCATGGTTTCCCCCACTGACCATTTGTGACTCGTGTTATGAGTTATCAACGTTGACCACACACTGTGAAATCTGTTTGGTCATGGTTTGTGACATATGCCTACTTTGGTTTGTCACTGTACATGGTTACCACGTCATGTCGTTGCGTGTTGAAGGTCTTTGTGCTTTCTTGTTGACGGATAGAGCTCCCAAACCATTGTTAGCCCCCTCTAACTATCTGTGACTCGTGTTGTGAGTTGTAAATGTTGACCACATTAAGTTAAATTCTTTGTTCATGGTCAATGACATATACATACTTTGGTTGGTCATTGTGCATTGTAGCCACACTGTGCCACTACATATTGAATGTATTTGTACTTGCTAGTTGATAACTAGTATTCAAAAACCATTATCTTCCACCCTGACCATTTGTGACTCGTGTTATGAGTTGTCAAAGTTTACCACACATAGTGACATTATTTGGTCATGGTCAATGACATATGCCTACCTTGGTTGGTCACCGTGCATTGTATCCACACCGTGCCACAACGTATTGAAGCTCCTTGTGCTTGATATTTGATACTTGGTGTTCCCAAACAATTTTACCCCCTTAGACCATTCGTGACTCGGATTATGAGTTGTCAACGTCGACCACATACAGCGGATTTCTTTGGTCAAAGGTAGTACATATGCTTACTTTGGTCGGTCATTGTGCATGGTAGCCACACCGTGCTACTATTGACTGAAAGTCGTTGTACTTGCTAGCTCAGAACTGATATTCCCATAGCATTTTTTCCTCCACTGACCGTTTGTGACTCGTGTTATTGTTGGTCAACGTTGACCACCCATGTTGAAATTCTCTGGTCATGGTCAGTGACATATGCCTAGTCTGGTTGTTTGGTGTGCATATTAGCCACATCGTGCCACTACGTATTGAAGTTCGTTGTCATTTATAGTAGATACATAGGCTTCCCATACCATTGTCTCTCCCTCTGACCACTTGTAACTCGTGTTATGAGTTGTCAATGTTGACCACACATAGTGGAATTCTTCAGTCATAGTCAGTGACATATGCATCCTTTGGTTGGTCACTGTGCACGCTAGCCACACCATGCCACTACTTGTTGAAAAGCATTATACTTGCTAGTTGATATATAGTGTTCCCAACCCATTGTTTGCCCCACTGACCATTTGTGACTCGTGTTATGAGTTTTCAACGTTGACCACACAATGTGAAATCTGCTTGGTCATGGTTAGTGACATATGCCTACTTTGGTTTGTCCCTGTACATGGTTACCACGCGGGGTCACTACATATTAAAGGTATTTGTACTTTCTAGTCAATAGCTAGTATCTCTAAACCATTGTTTCCCCCCTTTGACAATATGTGACGCATGTTGTGAGTTGTCAACGCTGACCACGTGAAGTGGTCAGTTACACATGCATACTTTGGCTGGTCACTATACATGGTAGCCACGCTGTGCCACTACATGTTGAGGGTATTTGTACTTGCTACTCCATAACTAGTATTAACAACCCATTGTCTTCCACTCTGACCATTCGTGACTCGTGTGATGAATCATCAAAGTTTACCACACTTTGTGACATTATTTGGTCATGGTCACTGACATATGCCTACTTTGGTTGGTCATCGTGGATAGTACCCACACCGTGCCACAACGTATTGAAGGTCCTTGTGCTTACTAGTTAATACCTGATGTTCCCAAACAATTTTCTCCCCTTCTGACCCTTTGTGACTCCTAATATGAGTTGTCAACGTTGACCACACTGCGGATTTCTTTGGTAAAAGGCAGTACATATGCCGACTTTGGTCGGTCATTGTGCATGGTAGCCACACCGTGCTTACACTGATTGAAGGTCTCTGTACTTGCTTGTTGAGAAATGATATTCCCATACCATTGTTTCCCCCTCTCACCATATGTGACTCGTGTTATGGTTGATGAATGTTGACCACCCATATTGAAATTCTTTGGTCATGGTCAGTGATATATTGATACCCCCAATTTTGCCGCACCTCCGACTTTCTCCGCGCAGACACAATTCCGCGCAGCCCGCGGATCCTGCACTTCTCACTGCTATCACGGCTCTACGTAGACATGTAGCGGAATATCGTGACCCTAACTCCTAGCTACTGGCAGTTATGCGGACTGAAGGCCTGAGGCCCTGTGCATGAACTTCACCGGTGAATGACACTCCGCTTTCCACTCCTTGCCACACGGGAGCCACCACCGCGTGGCTTCTAGCTCTTCTTTGCGGAACCCTTGTTCCGCGGAGGCAGTGGGATAGCAAGCAACAGGAGTGATTGAATGTCTTAGATGAAATTGGCTGAGTACATGGAAATGTATGCAAGACTGAGTTGCACTTCTGCTACTGCTACTGAGGCCCTTTTCTACTTGGGACTCCGCACGGCATGTCTACATGCCGTCGGTCTCATCCCTCTCACACTATCCTCTTTCCTCCTACTTGGACTCCACGCGGTGTGGCTACGCACCGCGGGTCTCGTCCTCAGCAATCCATCCACACACATACACATGGTACATCCTTTGCTGATCATCTTCATTCCCAGCTTGTGCACGCGATTCTTTGTGGTCTTCCTTGAATCTCCGTCTTCCGCGGTCCGTCTTCGGGGATTCCTCCGTGATTCATGCACAACCACTCATGCTGATTGGTTGTTCTCTCCCTTGATTGCTCGGCTTTTCCGCTGACCTATATACACTCTGTTTGTGGTTGCGGATTTTGCTGCGGTTTGTTCCTGTTCTCTTTATACCGCGGATTTCCCGCCACTACTTCCCGCCTCTTTCTTCTTTCGCCGCCGGTGCTTGAGTTGGGGAGAACCGCCGCAGGTGGTTGTGCTAAACTGCTGCGGCTCTCCTGTAGAGATCTTGCTCCTCCTTGGTCCTGGAATCCGCGCTGCCCATCGCTCAACCGCATCCGCGGGAGCCAGAGTTCTGTGTGCGGATCTCGACCTTCCCATGCTTCCTCCACGGATGGATCTTCCCCGCGGAACTGTGGTGGAAGTGTGCTTGACACTGATGCCCCCAACCCCCCTTTTTCGCAAGACTCTGCCCCAGAGTCTTTCAGTGAGTTATCCGCTTGAAATATTTACGAAGCCTGGGATGGTTCTGTTCCTTGCACAATCTACTGTAGTTCTCCGAATTCCCTCCCTTCATCTGAAGCTTCTCCGCACACTCGTCATGGACAAATAGGCTGCACCCTTAATACCGTGCTTCCATCGTCGGCGCGATGACTTGCTGCTTGCATGAGGAGCAATGTGGTGCGCGCTCGTATCTTCTGCAGCTCGAGCATCAGTAGACTTTCTTGCCCTCGTTGCTCCGCCCCGCCCCCACGGTGTATTGCTCACGTGTGATGCCTCCGCAGTGCTGACATCGATAGACCGTCCCCTCGAGCCGTCCTCCGCAGTTCTCTATAGTGCAGGTGCGTTTGTTGGAGAACTTCCACTTCATCTTCGTGTCTTGCCGTGACAATCACTACAGGTCAAAATGCCCTCCTTCCTACGCATCCCACACTGCACGTGGCACATTGTCCTGCACATTCTCCAGGTCTTGCCGAATTCTATCAAGTTCCCCGTGCATGCTCCGCAGACTGGGGCCAAGGTATCTTCATCGTAAGACAGCATGGTCCCTTCTTCCATAGCGGCCATCCCCACGCACTTGTGGTACTGTCTTGCCCAAGCTGAGCAGTCCATAACCTGGCAACCTTGGTGGGCCAACCTGTTGCATTGTAGGCAGCACGCACCCTTACTAACCGCCTTGACACATGTGGGACAACTCCCCGTGACTGCTCTGGGTGAGTCCTCTTCCTCATCTTTCGAATCCAGTTCTTCCCCTTCCGCGGTCACCCGCGGTGGCTTTTGTGTTCCCTGCTGACGTTCGGCTTCTCAGCGACACTACCAGCATCTCTTGGGTCCGATGCGGCCCCCATTTTTGTTCCGCGACTGCTCCAGCCATTTTTCACATGCTTTTCAGTGACATCCTTCACAATCGTCCACCGTCTTGTCCCATTGGTGCCCACATTGGGCGCATGTCTTGCTCTTCTTCTCATTTCGAGCTTGCTCCGCTGCCGCCACTCGTCCTTCCTTCTACCACTGCCGCATGTTAGCGCGGGAGACCGTGCAGGGTCCTTGCCGCGTCACTGTCTGCCCTTCCTCTCTCTCCTCCTCCTCCTCTTCCTTTGGATCCCATCTTCCGCGTACCTCTCCTCCTCCTGAGCCTGGGCCTGCCCCATCGCCTCCTCTCTTCTACTACTCCGCTTCCTTCTCCTGAGCCTCTTGGAGGCAGTTCAGACACGTGCGGGTTAACCCAATGCAGCTTTTGGCCAGCCCCTGGTGCACTGGCTGGCCACAGACGCGGCAGACGACCTTGAAGAGTGGTGCCTCCAGCAAGTTCTCCATGCACACGGTAAAGGGGCCCGTGTAGTCGGCCAGGTCGCGTGGGCTCATGGGTGCGCTTCTATGCGGAGTGGCGGCGGGTGTCCTGGGGGTCTCCTCCTTGCTGCCTGTTCACTGTGATCCCGACTGCTCCGGTTGTTCCGGATGTTCTTGCTGTTGTCGGCCTCCTTGCTCCTCCCGTTGTCGCCTCTGCTCCACCTGTACCTCCCCAGCGGATACCTCCTGGATGTCGGAGCCGTCCGTTAGTTCATCTTCCCGAGGTTCCTGGCTCCATGCCTCCTCTTGCTCCGACATCTGAACCTCACACCGCTGAAACACCTCCTCTGCATGCCATCCCCTTTAGCCCTTGCGTTGCTCGAGCGGGGGAAGCTCCCCACCCGTCCCTGGTATGTGTGTCTGCCAGGCCGGGAACAGCGGGACGAACTCGGTGGCGAGGTAGCTCCGCTCACTGAAGCCGTCCCGTCCTTCTGACCAAATGCGTCCCCCATCCACGGTAGCCACGCGGTACACCTCGCGTACCTTCTCAGCTTATCGTCCCGTGCCTGGGAATGGACGGAGGTACACCGAGTTCCCTTCCCTGATTGGCCCATGGTTGAGGCGTCGGTTGGCAGTGTTGCGTCCGCGCCAGGCTGAGACAAAGGCACGGAGTTGTACCTCTGCCCTTACTTTGGATGTCTTCTGGCATCATGCCCGGTACCACTCCTACACATCCTTATTTCTTGCCATCTCCCGTTCCTCCTCTGATCGGTCATCCGGCTGTGGCTCCGGGTCTAGTGGCATCCGTAGTGGTGGTTGCGGCATTCCTAGTGCCGCGCACAGAGGCTGCCCGAAGAGAAGGGCGTGGGTTGAGAATGATGTGGCACGGCTGGGGGTGATGTTGAGGAAGTGGTCGGTCTTCTTGAGGGTTTCCCCCCAACATTTTTCTCCCGCGGTGGCCATTGCCCGCTCTAGGACTTCGTGCAGCCGCTCGACTTGTCCCTGCGACTGGGGGCAGTACTGCCCGGAGTGCACGTGTTGCACCTCCCACTCCACGAGTTCCTCACGGAATGCCCCTGCAAACTCTGTACCGTTGTCACTGTGCACCACGCGGCATCCCCCGAAGCGGTATAAGATATCTTTCGGAATGAAGTGGGCTGCTCGCTCTGAGGACTTGTCAGGGACGGCCATGACCTACATGTATTTGGTGAAGTGTCCACTCCTGCAATCCAGTACCGTTCCGTTTGTGCGCGGCGAGGGCAGTTCCCATGGAAGTCAATGATGATGCGATGCAGGGGCTCGCCGATAGGAGAGGGTAAGTAGAGGGGCATGTTCCGCGGCGTCACTTTCTGGTGCCGCTCACATGGTGCACATCGTTGCACCACTTCCTTTATGATTCCCAGGAGGTTTGGCACGTGCAGGATGGGGGATAATCGCTCCTTGAGCGCCTGTACACCGGAGTGGTGGTGGCGCTCGTAGGCCTTGATCACCGCTCTCTGTATGGTGGGTGGAGGCACCCATAGGATGTGTGGCATGGTTCGCCATAGGCGGCCGCCCTCCCATGCGTACTTCTCACAGAGGCGGGCGAGGTCATCCTTCTTCCGCCGATCATATTCCACCCCCAGCTGGGCGTCCAAGGTCTTGTATACCTTGTCTGCCTCCGCTTTCTGTTGCTCCTTGGTTGTGGCGCGGAGCAAGCTGTGAGCGGTCTTCCAGATCCGCCAATCCTGTACCTCCACGGGTCCCTTTTTTCCTGTCTTTTCCGCAGCGGCCTCCCCTGCCTTCCTCTTCTTCTCCTTATGCAGTGTTGGCAACCCCTGAGCTCGCCTCACATCCTGCTCTCCTTCATTACCTGTAGGCGCCGATGGATTTCTTCATCATACGCGAGTGGCTCTCTGTCCCAGCTGTCCGGTGGTGGGAAGAGCCGCAAGATTCCTACTATGTGCAGCTCTCCCTCATCCTACTGGCCGCGTAGCCCCACCTCTGGTGGTGCCGTGTGCCGCCGGCCTCGTGCTCCGCGGGCCTTGCCTGTCTCTGCCCCTGGCTTTTGCCCCACCGCCGTCTCCTGGATTCACAATAGGCCTGGTTCCCTTGCGATGGGTTGTTCTTCGTCGCGTTCTGGAGATTCACTCAGCTCGGAGACCACCACCCCCGTGGGTTTCTTTCTGGTCAGCGGACCGCGGCACTTTCCCTAGTTCCTGTTTCTTGGTGTGTTGCTGCACCGGCGCCCCCAAGTAGAGGCTCCAAGTGAGCCGGAACCAAGCCGGCGGGCATTGGAACGCTACGGAACACCGCCATGAGCAACTCCATGGCTTGGACCGCGTCCTTCTGGGCCTGCACGAGCTACACAGGGTCGATGTCTTGTGGCGTATCTTGGGCGGGGCTGTGCTGCTTGCTATGCTTGGCAGCGGGTGCTCCAACTGTGCTATCTTCGATGATACGCTTCTCTTGTCCTGGTTGGCGGGATTTCGGGATGGTGTCCGCGGAGGAAGCTTCTGTTTCCACAGTTGCTTTCTTCCGGGGGGTAGCCGCGGCGCTGATCGAGGCCGCTTGGTGTGAGGCAGCCTGTCTGCCGGCGGTTGCTGATGCCGCGGCTCTCTTGGCCACTTTCTGAAGCCTGGCCTGTTTGTCCCAGAGAGCCCTTGAGAGGGCAAGTTGGGGAGCGTCCTTCCGTGTTGCCCATCTAGCGCCAGCAGTTCTCTCTTGCGTACGTACCTCCTGTCCCTGACTCCCGCCTGCCGCTTGGACCGTTCCTTGCTGCTCCGCTGCTTGTTCTCATGTCACCTGTTCCGCCGTTGACCTCCCTGCCTCCGCCGTGCCTCACCCCATTTCCTTTGCTTTTGCCACCGCGGCCTCCACTGCCGCTCCTGCCTGCTCCAACTCCGTCTCCAGTTCCGCGACCACCTGTGTTGCTGCTGCTTCTGCTTCTTGCTTCTCCTCTTCCGCCCTCTGCTGCCAGACAGCTTGCAGCTTGCTCCTGGTCTACACGAGCTCAAGAGAATTGCGGAGGTACTCCTGAGCCTCTTCTATTTCCATGAGGATACGGCTCTTCTCTTCCCGACACACTTCAGCTGCTTCTCTGGCCAAGTGGTGTGCCGCTTCTTCTGTTAGCTGGGTGCCCACTCTTGACAGTGTCTTCCACAGTCCTTGTGCTACCGCAGCTACTATCCGCTGCCGCGGAGCTCCATCCAAGGTGAGCTGCCAGCATTCACTAATGGCGGCATACCAGTTCTCGCAGTGCATCTCCGTCTCAGTGATGCTTGCAAGTTCCGCCGCTGTGTACATCATTTCCCATCAGGTGGTGACCAGCCCAATCAGGTGTCCCCACCTCAAGACTTCTGCCGCGGTTTTCTGGTCTGGTGTTTCCATCGTTCCTGCAGGCATCTGGTGGGCATGGTAGAGAGTGAGTGCCCAGGCACGTTCCTGAAGCAGGTTTACGTAGCGTCGGGTGGGGTCCGCGTTATGGTCATTGCGGACCAGGAGCCACCATTCGCGCATAGTGTTCACCGCGCCTTCTGGTTGTTCCTTGTCAATAAATGCTGCCACAACTGTCATTCCGCTGCTTGGCCAGAGATAGGGGATATTGCGGAGCGCCAAGATGAGCCACATGCACCTGCTGTTTCTAGCAGGTGATATTGCCGTCCATGCTGGTTCAGTGCCAGTGCAGTCTTGGCCGCGCCTTTTAGGGCTACCTGCCATGCCTTGTTGTAGAAGGAGTCCCCTATATCCACGCGGATTTCCTCCGGGAGCTCGTCCTAAAGGCGCATAATGACACTGCTGACCACGTCCAGTAGCTGGTTTGCCCTGGGCTGATCTCCGCTATCTCCGGAGCTCTCTTCCAGGTATGGCCGCACATCCTCCATTATTGTTCCTGCACTGAGTGCGGGATGTGGTGTGTCGTGCGTTGGATTGTCTCGCGAGGCTGGTGGGGAGGAAGAGTGCGCTGTTGGCACAGAGGGGCCAGGCGGCGGTAATGCGCCCACGGATGCGGTTAGTGCCAGCGATGCAGGGGGGCGAGCGTTGGAAGTGCTCTTGGTGATGCTGCTGGAGCTGCTGGCGTGGGTGGTGTGGAGGGGGTCGATACTGGAGTTGCTTTAGGTGAGACCGTTGGTGCTGCTGTCGCTGGAGGTGCGGAGGGGTCCGATGTCAGGGCAACTCCAGGTGATGTTGCCGCTACTGTCATTGAGGGTACGGAGGGGCCTCGTGGAGCCACAGGTGTCCCAGGTGATGCGGAGGAGATCGAGGAGCCGGAGATGTTTTAGGTAGCGCGGAAGGGCCTCCGGCGGCTGGGGGTGCCCTTGGTAATGCAGGATGGCCCAAGGTTGAAGGTGCTCCAGGTGAAATCGTTGCTACTGCTACTGTCAGGGGCGCGGAAGGGTCTCGGGGGGTCTGAGATGCCCCTGGTGACGCGGCCATCATGGGTGGTGCGGAGTGTCTTGTTCCGGCTACGGCTCGGTTTGTGGTCTGCCGCTGGACAGGTTGCCTTGTAATGCCACTACCCCCCCGTTCGCATGCAAGGACTCCGCGCTGGACGGGCGAGCCATGGCAGATGCATTCCCGCGGCATGCCCCCGATCTTTGTGTGACGCGGCAAGTGAACCGAGAGCCAGAGGTAGGTGGCGTGAGAACCATGGATAATTGATTAGATGACGGGCGAGCTGAGGAAAAACGTGGAGTAAACGATCGAATGCCGGAGACACAAATGCGACTGAGGATGCCAGCGCCTAGCAATACATCTGCTTGGCGCGGCGCGAGCCAGTCGACTGCAAGGAGCATATCGTATGTGCAGACATTGCACACCTGCACAGTATACGATGCATGCACATTGGCGACTTGGATGGGTGGGGCCACGATTTGGCCGTGGGGGGGGTAGGGGGGTGTCATAATGCGGTCGCAAATCTGTCCTCCAGGTCGTCCACGGAACATCCCTCTACGGGGGATGGGAGGGAGTATTCCAGTGAATGCACCTACTCGTAACAAGTCAACAAAAACCGACCTGGTGTCAAAGGGAGAAAACTTTTGCTATTTGTGGACTAGCAAGTGCAAAGCCTTTCAACAAGTAATGGAACGGTGTGGCTACCATGCACAATGACGAACCAGATAAGGCATGTGCCATTTACCATGACCAAATAATTTTACTATGTGTGGTCAACATTGACAACCCATAACATGGGTCACGATTTGTCAGAGGGGGAAACAATGGGTTGGGAATACTGGAGGCCAACTACCAAGTACAATGACCACCAATCAGTAGTAGCACGGTGTGGCTACCATGCACAATGACCGACCAAAGTAGGCATATGTACTGCCTTTGACCAAAGAAATCCGTTGTGTGTGCTCAACATTGACAACTCATAGTACGAGTCACAAATGGTCAGAGGGGGAAGCAATGGTCTGGGAACACCAGGTATCAAATAGCAAGCACAAGGGGCTTCAATACGTTGTGGCGCGGTGTGGAGACCATGCATGATGACCAACCAAAGTAGGCATATGTCACAAACCATGACCAAATAATGCCACTAAGTGTGGTAAACTTTGACAACTCATAACACGAGTCACACATGGCCAGGGTGGAAGATAATGCTTTGTGAATACTAGTTATCGACTAGCACATACAAACACCTTCAATATGTAGTGGCACAATGTGGCTACAATGCACAGTGACCAACCAAAGTATACATATGTCACTAACCATGACCAACAAATTTCACTTCATGTGGTCAACGTTGAAAACGCATAACACGATTCACAAATGGTCAGAGGGGGATCCAATGGATTATGAATATTAGTTATCAACCAGGAAGTACAAAGACCTTCAACAAGTAGTGGCACGGTATGGCTAGCGTGCATAGTGACCAACCAAAGGATGCATACGTCACTGACTACGACCGAATAAGTCCACTATGTGTGGTCAACGTTGACAAATCATAACACAAGTCAAAAATGATCAGAGGGATAGACAATGGTTTGGGAAGCCTATGTATTGACTATAAAGGACAAAGAACTTCACTACGTAGTGGCACGGTGTGGCTAATATGCACACCAAACAACCAAACTAGGCATATGTAACAGATCATGACCAGAGAATTTCAATAAGGGTGGTCAACGTTGACCAACCATAACACGAGTCACAAACGGTCAGGAGAGGAAAAAATGCTATGGGAATATCGGTTCTCAACTACCAAGTACAACGACCTTTAGTCAGTAGTAGCATGGTGTGGCTACCATGCACAATGACTGGCCAAAGTAGGCATATGTACTGCCTTTGACCAAAGAAATCCGCTGTGTGTGGTCAACGTTGACAACTCATAATACGAGTCACAAATGGTCAGAGGGGGAAATAATGGGTTGGGAACATCAGGTATCAAATAGCAAGCACAAGGGGCTTCAATACATTGTGGCACGGTGTGGAGACCACGCACGCTGACCAGCCAAAGTAGGCATATGTCACTAACCATGACCAAATAATGTGGTAAACTTTGACAACTCATAACACGATTCACAAATGGTGAGGGTGGAAGATAATGGTTTGTGGATACTAGTTATCGACTAGCAAGTACAAATACCTTCAATATGTAGTGGCACAATGTGGCTTCAATGCACAGTGACCATCAAAAGTATGCATATGTCACATACCATGACGAAAAATTTTCACTTCATGTGGTCAGTGTTGACAAGTCACAACACGAGTCACAGATATCCAGAGGTGGTAGCAATGGTTTGGGAATACTAGCTATCAACTAGAAAGCACATAGACCTTCGCTATGCAGTGAAAGGGCGTGGTAACCATGTACACTGACAAACCAAAGTAGGAACATGTCACTAACCATGACCAAACGGATTTCACAGTGTGTGGTCAACGTTGAAAACTCATAACATGAGTCCCAAATGGTTAGAGGGAGGAACCATCGGTTGGGAACACCAGTTATTAAATAGCAAGTAGAAAGATTTTCAACAAGTAGTGGCACGGTGTGGCTAGCATGCACAGTGACCAACCAAAGGATGCATGTGTCACTGACTATGACCGACGAAGTCCATTATGTACGGTCAACATTGACAACTCACAACACGAGTCACAAATGGTCAGAGGGAGAGACAATGGTTTGGGAACCCTATATATCCACTGGAAACGACAAAGAAATTCAATACGCAGTGGCACGTTGTGGCTACTACGCACACCAAACAACCAAAACCAGGCATATGTCACTGACCATGACCAGAGATTTTCAATATGGGTGGTCAACATCCACCAACCACAACACGAGTCACAAACGGTCAGCGGAGGAAACAATGGTCTGGGAATATCAGTTCTCAACTAGCAAGAACAGCGACCTTCAATCATTATAAGCATGGTGTGGCTACCATGCACAATGACCGACCAAAGTAGGCACATGTACTGCCTTTGACCAAAGAAATCCGCTGTGTGTGGTCAATGTTGACAACTCATAGTAGGAGTCACAAATGGTCAGAGGGGGAGACAATGGTTTGGGAACACCAGGTATCAACTAGCAAGCACAAGGACCTTCAATAAGCTGTGCCACGTTGTGGATACCATGCACGATGTCCAACCAAAGTAGGCATATGTCACCGACCATGACCAAATAATGTCACTAAGTGTTGTAAATTTTGACAACTCATAACACGAGTCACAAATGGTCAGGGTGCATGATAATGGTTTGTGAATACTAGTTATCGACTAGCAAGTACAAATACCTTCAATATGTAGTGGTTCCGTGTGGCTACAATGCACAGTAACCAACCAAAGTATGCACATGTCACTGACCATGACCAACAAATTCCACTTCATGTGGTCAACGTTGACAACTCACAACACGAGTTGCTGATAGTCAGAGGGGGGTAACAATGGTTTGGAGACACTAGCTATCAACTAGAAAGCACAAAGACCTTCAATACATAGTGACACGGCGTGGTAACCACTGACAGTGACAAACCAAACTAGGCAAATGTCACTAACCATGACCAAAGAATTTCAATATGGGTGGTCAACGTTCACAACCCATAACATGAGTCACAAATGGTCAGAGGGGGGAAGCAATGGTTTCAAAATGCTATGTATATTCTAGGAAGTACAAATATCAACCATAACACGAGTCACAAACGATCGGGAGAAGAAACAATGCTATGGGAATATCGGTTCTCAACTACCAAGTACAACGACTTTCAGTCAGTAGTAGCACGGTGTGGCTACTATGCACAATGACCGACCAAACTAAGCATATGTACTGCCTTTGACCAAAGACATCCGATGTGTGTGGTTAACGTTCACAACTCATAATACGAGTGACAAACGGTCAGACGGGGAAACAATGGGTTGGGAACACCAAGTATCAAATAGCAAGCACAAGGGGCATCAATACACTGTGGCACGGTGTGGAGACCATGAACGATGACCAACCAAAGTAGGCATATGTCACTGACCATGACCAGATAATGTCACAAAGTTTGGTAAATTTTGACAACTCATAACACGAGTTACAAGTGGTCAGGGTGGAAGATAATGGTTTTTTAATACTAGTTATCGACTAGCAAGTACAAATACCTTCAATATGTAGTGGCACAATGTGGCTTCAATGCACAGTGACCAACCAAAGTATGCAGATGTCACTAACCATGGCCAACAAATTTCACTTCATGTGGTCAACGTTGAAAACGCATAACACGAGTCACAAATGGTCAGAGGGGCAAACAATGCGTTGGGAACACTATTTATCAAGTAGCAAGTACAAAGACCTTCAACAAACAGTAGCACGATATGGCTAGCGTGCACAGTGACCAACCCAAGGATGTATACGTCACTGACTACGACCGAATAAGTCCACTATGTGTGGTGAACATTGACAACTCATAACACGAGTCACAAATGGTCAGAGGGAGATACAATGGTTTGGGAAGCCTATGTGTTGACTAGAAAGGACAAATAACTTCAATACGTAGTGGCACGGTGTGGCTAATATGCACACCAAACAACCAAACTAGGCATATGTCACTGATCATGACCAGAGAATTTCAACATGGGTGGTCAACGTTGACCAACCATAACACGAGTCACAAACGGTCAGGAGGGGAAACAATGCTATGGGAATATCGGTTCTCAACTACCAAGTACAACGACCTTTAGTCAGTAGTAGCATGGTGTGGCTACCAAGCACAATGACCGGCCAAAGTAGGCATATGTACTGCCTTTGACCAAAGAAATCCGCTGTGTGTGGTCAACGTTGACAACTCAGAATACGAGTTACAAATGGTCAGAGGGGGAAACAACGGTCTGGGAACATCAGGTATCAAATGGCAAGCACAAGGGGCTTCGATACATTGTGGCACGGCGTGGAGACCATGCACGATGACCAGCCAAAGTAGGCATATGTCACTAACCATGACCAAATAAGGTCACTAAGTGTGGTAAACTTTGAAAACTCATACCACGACTCACAAATGGTCAGAGTGGAAGATAATGGTTTGTGGATACTAGTTATCGACTAGCAAGTACAAATACCTTCAATATGTAGTGGCACGATGTGGCTTCAATGCACAGTGACCATCAAAAGTATGCATATGTCACTGACCATGAGAAAAAAATTTCACTTCATGTGGTCAATGTTGACAACTCACAACATGAGTCACAGATATTCAGAGGGGGTAGCAATGGTTTGGGAACACTAGATATCAACTAGAAAGCACATAGACCTTCGATACGTAGTGAAACGGCGTGGTAACCATGTACAGTGACAAACCAAAGTAGGCATATGTCACTAACCATGACCAAACGGATTTCACAGTGTGTGGTCAACGTTGAAAACTCATAACATGAGTCACAAATGGTCAGAGGGGGGAACCATGGGTTGGGAGCACTAGTTATTAACTAGCAAGTAGAAATATTTTAAACAAGTAGTGGCACGGTGTGGCTAGCATGCACAGTGATCAACCAAAGGATGCATGTGTCACTGACTATGACCGAAGAAGTCCACTATGTACGGTCAACATTGACAACTCATAACACGAGTCACAAATGGTCAGAGGGAGAGACAATGGTTTGGGAACCCTATATATCGACTGGAAACAACAAAGAACTTCAATACGTAGTGGCACGTTGTGGGTACTATGCATACCAAACAACCAAAACCAGGCATATGTCACTGACCATGACCAGAGATTTTCAATATGGGTGGTCAACATTCACCAACCACATCACGAGTCAAAGACGGTCAGAGGGGGATACAATGGTCTGGGAATATCAGTTCTCAACTAGCAAGTACAGCGACCTTCAATCATTATAAGCACGGTGTGGCTACCATGCACAATGACCGACCAAAGTAGGCACATGTCTTGCCTTTGACCAAAGAAATCCGCTGTGTGTGGTCAATGTTGACAACTCATAGTAGGAGTCACAAATGGTCAGAGGGGGAGACAATGGTTTGGGAATACCAGGTATCAACTAGCAAGCACAAGGACCTTCAATAAGCTGTGCCACGGTGTGGATACCATATACGATGTCCAACAAAAGTAGGCATATGTCACTGACCATGACCAAATAATGTCAACTTTGACAACTCATAACACGAGTCACAAATGGTGAGGGTTCACGATAATGGTTTGTGAATACTAGTTATCGACTAGCAAGTACAAATACCTTCAATATGTAGTGGCACCGTGTGGCTACAATGCACAGTGACCAACCAAAGTATGCACATGTCACTGACTATGACCAACAAATTTCACTTCATGTGGTAAACGTTGACAACTCACAACACGAGTTGCTGATAGTTAGAGGGGGTCAAAAATGGTTTGGAAACACTAGCTATCAGCTAGAAAGCACAAAGACCTTCAATACATAGTGACACGGCGTGGTAACCACTGACAGTGACAAACCAAACTAGGCATATGTCACTAACCTTGACCAAAGAATTTCAATATGGGTGGTCAACGTTCATAACCCATAACATGAGTCACAAATGGTCAGAGGGGGAAACAATGGTTTCAAAACGCTATGTATCTTCTAGGAAGTACAAATATCTTTCATGTGTATTGGCACGGTGTGGCTACCGTGCACAATGACCTATCCAAGTAGGCATACATCACTGCTCATGACCAAAGACGATTAGTGTGTGTGGTCAACGTTCACAACTCATAATACAAGTAAAAAATGGGCAGAGGGAGAAACAATGGTTTGGGAATACGTGGTATTGACTAGCCAGTACAAAGACCTTCGATAAGTGGTGGCACGGTGTGGCTACCATGCACAATGACCAACCAAAGTATTCTTGTGTCACTGAATATCATAAAAAGAGTTCCACTGTGTGTTGTCAACTTTCCTTCTTACGGCTGGTCAATCGGAGCAATGGTTGAGAGGTTATTCAAGCTCGAAGTTGCAAAATCTGAAATTCCGTCTGCGTCAATTCAGTGTGAATAAACTAACTTTGTTATCATTCATAATTTTGAAAACTACCCTCTAATCTTACACCCCCTTATTTAATGCCCATTACACATAGGAACCCTTATAATGTCATTTGGACATCATATGAACACCGTGTGAGTTGGCATAGTGCGTATAGAGTTAGATTATAGAGCAGTAGGTCCTAGGTTTGATTCCTCGTATGCGCAATATAGAATAGGCTCGCGACCTGGGGGGGGGGGGCGTGTTGTGATACATCAACTCTACCATCGAGCTTAAGCCGTGGGGGGGGGGGGCAGGGGGGGTGTCATAATGCGGTCGCAAATCTGTCCTCCAGGTCGTCCACGGAACATCCCTCTAGGGGGGTGGGAGGGAGTATTCCAGTGAGGGCACCTACATTTAACAAATCAACAAAAACCGACCTGGTGTCAAAGGGAGAAACCTTTTGCTATTTATTGACTAGCAAGTGTGGTAATCTTTGACAGCTCATAACACGAGTCACAAATGGTCAGGGTGAAAGATAGTGGATTTTCAATACTAGTTATCGACTAGCAAGTACAAATACCTTCAATATGTAGTGGCACAATGTGGCTTCAATGCACAGTGACCAACCAAAGTATGCATATGTCACTAACGATGACCAAGAAAATTCACTTCATGTGGTTAACGTTGATAACGCATAACACGAGTCACAAATGGTCAGAGGGGAAAACAATGGGTTGGGAACACTTGTTGTCAACTAGCAAGTACAAAGACCTTCAACAAGAAGTGGCACGGTATGGCTAGCGTTCACAGTGACCAGCCCAAGGATGCATACGTCACTGACTACGACCGAATAAGTCCACTATGTGTGGCCAACATTGACAACTCATAACACGAGTCACAAATGGTCAGAGGGAGAGACAATGGTTTGGGAAGCCTATGTATTGACTATAAAGGACAAAGAACTTCAATACGTAGTGGCACGGTGTGGCTAATATGCACACCAAACAACCAAACTAGGCATATGTCACTGATCATGACCAGAGAATTTCAATATGGGTGGTCAACATTGACCAACCATAACACAACTCACAAACGAACAAGAGAGGAAACAATGCTATGGGAATATTGGTTCTCAACTACCAAGTACAATGACCATCAATCAGTAGTAGCACGGTGTGGCTACCATGCACAATGACCGACCAAAGTAAGGATATGTACTGCCTTTGACCAAAGAAATCCGTTGTGTGTGGTCAACATTGACAACTCATAATACGAGTCAGAAATGGTCAGAGGGGGAAGTAATGGTTTGGGAACACCATGTATCAAATAGCAAGCACAAGGGGCTTCAATACGTTGTGGAGCGGAGTAGAGAACATGCACGATGACCAACCAAAGTAGGCATATGTCACAAACCATGACCAAATAATGCCACTAAGTGTGGTAAACTTTGACAACTCATAACACGAGTCACAAATGGTCAGGGTGGGAGATACTGGTTTTTGAATACTAGTTATCGACTAACAAGTACAAGCACCTTCAATATGTAGTGGCACAATGTGGCTACAATGCACAGTGACCAACCAAAGTATGCATATGTCACTAACCATGACCAACAAAATTCAATTCATGTGGTCAACGTTGAAAACGCATAACACGATTCACAAATGGTTAGAGGGGGAACCAATGGATTGTGAACACTAGTTATCAACCAGCAAGTACAAAGGCATTGAACAAGCAGTGGCACGGTATGGCTAGCGTGCACAGTGACCAGCCAAAGGATGCACACGTCACTGACTACGACCGAATAAGTCCACTATGTGTGGTCAACATTGACAACTCATAACACGAGTCAAAAATGACCAGAGGGAGAGACAATGGTTTGGAAAGCCTATGTATTGACTAGAAAGGACAAAGAACTTCAATACGTATTGGCATGGTGTGGCTAATATGCACATCAAACAACCAAAATAGGCATATGTCACTGATCATGACCACAGAATTTCAATAAGGGTGGTCAACGTTGACAAACCATAACACGAGTCACAAACGGTCAGGGGAAAAAACAATGCTATGGGAAAATCCGTTCTCAACTACCAAGTACAACGACCTTCATTCAGTAGTAGCACGGTGTGGCTACCATGCACAATGACCGACCAAACTAGGCATATGTACTGCCTTTGACCAAAGAAATCCTCTGTGTGTGGTCAACGTTGACAACTCATAATACGATTCACAAACGGTCAGAGGGGGAAACAATGGTTTGGGAACAGCGAGAATCAAATAACAAGCACAAGGGGCATCAATACGCTGTGGCACGGTGTGAAGACCATGCACGATGACTAACCAAAGTAGGCATATGTCACTATCCATGACCAAATCATGTCACCAAGTGTGGTAAACTTTGACAACTCATAAGACGAGTCACAAATGGTCAGGGTGGAAGATACTGGCTTGTGAATACTAGTTATCGACTAGCAAGTACAAATATCTTCAATATGTAGTGGCACAATGTGGCTTCAATGCACAGTGACCAACCAAAGTATGCAGATGTCACTAACCATGACCAACAAATTTCACTTCATGTGGTCAACGTTGAAAATGCATAAGACGAGTCACAAATGGTCAGGGTGGAAGATACTGGCTTGTGAATACTAGTTATCGACTAGCAAGTACAAATATCTTCAATATGTAGTGGCACAATGTGGCTTCAATGCACAGTGACCAACCAAAGTATGCAGATGTCACTAACCATGACCAACAAATTTCACTTCATGTGGTCAACGTTGAAAATGCATAACACGAGTCACAAATGGTCGGAGGGGAAAACAATGCGTTGGGAACACTAGTTATCAACAAGCAAGTACAAAGACCTTCAACCAGAAGTGGCACAATATGGCTAGCGTGCACTGTGACCAACCCAAGGATGCATACGTCACTGACTACGACCGAATAAGTCCACTATGTGTGGCCAACATTGACAACTCATAACACGAGTCACAAATGGTCAGAGGGAGAGACAATGGTTTGGGAAGCCTATGTATTGACTAGAAAGGACAAATAACTTCAATACGTAGTGGCACGGTGTGGCTAATATGCACACCAAACAAAAAAACTAGGCATATGTCATTGATCATGACCAGAGAATTTCAATATGGGTGGTCAACATTGACCAACCATAACACGAGTCACAAACGGTCAGGAGAGGAAACAATGCTATGGGAATATTGGTTCTCAACTACCAAGTACAATGACCGTGAATCCGTAGTAGCATGGTGTGGCTACCATGCACAATGGCCGACCAAAGTAGACATATGTACTGCCTTTGAGCAAACAAATCCGTTGTGCGTGGTCAACGTTGACAACTCATAATACGAGTCACAAATGGTCAAAGGAGGAAGCAATGGTTTGGGAACACCAGGTATCAAATAGCAAGCACAAGGGGTTTCAATACGTTGTGGCACGGTGTGGAGTAAATGCACGATGACCAACCAAAGCAGGCATATGTCACAAACCATGACCAAATAATGCCACGAATTGTGGTAAACTTTGACAACTCATAACATGAGTCACAAATGAAGAGGGTGGAAGAGAATGGTTTGTGAATACTAGTTATCGACTAGCAAGTACAAACACCTTCAATATGTAGTGGCACAATGTGGCTACAATGCACAGTGACCAACCAAAGTATGCATATGTCACTAACTATGACCAACAAATTTCACTTCATGTGGTCAACGTTGAAAACGCATAACACGAGTCACAAATGGTCAGAGGGAGAGACAATGGTTTGGGAAGCCCATGTATTGACTAGAAAGGACAAATAACTTCAATACGTAGTGGCACGGTGTGGCTAATATGCACACCAAACAATCAAACTAGGCATATGTCACTGACCATGACGAAAGAATTTCACTTCATGTGGTCAACGTTGAAAACGCATAACACGAGTCACAAATGGTCAGAGGGAGAGACAATGGTTTGGGAAGCCCATGTATTGACTAGAAAGGACAAATAACTTCAATACGTAGTGGCACGGTGTGGCTAATATGCACACCAAACAATCAAACTAGGCATATGTCACTGACCATGACGAAAGAATTTCACTTCATGTGGTCAACGTTGAAAACGCATAACACGAGTCACAAATGGTCAGAGGGAGAGACAATGGTTTGGGAAGCCCATGTATTGACTAGAAAGGACAAATAACTTCAATACGTAGTGGCACGGTGTGGCTAATATGCACACCAAACAATCAAACTAGGCATATGTCACTGACCATGACCAAATAATGTCACTAAGTGTGGTAAATTTTGACAACTCATAACATGAGTCACAAATGAAGAGGGTGGAAGAGAATGATTTGTGAATACTAGTTATCGACTAGCAAGTACAAATACCTTCAATATGTAGTGGCACGGTGTGGCTTCAATGCACAGTGACCAACCAAATTATGCATATGTCACTAACCATGACCAACAAATTTCACTTCATGTGGTCAACGTTTAAAACGCATAACACGAGTCACAAATTGTCAGAGGGGAAAACAATGGGCTAGGAACACTAGTTATCAACTAGCAAGTACAAAGACCTTCAACAAGCAGTGGCACGGTATGGCTAGCGTGCACAGTGACCAACCCAAGGATGCATACGTCACTGACTACGACCGAATAAGTCCACTATGTGTGGTCAACATTGACAACTCATAACACGAGTCACAAATGGTCAG
>SZWC01000124.1:276894-291438 GCA_023375785.1 Penium margaritaceum | reverse complement strand
GGGGGGGGGGGCGTGTTGTGATATCTCAACTCTACCTTCGAGCCTAAGCCGTGGGGGGGTAGGGGGGGGTGTCATAATGCGGTCGCAACTCTGTCCTCCAGGTCGTCCACGGAACATCCCTCTAGGGGGGTGGGATGGAGTATTCCAGTGAAGGCACCTACGCGTAACAAATCAACAAAAATTGACCTGGTGTCAAAGGGAGAAACCTTTTGCTATTTATTGACTATAAAGTGTGGTAAACTTTGACAACTCATAACACGAGTCACAGATGGTCAGGGTGGAAGATAATGGATTGTGAATACTAGTTATCGACTAGCAAGTACAAATACATTCAATATGTATTGGCACAATGTGGCTTCAATGCACAGTGACCAACCAAAGTATGCATATGTCACTAACCATGACCAACAAATTTCACTTCATGTGGTCAACGTTGATAACACATAAGACGAGTCACAAATGGTCAGGGGGGGGAAACAATGGGTTGGGAACACTAGTTATCAACCAGCAAGTACAAAGACATTCAACAAGGAGTGGAACGGTATGGCTAGCGTGCACAGTGACCAGCCCAATGATGCATACGTCGCTGACTACGGCCGAATAAGTCCACTATGTGTGGTCAACATTGACAACTCATAACACGAGTCACAAATGGTCAGAGGGAGAGACAATGGTTTGGGAAGCCTATGTATTGTATAGAAAGGACAAAGAACTTCAATACGTAGGGGCACAGTGTGGCTAATATGCACACCAAACAACCAAACTAGGCATATGTCACTGATCACGACCAGAGAATTTCAATATGGGTGGTCAACGTTGACCAACCATAACACAACTCACAAACGGTCAGGAGAGGAAACAATGATATGGGAATATCGGTTCTCAACTACCAAGTACAACGACCTTCAGCCAGTAGTAGCACGGTGTGGCTACCATGCACAATGACCAACCAAAGTAGGCATATGTACTGCCTTTGACCAAAGAAATCCACTGTGTGTGGTCAACGTTGACAACTCAGAATATGAGTCACAAATGGTCAGAGGGGGAAAAAATGGTTTGGGAACACCAAGTATCAATAGCAAGCACAAGGGGCTTCAATACGCTGTGGCACGGTGTGGAGACCATGCACGATGACCAACCAAAGTAGGCATATGTCACAAACCATGACCACGTAATGTCACCAAGTATGGTAAACTTTGACAACTCATAACACGAGTCACAAATGGTCAGGGTGGAAGATAATGGTTTGTGAATACTAGTTATCGACTAGCAAGTACAAATACCTTCAATATGTAGTGGCACAATGTGCCTTCAATGCACAGTGACCAACCAAAAGTATGCAGATGTCACTAACCATGACCAACAAACTTCACTTCATGTGGTCAACGTTGAAAACGCATAACACGAGTCACAAATGGTCAGAGGGGAAAACAATGCATTGGGAACACTAGTTATCAACTACCAAGTACAAAGACCTTCAACAAGCAGTGGCACGGTATGGCTAGCGTGCACATTGACCAACCCAATGATGCATACGTCACTAACTACGACCGAATAAGTCCACTATGTGTGGGCAACATTGACAACTCATAACACGAGTCACAAATTGTCAGAGGGAGAGACAATGGGTTGGGAAGCATATGTATTGACTAGAAAGGACAAAGAACTTCAATATGTAGTGGCACGGTGTGGCTAATATGCACACCAAACAACCAAACTAGGCATATGTCACTGATCATGACCAGAGAATTTCAATATAGGTGGTCAACATTGACCAACCATAACACGAGTCACAAACGGTCAGGAGAGGAAACAATAGTATGGGAATATTGGTTCTCAACTACCAAGTACAATGACCTTCAATCAGTAGTAGCACGGTGTGGCTACCATGCACAATGACCGACCAAAGTAGACATATGTACTGCCGTTGAGCAAAGAAATCCGTTGTGCGTGGTCAATGTTGACAACTCATAATACGAGTCACAAATGGTCAGAGGAGGAAGCAATGATTTGGGAACACCAGGTATTAAAAAGCAAGCACATGGGGCTTCAATACGTTGTGGCACGGTGTGGAGACCATGCACGATGACCAACCAAAGTAGGCATATGTCACAAACCATGACCAAAGAATGCCACTAAGTGTAGTAATCTTTGACAACTCATAACACGAGTCACAAATGGTCGGGGTGGAAGAGAATGTTTTGTGAATACTAGTTATCGACTAGCAAGTACAAACACCTTCAATATGTAGTGGCACAATGTGGCTACAACGCACAGTGACCAACCAAAGTATGCATATGTCACTAACCATGACCAACAAATTTCACTTCATGTGGTCAACGTTGAAAACGCATAACACGATTCACAAATGGTCACAGGGGGAAACAATGGGTTGTGAACAATATTTATCAACCAGCAAGTACAAAGACCTTCAACAAGCAGTGGCACGGTATGACTAGCGTGCATAGTGACCAACCAAAGGATGCATACGTCACTGACTACGACCAAATAAGTCCACTATGTGTGGTCAACCTTGACAACTCATAACACGAGTCACAAATGATCAGAGGGAGAGACAATGGTTTGGGAAACCGATGTATTGACTAGAAAGGACAAATAACTTCAATACGTAATGGCACGGTGTGGCTAATATGCACACCAAACAACCAAACTAGGCATGTGTCACTGATCATGACCAGAGAATTTCAACATGGATGGTCAGCTTTGACCAACCATAACACGAGTCACAAACAGTCAGGAGAGGAAACAATGCTATGGGGATATCAGTTCTCAACTACCAAGTACAACGACCTTCAGTCAGTAGTAGCACGGTGTGGCTACCATGCACAATGACCGGCCAAAGTAGGCATATGTACTGCCTTTGACCAAAGAAATCCGCTGTGTGTGGTCAACGTTGACAACTCATAATACGAGTCACAAATGGTCAGAGGGGGAAACAATGGTTTGGGAACATCAGGTGTGAAATAGCAAGCACAAGGGGCTTCAATACATTGTGGCACGGTGTGGAGACCATGCACGATGACCAGCCAAAGTAGGCATATGTCAATAACCATGACTAAATAATGTCACTAAGTGAGGTAAACTTTGACAACTCATAACACGACTCACAAATGGTCAGGGTGGAAGATAATGGTTTGTGGATACTAGTTATCGACTAGCAAGTACAAATACTTTCAATATGTAGTGGCACGACGTGGCTTCAATGCACAGTGACCATCAAAAGTATGCATATGTCACTGACCATGACGAACAAAATTCACTTCATGTGGTCAATGTTGACAACTCACAACACGAGTCAGAGATATTCAGAGGGGGTAGCAATGGGTTGGGAACACTAGCTATCAACTAGAAAGCACATGGACCTTCGATACGTATTGAAACGGCGTGGTAACCATGTACAGTGACAACCCAAAGTATGCATATGTCACTAACCATGACCAAACGGATTTCACAGTGTGTGGTCAACGTTGAAAACTCATAACATGAGTCACAAATGGTCAGAGGGGGGAACCATGGGTTGGGAACACTAGTTTTTAACTAGCAAGTAGAAAGCTTTTCAACAAGTAGTGGCACGGTGTGGCTAGCATGCACAGTGACCAACCAAAGGATGCATGTGTCACTGACTATGACCGAAGAAGTCCACTATGTACAGTCAACATTGACAACTCATAACACGAGTCACAAATGGTCAGAGGGAGATACAATGCTTTGGGAACCCTACATATCGACTGGAAACGACAAAGAACTTCAATACGTAGTGGCACGTTGTGGCTACTATGCACACCAAACAACCAAAACCAGGTAGATGTCACTGACCATGACCAGAGATTTTCAATATGGGTGGTCAACATTCACCAACCACAACACGAGTCACAAACGGTCAGAGGGGGAAACAATGGTCTGGGAATATCAGTTCTCAACTAGCAAGTACAGCGACCTTCAATCATTATAAGCACGATGTGGATGCCATGCACAATGACCGACCAAAGTAGGCACATGTACTGCCTTTGACCAAAGAAATTCGCTGTGTGTGGTAAATGTTGACAACTCATAGTAGCAGACACAAATGGTCAGAGGGGAAGAAAATGGTTTGGGAACATCAGGTATCAACTAGCAAGCACAAGGACCTTCAATAAGCTGTGCCACGGTGTGGATACCATGCACGATGTCCAACCAAAGTAGGCATATGTCACTGACCATGATCAAATAATGTCACTAAGTGTTGTCAACTTTGACAACTCATAACACGAGTCACAAATGGTCAGGGTGCATGATAATGGTTTGTGAATACTAGTTATCGACTAGCAAGTACAAATACCTTCAATATGTGGTGGCAGCGTGTGGCTACAATGCACAGTGACCAACCAAAGTATGCACATGTCACTGACCATGACCAACGAATTTCACTTCATGTGGTCAACGTTGACAACTCACAACACGAGTTGCTGATAGTCAGAGGGGGGTAATAATGGTTTGGAAACACTAGCTATCAACTAGAAAGCACAAAGACCTTCAATACATAGTGACACGGCGTGGTAACCACTGACAGTGACAAACCAAACTAGGCATATGTCACTAACCATGACCAACGAATTTAAATATGGGTGGTCAATGTTCACAACCCATAACATGAGTCACACATGGTCAGAGGGGGAAGCAATGGTTTCAAAACGCTATGTATCTTCTAGGAAGTACAAATATCTTTCGTGTGTATTGGCACGGTGTGGCTAGCGTGCACAATGACCTATCCAAGTAGGCATACATCACTGCTCATGACAAAAGAAGTTTAGTGTGTGTGGTCAACGTTCACAACTCATAATACAAGTAAAAAATGGGCAGAGGGAGAAACAATGGTTTGGGAATACGTGGTATCGACTAGCAAGTACAAAGACCTTCCATAAGTGGTGGCACGGTGTGGCTACCATGCACAATGACCAACCAAAGTATTATTGTGTCACTGAATATCATAAAAAGAGTTTCACTGTATGTTGTCAACTTTCCTTCTTACGGCTGGTCAATCGGAGCAGTGGTTGATATGTTATTCAAGCTCGAAGTTGCAAAATCTGAAATTCTGTCTGCGTCAATTCTTTATGAATAAACCAACATTGTTATCATTCATACTTTTGAAAACTACCCTATAATCTTACACCCTCTTATTTAATGCCCTTTACACATAGGAACCCTTATAATGTCATTTGGACATCATATGAACACCGTGTGAGTTGGCTTAGTGCGTATAGAGATAGATTCTGGAGGGGTAGGTCCTAGGTTTGAATCCTCGTACGCGTAATATAGAAGAGGCTCGCGACCTGGAAGGGGGGGGGGGGCGCGTTGTGATACCTCAACTCTACCTTCGAGCCTAAGCCGTGGGGGGATAGGGGGGGTGTCATAATGCGGTCGCAAATCTGTCCTCCAGGTCGTCCACGGAACATCCCTCTAGGGGGGTGGGAGGGAGTATTCCAGTGAAGGCACCTACACGTAACAAATCAACAAAAACCAACCTGGTGTCAAAGGGAGAAACCTTTTGCTATTTATTGACTATCAAGTGTGGTAAATTTTGACAACTCATAACACGAGTCACAAATGGTCAGGGTGGAAGACAATGGTTTGTGAATACTAGTTATCGACTAGCAAGTACAAATACCTTCAATATGTAGTGGCACAATGTGGCTTCAATACACAGTGACCAACCAAAGTATGCATATGTCACTAACCATGACCATCAATTTTCACTTCATGTGGTCAACGTTGATAACGCATAACACGAGTCACAAATGGTCAGAGGGGAAAACAATGGGCTGGGAACACTAGTTATCAACTAGCAAGTACAAAGACATTCAACAAGCAGTGGCACGGTATGCCTAGCGTGCACATTGACCAGTCCAAGGATGCATACGTCACTGACTACGGCCGAATAAGTAAGGGTGCACGCCGGATCAGATTTGCGGATCTGACATCAGATCCTTACTCACGGATCGGATCCAACTCCTGGATCCGGACTCTCGGATCCGCGGATCCTTGGATCCTCGGATCTGACTCTCGGATCTAGGTCGGATACAGTGTAGATGCAAATTTCAAGCATGTGAAAATACTGTTTTTACCATACATTTACACGGTTTCATGTAGTAAAATACTGTTCATATGTAGTACCTGGAATTTTGGTGATATTTGTAGGATTTTCATGTGCAAAATGTGCCATTAATGGTAGATTACACAAACAAACACACACATTTGCATCGTTAAAGTCACCCTCATCTGGACTCTCGGATTTCGGATCGGATCCAAGTTGTGAGATCTGGACTCTCGGATCCGGATCCGGATCCGGATTTGCGGATCTGACTCTCGGATCCGTGGATTTTGTGTGCACCCTTACGAATAAGTCCACTATGTGTGGTAAACATCGACAACTCATAACACGAGTCACAAGTGGTCAGAGGAAGAGACAATGGTTTGGGAAGCCTATGTATTGTCTAGAAAGGATAGAGAACATCAATACGTAGTGGCACTGTGTGGCTAATATGCACACCAAACAACCAAACTAGGCATATGCCACTGATCATGACCAGAGAATTTCAATATGGGTGGTCAACGTTGACCAACCATAACACAACTCACAAACGGTCAGGAGAGCAAACAATGATATGGGAATATCCGTTCTCAACTACCAAGTACAACGACCTTCAGTGAGTAGTAGCACGGTGTGGCTACCATGCATAATGACCGCCCAAAGTAGGCATATGTACTGCCTTTGACCAAAGAAATCCACTGTGTGTGGTCAACGTTGACAACTCATAATATGAGTCACAAATGGTAAGAGGGGGAAACAATGGTTTGGGGACACCAAGTATCAAATAGCAAGCACAAGGGACTTCAATACGCTGTGGCACGGTGTGGAGACCATGCACGATGACAAACCAAAGTAGGCTTATGTCACAAACCATGACCAAATAATGTCACCAAGTATGGTAAACCTTGACAACTCATAACACGAGTCACACATGGTCAGGGTGGAAGATAATGGTTTGTGAATACTAGTTATCGACTAGCAAGTACAAATACCTTCAATATGTAGTGGCACAATGTGGCTTCAATGCATAGTGACCAACCAAAGTATGCATATGTCACTAATCATGACTAACAAATTTCACTTCATGTGGTCAACGTTGAAAACGCATAACACGAGTCACAAATGGTCAGAGGGGTAAACAATACGTTGGGAACACAAGTTATCAACTAGCAAGTACATGGACCTTCTTCAAGCAGTGGCACGGTGTGGCTAGCGTGCACAGTGACCAGCCAAAGGATGCATACGTCACTGACTACGACAGAATAAGTCCACTATGTGTGGTCAACATTGACAACTCATAACACGAGTCACAAATGGTCAGAGGGAAGGACAATGGTTTGGGAAGCCTATGTATTGACTAGAAAGGACAAATAACTTCAATACGTAGTGGCACGGTGTGGCAAATATGCACACCAAACAACCAAACTAGGCATATGTCACTGATCATGACCAGAGAGTTTCAATATGGGTGGTGAACATTGACCAACCATAACACGAGTCACAAACGGACAGGAGAGGGAACAATGCTATGGGAATATCAGTTCTCAACTACCAAGTAAAACGACCTTCAGTTAGTAGTAGCACAATGTGGCTACCATGCACAATGACCGACCAACGTAGGCATATGTACAGCCTTTGACCAAAGAAATCCGCTGTGTGTGGTCAACGTTGACAACTCATAATACGAATTACAAATGGTCAGAGGAGGAAACAATGGTTTGGGAACACCAAGTATCAAATAGCAAGCACAAGGGGCTTCAATACGCTGTGGCATGGTGTGGAGACCATGCACGATGACCAACCAAAGTAGGCATATGTCACAAACCATGACCAAATAATGTCACCAAGTGTGGTAAACTTTGACAACTCATAACACGAGTCACATATGGTCAGGGTGGAAGATTATGGTTTGTGAATACTAGTTATCAACTAGCAAGTACAAATACCGTCAATATGTAGTGGCACAATGTGGCTTCAACGCACAGTGACCAACCAAAGTATGGAGATGTCACTAACCATAACCAATAAAATTCACTTCATGTGGTCAACGTTGAAAACGCATAACACGAGTCACAAATGGTCAGAGGGGAAAACAATGTGTTGGGAACACTAGTTATCAACTGGCAAGTACAAAGACCTTCAACAAGCAGTGGCACGGTATGGCTAGCATGCACAGTGACCAGCCAAATGATGCATACGTTACTGACTACGACCGAATAAGTCCACTATGTTTGGTCAACATTGACAACTCATAACACGATTCACAAATGGTCAGAGGGAGAGACGATGGTTTGAGAAGCCTATGTATTGACTAGAAAGGACAAAGACTTTCAATACGTAGTGGCACGGTGTGGCTAACATGCACACCAAACAACCAAACTAGGCATATGTCACTGATCATGACCAGAGAATTTCAATATGGGTGGTCAACGTTGACCAACCATAACACAACTCATAAACGGTCAGGAGAGGAAACAATGATATGGGAATATCGGTTCTCAACTACCAAGTACAACGACCTTCAGTCCGTAGTAGCACGGTGTGGCTACCATGCATAATGACCGACCAAAGTAGGCATATGTACCGCCTTTGACCAAAGAAATCCGCTGTGTGTGGTCAACGTTGACAACTCATAATACGAGTCACAAATGGTCAGAGGGAGAAACAATGGTTTGGGAACACCAGGTATCAAATAGCAACCACAAGGGGCTTCAATATGCTGTGGCACGGTGTGGAGACCATGCACGATGACCAACCAAAGTAGGCATAAGTCACAAACCATGACCAAATAATGTCACCAAGTGTGGTAAACATTGACAACTCATAACACGAGTCACAAATGGTCAGGGTGGAAGATTAAGGTTTGTGAATACTAGTTATTGACTCGCAAGTACAAATATCGTCAATATGTAGTGGCACAATGTGGCTTCAATGCACAGTGACCAACCAAAGTATGCAGATGTCACTAACCATGACCAACAAATTTCACTTCATGTGGTCAACGTTGAAAACGCATAACACGAGTCACAAATGGTCAGAGGGGAAAACAATGCGCTGGGAACACTAGTTATCAACTGGCAAGTACAAAGACCTTCAACAAGCAGTGGCACAGTATGGCTAGCGTGCACAGTGACCATCCAAAGGATGCATACGTCACTGACTACGACCGAATAAGTCCACTATGTGTGGTCAACATTGACAACTCATAACACGAGACACAAATGGTCAGAGGGAGAGACGATGGTTTGGGAAGCCTATGTATTGACTAGAAAGGACAAAGAACTTCAATACGTAGTGGCACGGTGTGGCTAATATGCACACCAAACAACCAAACTAGGCATATGTCACTGATCATGACCAGAGAATTTCAATATGGGTGGTCAACATTGACCAACCATAACAGGAGTCACAAACGGTCAGGAGAGGAAACAATGCTATGGGAATATTGGTTCTCAACTACCAAGTACAATGACCGTCAATCACTAGTAGCACAATGTGGCTACCATGCACAATGACCGACCAAAGTAGACATATATACTGCCTTTGAGCAAAGAAATCCGTTGTGCATGGTCAACGTTGACAACTCATAATACGAGTCACAAATGGTCAGCGGAGGAAGCAAAGGTTTGGGAACACCAGGTATCAAATAGCAAGCACAAGGGGCTTCAATACGTTGTGGCACGGTGTGGAGACCATGCACGATGACCAACCAAAGTAGGCATATATCACAACCCATGACCAAATAATGCCACTAAGTGTGGTAAACTTTGACAACTCATAACACGAGTCACAAATGGTCAGGGTGGAAGACAATGGTTTGTGAATACTAGTTATCGACTAGCAAGTACAAATACCTTCAATATGTAGTGGCACAATGTGGCTTCAATGCACAGTGACCAACCAAAGTATGCATATGTCACTAACCATGACTACCAAAATTCACTTCATGTGGTCAACGTTGAAAACGCATAACACGAATCACAAATGGTCAGAGGGGTAAACAATGCGTTGGGAACACAAGTTATCAACTAGCAAGTACATGGACATTCAACAAGCAGTGGCACGGTATGGCTAGCGTGCATAGTGACCAGCCAAAGGATGCATACGTCACTGACTACGACCGAATAAGTCCACTATGTGTGGTCAACATTGACAACTCATAACACGAGTCACAAATGGTCAGAGGGAAGGAAAATGGTTTGGGAAGCCTATGTATTGACTAGAAAGGACAAAGAAATTCAATACGTCGTGGCACGGTGTGGCAAATATGCACACCAAACAACCAAACTAGGCATGTGTCACTGATCATGACCAGAGAATTTCAATATGGGTGGTGAACATTGACCAACCATAACACCAGTCACAAACGGTCAGGAGAGGAAACAATGCTATGGGAATATCAGTTCTCAACTACCAAGTACAACGACCTTCAGTTAGTAGTAGCACGGTGTGGCTACCGTGCACAATGACCGACCAAACTAGGCATATGTACTGCCTTTGACCAAAGAAATCCGCTTTGTGAGGTCAACGTTGACAACTCATAATACGAGTCACAAATGGTCAGAGGGGGAAACAATGGTTTGGGAACACCAAGTATCAAATAGCAAGCACAAGGGGCTTCAATACGCTGTGGCACGGTGTGGAGACCATGCACGATGACCAACCAAAGTAGGCATATGTCACAAACCATGACCAAATAATGTCACCAAGTGTGGTAAACTTTGACAACTCATAACACGAGTCACATATGGTCAGGTTGGAAGATTATGGTTTGTGAATACTAGTTATCGACTAGCAAGTACAAACACCGTCAATATGTAGTGGCACAATGTGGCTTCAACGCACAGTGACCAACCAAAGTATGCAGATGTCACTAACCATGACTAACAAATTTCACTTCATGTGGTCAACGTTGAAAACGCATAACACGAGTCACGAATGGTCATAGGGGAAAACAATGCATTGGGAACACTAGTTATCAACTATCAAGTACAAGGAACTTCAACAAGCAGTGGCACGGTATGGCTTGCGTGCACAGTGACCAGCCCAAGGATGCATACGTCACTGACTACGACCGAATAAGTCCACTATGTGTGGTCAACATTGACAACTCATAACACGAGTCACAAATGGTCAGAGGGGGAGACAATGGTTTGGGAAGCCCATGTATTGACTAGAAAGGACAAAGAACTTCAATACGTAGTGGCACGGTGTGGCTAATATGCACACCAAACAACCAAACTAGGCATATGTCACTGATCATGACCAGATAATTTCAATATGGGTGGTGAACATTGACCAACCATAACACGAGTCACAAACGGTCAGGAGAGGAAACAACGCTATGGGAATATCGGTTCTCAACTACCAAGTACAACGACCTTCAGTTAGTAGTAGCACGGTGTGGCTAACATGCACAATGACCGACCAAACAAGGCATATGTACCACAGTTGACCAAAGAAATCCGCTGTGTGTGGTCAACGTTGACAACTCATAATACGAGTCACAAATGTTCAGAGGGAGAAACAATGGTTTGGGAACACCAGGTTTCAAATAGCAAGCACAAGGCGCTTCAATATGCTGTGGCACGGTGTGGAGACCATGCACGATCACCAACCAAAGTAGGCATAAGTCACAAACCATGACCAAATAATGTCACCAAGTGTGGTAAACATTGACAACTCATAACACGAGTCACAAATGGTCAGGGTGGAAGATTAAGTTTTGTGAATAATAGCTATCGACTAGCAAGTACAAATATCGTCAATATGTAGTGGCACAATGTGGCTTCAATGCACAGTGACCAACCAAAGTATGCAGATTTCACTAACCATGACCAACAAATTTCACTTCATGTGGTCAACGTTGAAAACGCATAACACGAGTCACAAATGGTCAGAGGGGAAAACAATGCGTTGGGAACACTAGTTATCAACTGGCAAGTACAAAGAGCTTCAACAAGCAGTGGCACGGTACGGCTAGTGTGCACAGTGACCAGCCAAAGGGTGCATACGTCACTGACTACGACCAAATAAGTCCACTATGTGTGGTCAACATTGACAACTCATAACACGAGTCACAAATGGTCAGAGGGAGAGACGATGGTTTGGGAAACCTATGTATTGACTAGAAAGGACAAAGAACTTCAATACATAGTGGCACGGTGTGGCCAATATGCAAACCAAACAACCAAACTAGGCATATGTCACTGATCATGACCAGAGAATTTCAATATGGGTGGTCAACATTGACCAACCATAACANCGACCGAATAAGTCCACTATGTGTGGTCAACATTGACAACTCATAACACGAGTCACAAATGGTCAGAGGGAGAGACAATGGTTTGGGAAGCCTATGTATTGACTAGAAAGGACAAAGAACTTCAATACGTAGTGGCACGGTGTGGCTAATATGCACACCAAACAACCAAACTAGGCATATGTCACTGATCATGACCAGAGAATTTCAATATGGGTGGTCAACATTGACCAACCATAACATGAGTCACAAACGGTCAGGAGAGGAAACAATGCTATGGGAATATTGGTTCTCAACTACCAAGTACAATGACCGTCAATCACTAGTAGCACGGTGTGGCTACCATGCACAATGACTGACCAAAGTAGACATATATACTGCCTTTGAGCAAAGAAATCCGTTGTGCGTGGTCAACGTTGACAACTCATAATACGAGTCACAAATGGTCAGCAAAGGAAGCAATGGTTTGGGAACACCAGGTATCAAATAGCAAGCACAAGGGGCTTCAATACGTTGTTGCACGGTGTGGAGACCATGCACGATGACCAACCAAAGTAGGAATATGTCACAACCCATGACCAAATGATGCCACTAAGTGTGGTAAACTTTGACAACTCATAACACGAGTCACAAACGGTCAGGGTGGAAGAGAATGGGTTGTGAATAATAGTTATCGACTAGCAAGTACAAACACCTTCAATATGTAGTGGCACAATGTGGCTACAATGCACAGTGACCAGCCAAAGTATGCATATGTCACTAACCATGACCAACAAATTTCACTTCATGTGGTCAACGTTGAAAACGCATAACACGATTCACAACTGGTCAGAGGGGCAAACAATGGGTTGTGAACAATAGGTATCAACCAGCAAGTAGAAAGATCTTCAACAAGCAGTGGCACGATATGACTAGCGTGCACAGTGACCAACCAAACAATGCATACATCACTGACTACGACCGAATAAGTCCACTATGTGTGGTCAACATTGACAACTCATAACACGAGTCACAAATGATCAGAGGGAGAGACAATGTTTTGGGAAGCCTATGTATTGACTAGAAAGGACAAAGAACTTAAATACGTAGTGGCACGGTGTGGCTTATATGCACACCAAACAACTAAACTAGGCATATGTCACTGATCATGACCAGAGAATTTCAATATGGGTGGTCAACATTGACCAACCATAACACCAGTCACAAACAATCAGGAGAGGAAACAATGCTATGGTAACATTGGTTGTCAACTACCAAGTACAACGACTGTCAATCAGCAGTAGCACGGTGTGGCTACCATGCACAATGACCGACCAAAGTAGGCATATATACTGCCTTTGAGCAAATAGATCCGTTGTGTGTGGTCAACGTTGACAACTCATGATACGAGTCGCAAATGGTCAGAGGGGGGAGCAATGGTTTGGGAACACCAGGTATCAAATAGCAAGCACAAGGGGCTTCAATACATTGTGGCACGGTGTGGAGACCATGCACGGTGACCAACCAAAGTAGGCATATGTCACTGACCATGACCAAATAATGTCACTAACTGTGGTATAATTTGACAACTCATAACACGAGTCACAAATGGTCAGGGTGGAAGATAATGGTTTGTGAATACTAGTTATTGACTAGCAAGTACAAATATCTTCAATATGTAGTGGCACGGTGTGGCTTCAATGTACAGTGACCAACCAAATTATGCATATGTCACTAACCATGACCAACAAATTTCACTTCATGTGGTCAACGTTGAAAACGCATAACACGAGTCACAAATGGTCAGAGGGGAAAACAATGGGTTGGGAACACTAGTTATCAACAAGCAAGTACAAAGACCTTCAACAAGCAGTGGCACGGTATGGCTAGCGTGCACAGTGACCAACCCAAGGATGCATACGTCACTGACTACGACCGAATAAGTCCACTCTGTGTGGTCAACATTGACAACTCATAACACGAGTCACAAATGGTCAGAGGGAGAGACAATGGTTTGGGAAGCCTATGTATTGACTAGAAAGGACAAATAACTTCAATACGTAGTGGCACGGTGTGGCTAATATGCACACCAAACAACCAAACTAGGCATATGTCACTGATCATGACCAGAGAATTTCAATATGGGTGGTCAACGTTGACCAACCATAACACGAGTCACAAACGGTCAGGAGAGGAAACAATGCTATGGGAATAT
>SZWC01000124.1:237885-255699 GCA_023375785.1 Penium margaritaceum | reverse complement strand
TGTGTGTGGTCAACGTTGACAACTCATAATACGAGTCGCAAATGGTCAGAGGGGGAAGCAATGGTTTGGGAACACCAGGTATCAAATAGCAAGCACAAGGGGCTTCAATACGTTGTGGCACGGTGTGGAGACCATGCACGATGACCAACCAAAGTAGGCATATGTCACTGACCATGACCAAATAATGTCACTAAGTGTGGTAAACTTTGACAACTCATAACACGAGTCACAAATGGTCAGGGTGGAAGATAATGGTTTGTGAATACTAGTTATCGACTAGCAAGTACAAATACCTTCAATATGTAGTGGTACGGTGTGGCTTCAATGCACAGTGACCAACCAAATTATGCATATGTCACTAACCATGACCAACAAATTTCACTTCATGTGGTCAACGTTGAAAACGCATAACACGAGTCACAAATGGTCAGAGGGGAAAACAATGGGTTGGGAACACCAGTTATCAACTAGCAAGTACAAATACCTTCAACAAGTAGTGGCACGGTATGGCTAGCGTGCACAGTGACCAACCCAAGGATGCATACGTCACTAACTACGACGGAATAAGTCCACTATGTGTGGTCAGCATTGACAACTCATAACACGAGTCACAAATGGTCACAGGGAGAGACAATGGTTTGGGAAGCCTATGTATTGACTATAAGGGACAAATAACTTGAATACGTAGTGGCACGGTGTGGCTAATACGCACACCAAACAACCAAAGTAGGCATGTGTCACTGATCATGACCAGAGAATTTCAACATGGGTGGTCAACGTTGACCAACCATAACACGAGTCACAAACACTCAGGAGAGGAAACATTGCTATGGGAATATCGGTTCTCAACTACCAAGTACAACGACCTTCATTCAGTAGTAGCACGGTGTGGCTACCATGCACAATGACCGGCCAAAGTAGGCATATGTACTGTCTTTGACCAAAGAAATCGGTTGTGTGTGGTCAACGTTGACAACTCATAATACGATTCACAAATGGTCAGAGGGAGAAACAATGGTTTGGGAACATCAGGTATCAAATAGCAAGCACAAGGGGCTTCAATACATTGTGGCACGGTGTGGAGACCATGCACGATGACCAGCCAAAGTAGGCATATGTCACTAACCATGACCAAACAATGTCACTAAGTGTGGTAAACTTTGACAACTCATAACACGACTCACAAATGGTCAGGGTGGAAGATAATGGTTTGTGGATACTAGTTATCGACTAGCAAGTACAAATACCTTCAATATGTAGTGGCACAATGTGGATTCCATACACAGTGACCATCAAAAGTATGCATATGTCACTGACCATGACGAAAAGAGTACACTTCATGTGGTCAATGTTGACAACTCACAACACGAGTCACAGATATTCAGAGGGGGGTATCAATGGTTTGGAAACACTAGATATCAACTAGAAAGCACATAGACCTTCGATACGTAGTGAAACGGCGTGGTAACCATGTACAGTGACAAACCAAAGTAGGCATATGTCACTCACGATGACCAAACGGATTTCACAGTGTGTGGTCAACGTTGAAAACTCATAACATGAGTCACAAATGGTCAGAGGGGGGAACCATGGGTTGGGAACACTAGTTATTAACTAGCAAGTAGAAAGATTTTCAACAAGTAGTGGCACGGTGTGGCTAGCATGCACAGTGACCAACCAAAGGATGCATGTGTCACTGAAAATAACCGAAGAAGTCCACTATGTACGGTCAACATTGACAACTCATAACACGAGTCAAAAATGGTAAGAGGGAGAGACAATGGTTTGGGAACCCTATATATCGACTGGAAACGACAAAGAACTTCAATACGTAGTGGCACGTTGTGGCTGCTATGCACACCAAACAACCAAAACCAGGCATATGTCACTGACCATGACCATAGATTTTCAATATGGGTGGTCAACATTCACCAACCACAACATGAGTCACAAACGGTCAGAGGGGGAAACAATGGTCTGGTAATATCAGTTCTCAACTAGCAAGTAAAGCTACCTTCAATCATTATAAGCACGGTGTGGCTACCATGCACAATGACCGACCAAAGTAGGCACATGTACTGCCTTTGACCAAAGAAATCCGCTGTGTGTGGTCAATGTTGACAACTCATAGTAGGAGTCACAAATGGTTAGAGGGGGAGACAATGGTTTGGGAACACCAGGTATAAACTAGCAAGCACAAGGAACTTCAATAAGCTGTGCCACGGTGTGGATACCATGCACGATGTCCAACCAAAGTAGGCACATGTCACTGACCATGACCAAATAATGTCACTAAGTGTTGACAATCGTTTGGGAAGCCTATGTATTGACTAGAAAGGACAAATAATTTCAATACGTATTGGCACGGTGTGGCTATTATGCACACCAAACAACCAAACTAGGCATATGTCACTGATCATGACCAGAGAATTTCAATAAGGGTGGTCAGCGTTGACCAACCATAACACCAGTCACAAACGGTCAGGAGAGGAAACAATGCTATGGGAATATCCGTTCTCAACTACCAAGTACAACAACCTTCAGTCAGTAGTAGCACGGTGTGGCTACCATGCACAATGAACGACCAAACTAGGCATATGTACTGCCTTTGACCAAAGAAATCCGCTGTGTGTGGTCAACGTTGACAACTCATAATACGAGTCACAAACGGTCAGAGGGGGAAAAAATGGTTTGGGAAGACCAAGTATCAAATAGCAAGCACAAGGGGCATCAATACCCTGTGGCACGGTGTGGAGACCATGCACGATGACCAACCAAAGTAGGAATATGTCACTGACCATGACCAACTAATGTCACCAAGTGTGGTAAACTTTGACAACTCATAACACGAGTCACAAATGGTCAGGGTGGAAGATAATGGTTTGTGAATACTAGTTATCGACTAGCAAGTACAAACACCTCCAATATGTAGTGGCACAATGTGGCTACAAAGCATAGTGACCAACCAAAGTATGCATATGTCACTAACCATGACCAACAAATTTCACTTCTTGTGGTCAACGTTGAAAACGCATAACACGAGTCACAAATGGTGAGAGGGGAAAACAATGGGTTGGGAACACTAGTTATCAACTAGCAAGTACAAAGACCTTCAACAAGCAGTGGCACGGTATGGATAGCGTGCACAGTGACCAACCCAAGGATGCATACGTCAATGACTATGACCGAATAAGTCCACTATGTGTGGTCAACATTGACAACTCATAACACGAGTCACAAATGGTCAGAGGGAGAGACAATGGTTTGGGAAGCCTATGTATTGACTAGAAAGGACAAAGAACTTCAATACGTAGTGGCACGGTGTGGCTAATATGCACACCAAACAACCAAACTAGGCATATGTACTGCCTTTGACCAAAGAAATCCGCTGTGTGTGGTCAACGTTGAAAACGCATAACACGAGTCACAAATGGTCAGAGGGAGAGACAATGGTTTGGGAAGCCTATGTATTGACTAGAAAGGACAAAGAACTTCAATACGTAGTGGCACGGTGTGGCTAATATGCACACCAAACAACCAAACTAGGCATATGTCTCTGATCATGACCAGATAATTTAAATATGGGTGGTCAACATTGACCAACCATAACACAAGTCACAAACGGTCAGGAGAGGAAACAATGCTATGGGAATATTGGTTCTCAACTACCAAGTACAATGACCATCAATCAGTAGTAGCACAGTGTGACTACCATGCACAATGACCAACCAAAGCAGGCATATGTACTGCCTTTGACCATAGAAATCCGCTTTGTCTGGTCAACGTTGACAACTCATAATACGAGTCACAAATGGTCAGAGGATGAAGCAATGGTTTCGGAACACCAGGTATCAAATAGCAAGCACATGGGGCTTCAATACGTTGTAGCACGGTGTGGAGACCATGCACGTTGACAAACCAAAGTAGGCATATGTCACAAACCATGACCAAATAATGCCACTAAGTGTGGTAAACTTTGACAACTCATAACACGAGTCACAAATGGTGAGGGTGGAAGAGAATAGTTTGTGAATACTAGTTATCGACTAGCAAGTACAAACACCTTCAATATGTAGTGGCACAATGTGGCTACAATGCACAGTGACCAACCAAAGTATGCATATGTCACTAACTATGACCAACAAATTTCACTTCATGAGGTCAACGTTGAAAACGCATGACACGATTCACAAATGGTCAGAGGGGAAAACAATGCGTTGGGAACACTAGTTATCAACCAGCAAGTACAAAGACCTTCAACAAGCAGTGGCACGGTATGACTAGCCTTCACAGTGACCAACCAAAGGATGCATACGTCACTGACTACGACCGAATAAGTCCACTATGTGTGGTCAACATTGACAACTCATAACACGAGTCGCAACTGATCAGAGGGAGAGACAATGGTTTGGGAAGCCTATGTATTGACTAGAAAGGACAAAGAACTTCAATACTTAGTGGCACGGTGTGGCTAATATGGACACCAAAGAACCAAAATAGGCATATGTCACTGATCATGACCATAGAATTTCAATATGGGTGGTCAACATTGACCAACCATAACACGAGTCACAAACGGTCAGGAGAGGAAACAATGCTATGGGAATATTGGCTCTCAACTACCAAGTACAAGGACCGTCAACCAGTAGTAGCACGGTGTGGCTACCATGCACAGTGACCGACCAAAGTAGACATATAAACTGCCCTTGAGCAAAGAAATCCGTTGTGCGTGATCAACGTTGACAACTCATAATACGAGTCACAAATGGTCAGAGGAGGAAGCAATGGTTTGGGAACACCGGGTGTCAAATAGCAAGCACATGGGGCTTCAATACGTTGTGGCACGGTGTGGAGACCATGCAGGATGACCAACCAAAGTAGGCATATGTCACAAACCATGACCAAACAATGCCACTAAGTGTGGTAAACTTTGACAACTCATAACATGAGTCACAAGTAGTCAGGGTGGAAGATAATGGTTTGTGAATACTAGTTATCGACTAGCAAGTACAAACACCTTCAATATGTAGTGGCACAATGTGGCTACAATGCACAGTGACCAACCAAAGTATGCATATGTCACTAACTATGACCAGCAAATTTCACTTCATGTGGTCAACGTTGAAAATGCATAACACGATTCACAAATGGTCAGAGGGGGAAACAATGGGTTGTGAACAATAGTTATCCACCAGCAAGTACAAGGACCTTCAACAAGCAGTGGCACGGTATGGCTAGCGTGCACAGTGACCAGCCAAAGGATGCATACGTCACTGACTACGACCGAATAATTCCACTATGTGTGGTCAACATTGACAACTCATAACACGAGTCACAAATGGTCAGAGGGAGAGACAATGGTTTGGGAAGCCTATGTATTGACTAGAAAGGACAAAGAACTTCAATACGTAGTGGCACAGTGTGGCTAATATGCACACCAAACAACCAAACTAGGCATATGTCACTGATCATGACCAGAAAATTTCAATATGGGTGGTCAACATTGACCAACCATAACACGAGTCACAAACGGTCAAGAGAGGAAACAATGCTATGGGAATATCGGTTCTCAACTACCAAGTACAAGGACCTTCAGTCAGTAGTAGCACGGTGTGGCTACCATGCACAATGACCGACCAAACTAGGCATATGTACTGCGTTTGACCAGAGAAATACGCTGTGTGTGGTCAACGTTGACAACTCATAATACGAGTCACAAATGGTCAGAGGGGGAAACAATGGTTTGGGAACACCAGGTATCAAATAGCAAGCACAAGGGGCTTCAATACGCTGTGGCATGGTGTGGAGACCATGCACGATGACCAACCAAAGTAGGCATATGTCCCAAACCATGACCAAATAATGTCACAAAGTGTGGTAAACTTTGACAACTCATAACACGAGTCACAAATGGTCAGGGTGGAAGATAATGGTTTGTGAATACTAGTTATTGACTCGCAAGTACAAATACCTTCAATATGTAGTGGCACAATAAGGCTTCAATGCACAGTGACCAACCAAAGTATGCAGATGTCACTAACCATGACAAACAAATTTCACTTCATGTGGTCAACGTTGAAAACGCATAACACGAGTCACAAATGGTCAGGGGGGAAAACAATGCGTTGGGAACACTAGTTATCAACTAGAAAGTACAAAGACCTTCAGCAAGCAATGGCACGGTATGGCTAGCGTGCACAGTGACCAACCAAAGGATGCATACGTCACTGACTACGACCGAATAAGTCCACTATGTGTGGTCAACATTGACAACTCATAACACGAGTCACAAATGTTCGGAGAGAGAAACAATGGTTTGGGAAGCCTATGTATTGACTAGAAAGGACAAAGAACTTCAATACGTAGTGGCACGGTGTGGCTACTATGCATACCAAACAACCAAACTAGGCATATGTCATGACCAGAGAATTTCAATATGGGTGGTCAACATTGACCAACCATAACACGAGTCACAAACGGTCAGGAGAGGAAACAATGCTATGGGAATATTGGTTCTCAACTACCAAGTACAATGACCATCAATCAGTAGAAGCACGGTGTTTTTACCATGCACACTGACCGACTAAAGTAGACATATATACTGCCTTTGAGCAAAGAAATCCGTTGTGCATGGTCAACGTTCACAACTCATAATACGAGTCACAAGTGGTCAGAGGAGGAGGCAATGGTTTGGGAACACCAGGTATCAAATAGCAAGCACAAGGGGCTTCAATACGTTGTGGCACGGTGTGGAGACCATGCAAGATGATCAACCAAAGTAGGCATATGTCACAAACCATGACCAAATAATGCCACTAAGTGTGGTAAACTTTGACAACTCATAATACGAGTCACAAATGGTCAGGGTGCAAGAGAATGGTTTGTGAATACTAGTTAAGGTACCTACGCGTAACAAATTAACAAAAACCGACCTGGTGTCAAAGGGAGAAACCATTTGCTATTTATTGACTAGCAAGGGTGGTAAACTTTGGCAACTCATAACGCGAGTCACAAATGGTCAGGATGGAAGATAATGGGTTGTGAATACTAGTTATCGACTAGCAAGTACAAATACCTTCAATATGTAGTGGCACAATGTGGCTTCAATGCACAGTGACCAACCAAAGTATGCATATATAACTAACCATGACCAAAAAATTTCACTTCATGTGGTCAACGTTGATAACGCGTAACACGAGCCACAAATGGTAAGAGGGGAAAACAATGGATTGGGAACACTAGTTATCAACTAGCAAGTACAAAGACATTCAACAAAGAGTGGCACGGTATGGCTAGCGTGCACAGTGACCAGCCCAAGGATGCATACGTCACTGACTACGGCCGAATAAGTCCACTATGTGTGGTCAACATTGACAACTCATAACACGAGTCACAAATGGTCAGAGGGAGAGACAATGGTTTGGGAAGCCTACGTATTCTCTAGAAAGGACAAAGAACTTCAATACGTAGTGGCACGGTGTGGCTAATATGCACACCAAACAACCAAACTAGGCATATGTCACTGATCATGACCAGAGAATCTCAATATGGGTGGTGAGCATTGACCAACCATAACACGAGTCACAGACGGTCAGGAGACGAAACAATGATATGGGAATATCGGTTCTCAACTACCAAGTACAACGACCTTCAGTCAGTAGTAGCACGGTGTGGCTACCATGCACAATGACTGACCAAAGTAGGCATATGTACTGCCTTTGACCAAAGAAATCTGTTGTGCGTGGTCAACGTTGACAACTCATAATACAAGTCACAAATGGTCAGATGAGGAAGCAATGGTTTGGGAACACCAGGTATGAAATAGCAAGCATAAGGGGCTTCAATATGCTATGGCACGGTGTGGAGACCATGCACGATGACCAACCAAAGTAGGCATATGTCACAAACCATGACCAAATAATGCCCCTAAGTGTCGTAAACGTTGACAACTCATAGCAGGAGTCACAAATAGTCAGGGTGCAAGAGAATGGTTTGTGAATACTAGTTATCAACTAGCAAGTACAAACACCTTCAACATGTAGTGGCACAACGTGGCTACAATGCACAGTGACCAACCAAAGTATGCATATATCACTAACCAAGACCAACAAATTTCACTTCATGTGTTCAACGTTGAAAACGCATAACACGATTCACAAATGGTCAGAGGGGGAAACAATGGGTTGTGATCAATAGTTATCAACCAGCAAGTACAAAGACCTTCAACAAGCAGTGGCACGGTATGACTAGCGTGCACAGTGACCAACCAAAGGATGCATACGTCACTGACTACGACCATATAAGTCCACTATGTGTGGTCAACATTGACAACTCATAACATAAGTCACAAATGATCAGAGGGAGATACAATGGTTTGGGAAGCCCATGTATTGACTAGAAAGGACAAAGAACTTCAATGCGTAGTGGCACGGTGTGGCTAATATGCACACCAAACAACCAAACTAGGCATGTGTCACTGATCATGACCGGAGAATTTCAATATGGGTGGTCAACATTGACCAACCATAGCACCAGTCACAAACGGTCAGGAGAGGAAACAATACTATGGGAATAATGTTTCTCAACTACCAAGTACAACGACCATCAATCAGTAGTAGCACGGTGTGGCTACCATGCACAATGACCGACCAAAGTATGCATATATACTGCCTTTGAGCAAACAAATCCGTTGTGTGTGGTCAACGTTGACAACTCATAATACGAGTCGCAAATGGTCAAAGGGGGAAGCAATGGTTTGGGAACACCAGGTATCAAATAGCAAGCACAAGGGGCTTCAATACGTTGTGGCACGGTGTGGAGACCATGCACGATGACCAACCAAAGTAGGCATATGTCACTGACCATGACCAAATACTGTCACTAAGTGTGGTAAAATTTGACAACTCATAACACGAGTCACAAATGGTCAGAGGGAGAGACAATGGTTTGGGAAGCCTATGTATTGGCTAGAAAGGACAAAGAACTTCAATACGTAGTGGCACGGTGTGGCTAATATGCACACCAAACAACGAAACTAGGCATATGTACTGCCTTTGACCAAAGAAATCTGCTGTGTGTGGTCAACGTTGACAACTCATAATACGAGTCGCAAAGGGTCAAAGGGGGAAGCAATGGTTTGGGAACACCAGGTATCAAATAGCAAGCACAAGGGGCTTCAATACGTTGTGGCACGGTGTGGAGACCATGCACGATGACCAACCAAAGTAGGCATATGTCACTGACCATGACCAAATACTGTCACTAAGTGTGGTAAAATTTGACAACTCATAACACGAGTCACAAATGGTCAAGGTGGAAGATAATGGTTTGTGAATACTAGTTATCGACTAGCAAGTACAAATACCTTCAATATGTAGTGGCAGGGTGTGGCTTCAATGCACAGTGACCAACCAAATTATGCATGTGTCACTAACCATGACCAACAAAATTCACTTCATGTGGTCAACGTTGAAAACGCATAACACGAGTCACAAATGGTCAGAGGGGAAAACAATGCATTCGGAACACTAGTTAACAACTAGCAAGTACAAGGACCTTCAACAAGCAGTGGCACAGTATGGCTAGCGTGCACAGTGACCAGCCAAAGGATGCATACGTCACTGACTACGACCGAATAAGTCCACTATGTGTGGTCAACATTGACAACTCATAACACGACTCACAAATGGTCAGAGGGAGAGACAATGGTTTGGGAAGCCTATGTATTGGCTAGAAAGGACAAAGAACTTCAATACGTAGTGGCACGGTGTGGCTAATATGCACACCAAACAACGAAACTAGGCATATGTCGCTGATCATGGCCAGAGAATTTCAATATGGGTGGTGAACCTTGACCAACCATAACACGAGTCACAAACGGTCAGGAGAGGAAACAATGCTATGGGAATATCAGTTCTCAACTACCAAGTACAACGACCATCAGTCAGGAGTAGCACGGTGTGGCTACCATGCACAATGACCGACCAAACTAGGCATATGTACTGCCTTTGACCAAAGAAATCTGCTGTGTGTGGTCAACGTTGACAACTCATAATACGAGTCACAGATGGTCAGAGGGGGAAACAATGGTTTGGGAACACCAGGTATCAAATATCAAGCACAAGGGGCTTCAATACGCTGTGTCACGGTGTGGAGACCATGCACGATGACCAACCAAAGTAGGCATATGCCACTGACCATGACCAAATAATGTCACCAAGTGTGGTAAACTTTGACAACTCATAACACGATTCACAAATGGTCAGGGTGGAAGATAATGGTTTGTGAATACTACTTATCGACTAGCAAGTAAAAATACCTTTAATATGTAGTGGCACAATGTGGGTTCAATGCACAGTGACCAACCAAAGTATGCAGATGTCACTAACCATGACCAACAAATTTCACTTCATGTGGTCAACGTTGAAAACGCATAACACGAGTCAGAAATGGTCAGAGGGGAAAACAATGCGTTGGGAACACTAGTTATCAGCTAGGAAGTACAAAGACCTTCAACAAGCAGTGGCACGGTATGGCTAGCGTGCACAGTGACCAACCAAAGGATGCATACGTCATTGACTACGACCGAATAAGTCCACTATGTGTGGTCAACATTGACAACACATAACACGAGTCACAAATGGTCAGAGGGGGAAACAATGCGTTGGGAACACTAGTTATCAGCTAGGAAGTACAAAGACCTTCAACAAGCAGTGGCACGGTATGGCTAGCGTGCACAGTGACCAACCAAAGGATGCATACGTCATTGACTACGACCGAATAAGTCCACTATGTGTGGTCAACATTGACAACACATAACACGAGTCACAAATGGTCATAGGGAGAGACAATGGTTTGGGAAGCCTATGTATTGACTAGAAAGGACAAATAACTTCAATACGTAGTGGCACGGTGTGGCTAATACGCACACCAAACAACCAAACTAGACATATGTCACTGATCATGACCAGAGAATTTCAACATGGGTGGTCAACGTTGACCAACCATAACATGAGTCACAAACGGTCAGCAGAGGAAACAATGCCATGGGAATATCGGTTCTCAACTACCAAGTACAACAACCTTCAGTCAGTAGTAGCAGGGTGTGGCTACGATGTACAATGACCGGCCAAAGTAGGCATATGTACTGCCTTTGACCAAAGAAATCCGCTGTGTGTGGTCAACGTTGACAACTCATAACACGAGTCACAAATGGTCAGAGGGGGAACCAATGGTTTGGGAACATCAGGTATCAAATAGCAAGCACAAGGGGCTTCAATACATTGTGGCACGGTGTGGAGACCATGCACGATGACCAGCCAAAGTAGGCATATGTCATTAACCATGAGCAAATAATGTCACTAAGTGTGGTAAACTTTGACAACTCATAACACGACTCACAAATGGTCAGGGTGGAAGAGAATGGTTTGTGGATACTAGTTATCGACTAGCAAGTACAAATACCTTCAATATGTAGTGGCACAATGTGGCTTCAATGCACAGTGACCATCAAAAGTATGCATATGTCACTGACCATGACAAACAAATTTCACTTCATGTGGTCAATGTTGACAACCCACAAAACGAGTCACATATATTCAGAGGGGGTAGCAATGGTTTGGGAACACTAGCTATCAACTAGAAAGCACATAGATCTTCGATACGCAGTGAAACGGCGTGGTAACCATGTACAGTGACAAACCAAAGTAGGCATATGTCACTAACCATGACCAAACGGATTTCACAGTGTGTGGTCAACGTTGAAAACTCATAACATGAGTCACAAATGGTCAGAGGGGGGAGCCATGGGTTGGGAACACTAGTTATAAACTAGCAAGTAGAAAGAGTTTCAGCAAGTAGTGGCACGGTGTGGCTAGGATGCACAGTGACCAACCAACGGATGCATGTGTCACTGACTATGATCGAAGAAGTCCACTATGTACAGTCAACATTGACAACTCATAACACGAGTCACAAATGGTCAGAGGGAGAGACAATGGTTTGGGAACCCTATATATCGACTGGAAAAGACAAAGAACTTCAATACGTAGTGGCACGTTGTGGCTATTATGCACACCAAACAACCAAAACCAGGCATATGTCACTGACCATGACCAGAGATTTTCAATATGGGTGGTCAACATTCACCAACCACAACACGAGTCACAAACGGTCAGAGGGGAAACAATGGTATGGGAATATCAGTTATCAACTAGCAAGTACAGCGACCTTCAATCAGTATAAGCACGGTGTGGCTACCATGTACAATGACCGACCAAAGTAGGCACATGTATTGCCTTTGACAAAAGAAATCCGCTGTGTGTAGTCAATGTTGACAACTCATAGTAGGAGTCATAAATGGTCAGAGGGGGAGACACTGGTTTGGGAACACCAGGTATCAACTAGCAAGCACAAGGACCTTCAATAAGCTGTGCCACGGTGTGGAAACCATGCACAATGTCCAACCAAAGTAGGCATATGTCACTGACCATGACCAAATAATGTCACTAAGTGTGGTAAAATTTGACAACTCATAACACGAGTCACAAATGGTCAGGGTGGAAGATAATGATTTGTGAATACTAGTTATCGACTAGCAAGTACAAATACCTTCAATATGTAGTGGCACAATGTGGCTTCAATGCACAGTGACCAACCAAATTATGCATATGTCACTAACCATGACCAACAAATTTCACTTCATGTGGTCAACGTTGAAAATGCTTAACAGGAGTCACAAATGGTCAGAGGGGAAAACAATGGGTTGGGAACACTAGTTATCAACTAGCAAGTACAGAGACCTTCAACAAGCAGTGGCACGGTATGGCTAGCGTGCACAGTGACCAGCCCAAGGATGCATACGTCACTGACTACGACCGAATAAGTCCACTATGTGTGGTCAACATTGACAACTCATAACACAAGTCACAAATGGTCAGAGGGAGATACAATGGTTTGGGAACACCAGGTATCAACTAGCAAGCACAAGGAACTTCAATAAGCTGTGCCACGGTGTGGATAGCATGCACGATGTCCAACCAAAGTAGGCATATGTCACTGACCATGACCAAATAATGTCACTAAGTGTGGTAAACTTTGACAACTCATAACATGAGTCGCAAATGGTCAGAGGGAGAGACAATGGTTTGGGAACACCAGGTATCAACTAGCAAGCACAAGGAACTTCAATAAGCTGTGCCACGGTGTGGATAGCATGCACGATGTCCAACCAAAGTAGGCATATGTCACTGACCATGACCAAATAATGTCACTAAGTGTGGTAAACTTTGACAACTCATAACATGAGTCGCAAATGGTCAGAGGGAGAGACAATGGTTTGGGAACACCAGGTATCAACTAGCAAGCACAAGGAACTTCAATAAGCTGTGCCACGGTGTGGATAGCATGCACGATGTCCAACCAAAGTAGGCATATGTCACTGACCATGACCAAATAATGTCACTAAGTGTGGTAAACTTTGACAACTCATAACATGAGTCGCAAATGGTCAGAGGGAGAGACAATGGTTTGGGAACACCAGGTATCAACTAGCAAGCACAAGGAACTTCAATAAGCTGTGCCACGGTGTGGATAGCATGCACGATGTCCAACCAAAGTAGGCATATGTCACTGACCATGACCAAATAATGTCACTAAGTGTTGTAAACTTTGTCAACTCATAACACGAGTCACAAATGGTCAGGGTGGAAGATAATGATTTGTGAATACTAGTTATCGACTAATAAGTACAAATACCTGTCAATGCGCCGGATAGCAACGGTCTAGAAAACGGGTCCCGACATGGGAGGCCGCGAACCGCTCTTGGTATTGTAACCAAGATAACATATCACCCTCGAACGAGGGATCCACACTTTAGGTTCGTTTGGTTTGCAACCTCACGAAGTCCGCATATTGGTCTTTAGTGTCTACCTTTGGTTGGACACTCTATGAGGAGTCTCAAAGGCAAGAACTGTAAATGGATCCATGCAAGGTACAGGCTTTTATACTTGCAGAGCTGTGCTAAAGCTTCTGCTTGTAGTGGCTCCACTGGAGCCAACCTCAACCTACAATCCTACTTGGCGCGTCCTTAGACCGCCAAGTGTCATCCTCAAGCCAGGCTTTTAGTAAGCTTCATAGAAGCTTCCTGTCCAAGTTTTGGCCACAACAAAATGTGGCCGTCACGGGGTTTGAACCCGCGATCTCTCGTTTGAGACTCCGGTGCCTATTCAAACATGCCAAAAAGGTATGGTTCCTATGATGAGCCACAGGGGACATACCCATTATGGGTAGTGCATTCCTGGCCCATCTCAGAACAGACCAAGGGACGTACTCCACAGAGCAGTGCATGCCTTGTCTGTATGTGTAGCTAGCCAGCTAGGCAGTGGACAAGGTGCATACTATTTCAACAAATCTCTCCCTTGCACCTCTGTCCATCTAGAGCTTACTGGGCTCCATCAATGTCTCGGGGCTCACCCTTCCTCTGCCGCACTCCTCATGCCGGATCCACGAATGCCTGCATAGTGCAAGTCATTCTCCAGCGGCTTGGTCATGCAGTCAGCAAGCATGCTCTTTGTTCCGCAGTGCTGCAAGTCCACCACGTTCTTCATGACCAGGTCCCGTGAGTAGTGGTAACGTATGTCGATGTGCTTTGTTCATCGGGAGATGATCTCATCTTCAGCCATTGAGATGGCACTCATGTTGTCCACGTGTACGACCGTGGCATCCTTCTGTGGTACTGTCATTTCGCCAAGGAGGCTGCGCAGCCACTGAGTTTCTTTTCACAACTCAGACAGAGCAACATACTCTGCCTCAGCCGTGGACACAGAAATACAATCCTGCTTCCTGCTGGCCCATAAGATGGCATCGCCATTCAAGATGCACACGTATCCAGAGGTGGATTTCCTATCGTCGAGGTTTCCTCCCCAGTCAGCATCGGTGTAGCACTTCAGGCGAAGGGGTTCCGTTCCTTCTTGGCCTCCAAGGATGAGGCCCATGTGACGTGTCTTTTGCAGGTAGCGCAAGATGCGCTTGACTGCTTGCAAATGTTGTGGCCCAGGGTTGGCCACGAATCTGCTCACTTGTCCCACAACATAGCAGATGTCGGGACCAGTCCCTACCATGGCGTACATGATGCTACCCACGGCGGACTGGTAGGGGATGTCTTGCATCTCCCTTTGTTCTGCTTCGTTGTTTGGCAACATGGAGGCCTTCAGCGTTGTATCGGTCGTCATTGGGGTGCTGAAAGGTTTGCAGTCTTCCATGTGGTAGCGCTTCAGTACCTCACCGATGTATTTGGTTTGGTTGAGTTCGATGGTGCCTGCTACTCGATTGCGGTGGATGGCGATCCCGAGGTAGTACTCGAGAGGACCCATGTCCTTCATCTTGAACCTTTTGCTGAGGTCAGACTTCAGCTCATCCAGCAGCTCGACTGAAGACGAGCAGATGATCAGATCATCCACGTACAGCGCAACCAGCATCAGCCCTCTCCCATCATCGCGCACGTACACGCTCGGATCACTATGGCAGTGCGCGAAGGAGAGACCGGTCATGAAACCGTCCATCTCTTTGTACCACATCCTTGGGGCCTGTTCCAGTCCGTAGAGCGCTTTCACCAACTTGCACACCTTACCCTCGGGAGCTTCGACTCCTTCGGGCACCTCCATCAGCACTTCCTTGTCAAGCTTCTCATAAAGAAAAGTTGTCCTGACGTCCACCTGGTGTATCTCCAGGTTCTTTGCGGTTGCAATGCCAAGGAGAGAGAGGATGGAGGCAAAGGTCACGACGGGCGTGAACGTCTCATCGTACTCAGAGCCCGGGCGTTGAGAGAACCCCTTAGCCACTACCCTTGCCTTAAACTTGTCAATGCTGCCGTCTTGCTTCTTCTTCACTCGAAGGACCCCTTGGATCCCACCACGTGGGCCTTGTCAGGTCTATCCACCAGCACCCACGTGCCGTTCTCGGCAATGGACGTGAGCTCGCTGTCCACTGCCTCCTTCCACTTGGCCGCATCTGGGCCATTCATCGCCTCCGCCACTGTGGATGGCTCTCCCTGAGCCATGCAAGACCAGCTCAGGCCGGTCCAATCATCCTCATACCGCAAAGGTGCTTTCTTTGGTCGCAAACTGCGCCGGAGTAGTGGTGCGGTTTCTTGCTTTGGTGCTGGTGCTTCCACAGGTGGTGGTTTTTCGTCGTCGTCATCGTCAGAAGAGTCGTCAGACTCCAAGTCAGACTCGGAAGCCCTGGACGCCTCGAATCCGCATCCATGTCAGATGCTGCATCATCCTCCGCAACATCTCTCCCATTCCTACCACCTGCTGGCAAAGCGAGCCAGTTGTCGGGCGCTTGGTCTCCGGACTCAAGCAACACTATCCACTCCCCCGCTTTGGGAGCGAGGATCGGGTCCAGCAGCTCTCCTTTTCCAAGGGTGCGTTCGTCAAACACGACGTCGCGGCTCCTCACGAGCTTGCCTGCTGCCTGGTCCCAAAGCCGATAGGCTTTGTGTGACGTGTCGTACCCAACCATGACGCACTTCCTCGAACATGCGTCAAGCTTGCCTCCACATTCTCCCGACTGGATCTTCACCCATGCAGTTGACCCAAACACGTTCAGATGGGATGCGTTGGGTTTCTTTCCCAACCATGCATCCTGTGGGGTCTTCAGCTGCTTATCCTGCTCCTTTCCACGCTTCCGCAAGGCGGTCGCTGGTATGAGATTCAAGAGGTAGCAGGCCGTTGTTGCTGCTTCAGCCTAAAAGCGAGGTGGGAGCTTGGCGTCGAAGAGCATGCTTCGCACCATGCCGAGCAGGGTCTGGTTCATCCTCTCGGCCACGCCATTGCTTTGGGGATTGTATGGGGTGGTCTGCTTGTGGCGGATGCCATGATGCTTGAGCCAAGGCTTGCATGCCTCGTACTCACCCCCGTTGTCACTTCGAAGCGTCTTCACCTTCTTGAACGTTTGCCGCTCCACCATGGCGACGAACTCGAGGAGCTTCTCCTTGACCTCTCCCTTTGTTTTGAGGAAGTAGATCCACAACTTGCGGCTGTGGTCATCAACGAAGGTCAGGAAGTACTTGCTTCCTCCGTTAGACGGTGTGCGGAAGGGTCCACACACGTCACTGTGTATCAGCTCCAAGACGTGCTCCGCTTTTTGACCTCCTCTCCCAAACGGCTTCTTCTTTGCCATCGCATGGAGGCATGGTTCACACAATGCACACCCTTCGCCATGCTTCATGGTGCACCCTTCCATTCCGCGGACTACCTCTTGCTCCTGCATCTTCTGCAGTGTGCTGTTGGCCACATGGCCGAACCGCCGGTGCCACAACCCAGCGTCAGTGTCCTTGGTTGATGTGGCGACCGCAACGGTCGCCGGCGGTGCATCCTTTGGCTCCGGTGCCACTGTCTTGGTGGCACATGTGAGTCCCTCATCCAACGCCTTGGTGACTTTGGTTTGAAGCACGTAGAGGCTGTCGACTCTTGGAACTTGAAGCATGAGGTCGTCTTTGGTGTACAAAATCTGGATGTCCTCGTTTTTTAGGGCCACCGCTTCCTTGTTGGTGAACACCACTGTCATGTTGTTGTCGGTGATTTGTGACACGGACAACAGGTTGGTTGCAAAGGAGGGCATGTACACCACCCTTTGAAGGTTGACCGCCTTCTCCGCACCATTCACGTTGAACGTGATCACCTTGTCCCCTTCGCCCATGGCTTGGACGACGCCGCCGTTTGCACACTTGATGCGCATGACAGATTCGGCCATGGAGACAAATCCACCCTTCTCTTTTGATGAGTGGTGGTTGGTGCCCGAGTCAAGGGCGAA
>SZWC01000124.1:207350-222861 GCA_023375785.1 Penium margaritaceum | reverse complement strand
GTGAACATTGACCAACCATAACACGAGTCACAAACAATCAGGAGAGGGAACAATGCTATGGGAATATCAGTTCTCAACTACCAAGTACAACGACCTTCTGTCAGTAGTAGCACGGTGTGGCTACCATGCACAATGAACGACCAAACTAGGCATATGTACTGCCTTTGACCAAAGAAATCCGCTGTGTGTGGTCAACGTTGACAGCTCATAATACGAGTCACAAATGGTCAGAGGGGGAAACAATGGTTTGGGAACAACAGGTATCAAATAGCAAGCACAAGGGGCTTCAATACGCTGTGGCACGGTGTGGAGACCATGCACGATGACCAACCAAAGTAGGCATATGTCACAAACCATGACCAAATAATGTCACCAAGTGTGGTAAACTTTGACAACTCATAACACGAGTCACAAATGGTCAGGGTGGAAGATTATGGTTTGTGAATACTAGTTATCGACTGGCAAGTACAAATACCTTCAATATGTAGTGGCACAACGTGGCTTCAATGCACAGTGACCAACCAAAGTATGCAGATTTCACTAACCATGACCAACAAATTTCACTTCATGTGGTCAACGTTGAAAACGCATAATACGAGTCACAAATGGTCAAAGGGGAAAACAATGCGTTGGGAACACTAGTTATCAACTGGAAAGTACAAAGACCTTCAACAAGCAATGGCACGGTATGGCTAGCATGCACAGTGACCAGCCAAAGGATGCATACGTCACTGACTACGACCGAATAAGTCCACTATGTGTGGTCAACATTGACAACTCATAACACGAGTCACAAATGGTCAGAGGGAGAGACAATGGTTTGGGAAGCCTATGTATTGACTAAAAAGGACAAAGAACTTCAATACGTAGTGGCATGGTGTGGCTAATATGCACACCAAACAACCAAACTAGGCATATGTCACTGATCATGACCAGAGAATTTCAATATGGGTGGTCAACATTGACCGACCATAACACAAGTCACAAACGGTCAGGAGAGGAAACAATTATATGGGAATATTGGTTCTCAACTACCAAGTACAATGACCGTCAATCAGTAGTAGCACGGTGTGGCTACCATGCACAATGACCGACCAAAGTAGACATATATACTGCCTTTGAGCAAATAAATCCGTTGTGCGTGGTCAACGTTGATAACTGATAATACGAGTCACAAATGGTCAGAGGAGGAAGGGAAGGTTTGGGAACACCAGGTATCAAATAGCAAGCACAAGGGGCTTCAATACGTTGTGGCACGGTGTGGAGACCATGCACGATGACCAACCAAAGTAGGCATATGTCACAAACCATGACCAAATAATGCCACTAAGTGTGGTAAACTTTGACAACTCATAACACGAGTCACAAATGGTCAGGGTGGAAGAGAATGGTTTGTGAATACTAGTTATCGACTAGAAAGTACAAACACCTTCAATATGTAGTGGCACAATGTGGCTACAATGCACAGTGACCAACCAAATTATGCATATGTCACTAACCATGACCAACAAAATTCACTTCATGTGGTCAACGTTGAAAACGAACAACACGAGTCACAAATGGTCAGAGGGGAAAACAATGGGTTGGGAACACTAGTTATCAACTAGCAAGTACAAAGACCTTCAACAAGCAGTGGCAGGTATGGCTAGCGTGCACAGTGACCAAACCAAGGATGCATACGTCACTGACTACGACCGAATAAGTCCACTATGTGTGGTCAACATTGACAACTCATAACACGAGTCACAAATGGTCAGAAGGAGAGACAATGGTTTGGGAAGCCTATGTATTGACTAGAAAGGACAAATAACTTCAATACGTAGTGGCATGGGTTGGCTAGTACGCACACCAAACAACCAAACTAGGCATATGTCACTGATCATGACCAGAGAATTTCAACATGGGTGGTCAACATTGACCAACCATAACACAAGTCACAAACGTTCTGAAGAGGACACAATGCTATGGGAATATTGGTTCTCAACTACCAAGTACAATGACCTGCAGTCAATAGTAGCACGGTGTGGCTACCATGCACAATGACCGGCCAATGTAGGCATATGTACTGCCTTTGACCAAAGAAATCCACTGTGTGTGGTCAACGTTGACAACTCATAATACGAGTCACAAATGGTCAGAGGGGGAAACAATGGTTTGGGAACATCAGGTATCAAATAGCAAGCACAAGGGGCTTCGATACATTGTGGCACGCTGTGGAGACCATGCACGATGACCAGCCATAGTAGGCATATGTCACTAACCATGACCAAATAATGTCACTAAGTGTGGTAAACTTTGACAACTCATAACACGACTCACAAATGGTCAGGGTGGAAGATAATGGTTTGTGGATACTAGTTATCGACTAGCAAGTACAAATACTTTCAATATGTAGTGGCACAATGTGGCTTCAATGCACAGTGACCATCAAAAGAATGCATATTTCACTGACCATGACGAACAAATTTCACTTCATGTGGTCAATGTTGACAACTCACAACACGAGTCACTGATATTCAGAGGGGGGTAGCAATGGTTTGGGAACACTAGCTATCAACTAGAAAGCACATAGACCTTCGATACGTAGTGAAACGACGTGGTAACCATGTACAGTGACAAACCAAAGTAGGCATATGTCACTAACCATGACCAAACGTATTTCACAGTGTGTGGTCAACGTTAAAAGCTCGTAACATGAGTCACAAATGGTCAGAGGGGGGAACCATGGGTTGGGAACACTAGTTATTAACTAGCAAGTAGAACGATTTTCAACAAGTAGTGGCACGGTGTGGCTACCATGCACAGTGACCAACCAAAGGATGCATGTGTCACTGACTATGACCGACGAAGTCCACTATGTACGGTCAACATTGACAATTCATAACACGAGTCACAAATGGTCAGAGGGAGAGACAATGGTTTGGGAACCATATATATTGACTGGAAACGACAAAGAACTTCAATACGTAGTGGCACGTTGTGGCTACTATGCACACCACACAACCAAAACCAGGCATATGTCACTGACCATGACCAGAGATTTTCAATATGGGTGGTCAACATTCACCAACCACAACACGAGTCACAAACGGTCAGAGGGGGAAACAATGGTCTGGGAATATCAATTCTCAACTAGCAAGTACAGCTACCTTCAATCATTATAAGCACGGTGTGGCTACCATGCACATTGACCGACCAAAGTAGGCACATGTACTGCCTTTGACCAAAGAAATCCGCTGTGTGTGGTCAATGTCGACAACTCATAGTAGGAGTCACAAATGGTCAGAGGGGGAGACAATGGTTTGGGAACACCAGGTATCAACTAGCAAGCACAAGGAACTTCAATAAGCTGTGCCACGGTGTGGATACCATGCACGATGTCCAACCAAAGTAGGCATATGTCACTGACCATGACCAAATAATGTCAGTAAGTATTGTAAACTTTGTCAACTCATAACACGAGTCACAAATGGTCAGGGTGCATGATAATGTTTTGTGAATACTAGTTATCGACTAGCAAGTACAAATACTTTCAATATGTAGTGGCACTGTGTGGCTACAATGCACAGTGACCAACCAAAGTATGCACATCTCACTGACCATGACCAACAAATTTCACTTCATGTGGTCAACGTTGACAACTCACAACACGAGTTGCTGATAGTCAGAGGGGGGTAACAATGGTTTGGAAACACTAGCTATCAACTAGAAAGCACAAAGACCTTCACTACATAGTGACACGGCGTGGTAACCACTGACAGTGACAAACCAAACTAGGCATATGTCACTAACCATGACCAAAGAATTTCAATATGGGTGGTCAACGTTCACAACCCATAACATGAGTCACAAATGTTCAGAGGGGGAAGCAATGGTTTCAAAATGCTATGTATCTTATAGGAAGTACAAATATCTTTCGTGTGTATTGGCACAATGTGGCTACCGTGCACAATGACCTATCCAAGTAGGCATACATCACTGCTCATGACCAAAGAAGTGTAGTGTGTGTGGTCAACTTCACAACTCATAATACAAGTAAAAAGCGGGCAGAGGGAGAAACAATGGTTTGGGAATACGTGGTATCGACTAGCAAGTACAAAGACCTTCGATAAGTGGTCGCACAATGTGGCTACCATGCACAATGACCAACCAAAGTATTCTTGTGTCACTCAATATCATGAAAGGAGTTTCACTGTGTGTTATCAACTTTCCTTCTTACGGCTGGTCAATCGGAGCAATGGTTGAGAGGTTATTCAAGCTCAAAGTTGCAAACTGTGAAATTCCGTCTGCGTCAATTCTTTATGAATAAACTAACTTTGTTATCATTCATAATTTTGAAAACTACCCTCTAATCTTACACCCCCTTATTTAATGCCCTTTACACATATGAACCCTTATAATATCATTTGGACATAATATGTACACCGTTTGAGTTGGCTGAGTGCGTAGAGAGTTAGATTGTGGAGCGGTAGGTCCTAGGGTTGAATCCTCGTATGCGCAATATAGAATAGGCTCGCGACCTGTGGGGCGGGGGCCGTGTTGTGATACTTCAACTCTACCTTCGAGCATAAGCCGTGGGGGAGTAGGGGGGTTGTCATAATGCGGTCGCAAATCTGTCCTCCAGGTCGTCCACGGAACATCCCTCTATGGGAGTGGGAGGGAGTATTCCAGTGAAGGTACCTGCGCGTAACAAATCAGCAAAAACCGACCTGGTGTCAAAGGGAGAAACCTTTTGCTATTTATTGACTAGCAAGTGTGGTAAACTTTGACAACTCATAACACGAGTCACAAATGGTCAGGGTGGAAGATAATGGTTTGTGAATACTAGTTATTGACTAGCAAGTGTGGTAAACTTTGACAACTCATAACACGAGTCACAAATGGTCAGGGTGGAAGATAATGGTTTGTGAATACTAGTTATCGACTAGCAAGTACAAAGACATTCAATATGTAGTGGCACAAAGTGGCTTCAATGCACAGTGACCAACCAAAGTATGCATATATCACTATCCATGACCAACAAATTTCACTTCATGTGGTCAACGTTGATAACGCATAACACGAGTCACAAATGGTCAGAGGGGAAAACAATGGGTTGGGAACACTAGTTATCAACTAGCAAGTACAAAGACATTCAACAAGCAGTGGCACGGTATGGCTAGCATGCACAGTGACCAACCCAAGGATGCATACGTCACTGACTACGACCGAATAAGTCCACTATGTGTGGTCAACATTGACAACTAATAACACGAGTCACAAATGGTCAGAGGGAGAGACAATGGTTTGGGAAGCCTATGTATTGACTACAAAGGACAAATAACTTCAATACGTAGTGGCATGGTGTGGCTAATATGCACACCAAACAACCAAACTAAGCATATGTCACTGATCATGACCAGAGAATTTCAACATGGGTGGTCAACGTTGACAAACCATAACACAAGTCACAAACGTTCATGAGAGGAAACAATTCTATGGGAATATCGGTTCTCAACTACCAAGTACAACGACCTTCAGTCAGTAGTAGCACGGTGTGGCTACCATGCACAATGACCGGCCAAAGTAGGCATATGTACTGCCTTTGACCAAAGAAATCCGCTGTGTGTGGTCAACGTTGACAACTCATAATACGAGTCACAAATGGTCAGGGTGGAAGATAATGGTTTGTGGATACTAGTTATCGACTAGCAAGTACAAATACCTTCAATATGTAGTGGCACAATGTGGCTTCAATGCACAGTGACCATCAAAAGTATGCATATGTCACTGATAATGACGAAAAAAATTCACTTCATGTGGTCAATGTTGACAACTCACAACACGAGTCACAGATATTCAGAGGGGGATATCAATGGTTTGGGAACACTAGCTATCAACTAGAAAGCACATAGACCTTCGATACGTAGTGAAACGGCGTGGTAACCATGTACTGTGACAAACCAAAGTAGGCATATGTCACTAACCATGACCAAACGGATTTCACAGTGTGTGGTCAACGTTGAAAACTCATAACATGAGTCACAAATGGCCATAGGGGGGAACCATGGGTTGGGAACACTAGTTATTAACTAGCAAGTAGAAATATTTTCAACAAGTAGTGGCACGGTGTGGCTAGCATGCACAGTGACCAACCAAAGGATGCATGTGTCACTGACTATGACCGAAGAAGTCCACTATGTACGGTCAACATTGACAACTCATAACACGAGTCACAAATGGTCAGAGGGAGAGACAATGGTTTGGGAACCCTATTTATCAACTGGAAACGAAAAAGAAATTCAATACGTAGTGGCACGTTGTGGCTACTACGCACACCAAACAACCAAAACCAGGCATATGTCACTGACCACGACCAGAGATTTTCAATATGGGTGGTCAACATTCACCAACCACAACACGAGTCACAAACGGTCAGAGGGGGAAACAATGGTCTGGGAATACCAGTTCTCAACTAGCAAGTACAGCTACCTTCAATCATTATAAGCACGGTGTAGCTACCATGCACAATGACCAACCAAAGTAGGCACATGTACTGCCTTTGACCAAAAAAATCCGCCGTGTGTGGTCAATGTTGACCACTCATAGTAGGAGTCACAAATGGTCAGAGGGGGAGACAATGGTTTGGGAACACCAGGTATCAACTAGCAAGCACAAGGAACTTCAATAAGCTGTGCCACGGTGTGGATACCATGCACGATGTGCAACCGAAGTAGGCATATGTCACTGACCATGACCAAATAATGTCACTAAGTTTTGTAAACTTTGTCAACTCATAACACGAGTCACAAATGGTCAGGGTGCATGATAATGGTTTGTGAATACTAGTTATCGACTAGCAAGTACAAATACCTTCAATATGTAGTGGCACCGCGTGGCTACAATGCACAGTGACCAGCCAACGTATGCACATGTCACTGACCATGACCAACAAATTTCACTTCATGTGGTCAACGTTGACAACTCACAACACGAGTTGCTGATAGTCAGAAGGGGTAACAATGGTTTGGAAACACTAGCTATCAACTAGAAAGCACAAAGACCTTCACTACATAGTGACACGGCGTGGTAACCACTGACAGTGACAAACCAAACTAAGCATATGTCACTAACCATGACCAAATAATTTCAATATGGGTGGTCAACGTTCACAACCCATAACATGAGTCACAAATGGTCAGAGGGGGAAGCAATGGTTTCAAAACGCTATGTAACTTCTAGGAAGTACAAATATCTTTTGTGTGTTTTGGCACGGTGTGGCTACCGTGCACAATGACCTATCCAAGTAGGCATACATCACTGCTCATGACCAAAGAAGTTTAGTGTGTGTGGTCAACGTTCACAACTCATAATACAAGTAAAAAATGGGCAGATGGAGAAACAATGGTTTGGGAATACGTGGTATCGACTAGCAAGTACGAAGACCTTTGATAAGTGGTGGCACGGTGTGGCTACCATGCACAATGACCAACCAAAGTATTCTTGTGTCACTGAATATCATAAAAAGAGTTTCACTGTGTGTTGTCAACTTTCCTTCTTACGGCTGGTCAATCGGAGCAATGGTTGAGAGGTTATTCAAACTCGAAGTTGCAAAATATGAAATTCCGTCTGCGTCAATTCTTTATGAATAAACTATCTTTGTTTTCATTCATAAATTTGAAAATTACCCTCTAATCTTACACCCCTTGTTTAATGCCCTTTACATATAGGAACCCTTATAATGTCATTTGGACATCATATGAACACCGTGTGAGTTGTCTTAGTGCGTATGGAGTTAGATTATGGAGCGGTAGGTCCCAGGTTTGAATCCTCGTACGCGCAATATATAATAGGCTCGCGACCTGGGGGGGGGGGGGCGGCGGCCGTGTTGTGATACCTCAACTCTACTTTCGAGCCTAAGCCGTGGGGGGGTAGGGGGGTGTCATAATGTGGTCGCAAATCTGTCCTCCAGGTCGTCCACAGAACATCCCTCTAGGGGGGTGGGAGGGAGTATTCCAGTGAAGGTAACTTCGCGTAACAAATCAACAAAAACCGACCTGGTGTCAAAGGGAGAAACCTTTTGCTATTTATTGACTAGCAAGTGTGGTAAACTTTGACAACTCATAACACGAGTCACAAATGGTCCAGGTGGAAAATAATGGTTTGTGAATACTAGTTATCAACTAGCAAGTACAAATACCTTCAATATGTAGTGGCACAAGGTGTCTTCAATGCACAGTGACCAACCAAAGTATGCATATATCACTAACCATGACCAACAAATTTCACTTCATGTGGTCAACGTTGATAACGCATAACACGAGTCACAAATGGTCAGAGGGGACAACAATGGGTTGGGAACACTAGTTATCAACTAGCAAGTACAAAGACATTCAACAAGCAGTGGCACGGTATGGCTAGCGTGCACAGTGATCAGCCCAATGATGCATACGTCACTGACTACGGCCAAATAAGTCCACTATGTGTGGTCAACATTGACAACTCATAACACGAGTCACAAATGGTTAGAGGGAGAGACAATGGTTTGGGAAGCCTATGTATTGTCTAGAAAGGACAAAGAACTTCAACACGTAGTGGCACGGTGTGGCTAATATGCACACCAAACAACCAAACTAGGGATATGTCACTGATCATGACCAGAGAATCTCAATATGGGTGGTCAACGTTGACCAACCATAACACAACTCACAAACGGTCAGGAGAGGGAACAATGATATGGGAATATCGGTTCTCAACTACCAAGTACAACGACCTTCAGTCAGTAGTAGCACGGTGTGGCTACCATGCACAATGACCGACCAAAGTAGGCATATGTAATGCCTTTGACCAAATAAATCCACTGTGTGTGGTCAACGTTGACAATTCATAATATGAGTCACAAATGGTCAGAGGGAGAAACAATGGTTTGGGAACACCAAGTATCAAATAGCAAGCACACGGGGCCTCAATATGCTGTGGCACGCTGTGGAGACCATGCACGATGACCAACCAAATTAGGCATATGTCACAAACCATGACCAAATAATGTCACCAAGTATGGTAAACTTTGACAACTCATAACACGAGTCACAAATGGTCAGGGTGGAAGATAATGGTTTGTGAATAGTAGTTATCGACTAGCAAGTACAAATACCTTCAATATGTAGTGGCACAATGTGGCTTCAATGCACTGTGACCAACCAAAGTATGCATATATCACTAAACATGACCAACAAATTTCACTTAATGTGGTCAACGTTGATAACGCATAACACGAGTCACAAATGGTCAGAGGGGAAAACAATGGGCTGGGAACACTAGTTATCAAGTAGCAAGTACAAAGAAATTCAACAAGAAGTGGCACGGTATGGCTAGCATTCACAGTGACCAGCCCAAGGATGCATACGTCACTGACTACGGACGAATAAGTCCACTTTGTGTGGTCAACATTGACAACTCATAACACGAGTCACAAATGGTAGCCTATGTATTGTCTAGAAAGGATAAAGAACTTCAATACGTAGTGGCACGGTGTGGCTAATATGCAACTAAACAACCAAACTAGGCATATGTCACTGATCATGACCAGAGAATTTCAATATGGGTGGTCAACGTTGACCAACCATAACACAACTCACAAACAGTTAGGAGAGGAAACAATGATATGGGAATATCGGTTCTCAACTACCAAGTACAACGACCTTCAGTCAGAAGTAGCACGGTGTGGCTACCATGCACAATGACCGACCAAAGTAAACATATGTAGTGCCTTTGACCAAAGAAATCCACTGTGTGTGGTCAACGTTGACAACTCATAATATGAGTCACAAATGGTCAGAGGGGGAAACAATGGTTTAGGAACACCAAGTATCTAATAGCAAGCACAAGGAGCTTCAATACGCTGTGGCACGGTGTGGAGACCATGCACGATGACCAACCAAAGTAGGCATATGTCACAAACCATGACCAAATAATGTCACCAAGTATGGTAAACTTTGACAACTCATAACACGAGTCACAAATTGTCAGGGTGGAATATAATGGTTTGTGAATACTAGTTATCGACTAGCAAGTAAAAATACCTTCAATATGTAGTGGCACAATGTGGCGTCAATGCACAGTGACCAACCAAAGTATGCATATGTCACAAACCATGACTAACAAATTTCACTTCATGTGGTCAATGTTGAAAACGCATAACACCAGTCACAAATGGTCAGAGGGGAAAACAATTCGTTGGGAACACTAGATATCAACTAGCAAGTACAAGGACCTACAACAAGCAGTGGCACGGTATGGCTAGCGTACACAGTGACCAGCCAAAGGATGCATACGTCACTGACTACGACCGAATAAGTCCACTATGTGTGGTCAACATTGACAACTCATAACACGAGTCACAAATGGTCAGAGGGAGAAACAGTGGTTTGGGAAGCCTATATATTGACTAGAAAGGACAAAGAACTTCAATACGTAGTGGCACGGTGTGACTAATATGCACACCAAACAACTAAACTAGGCATATGTCACTGATCATGACCAGAGAATTTCAATATGGGTGGTGAACATTGACCAACCATAACACGAGTCACAAACGTTCAGGAGAGGAAACAATGCTATGGGAATATCGATTCTCAACTACCAAGTACAACAACCTTCAGTCGGTATTAGCACGGTGTGGCTACCATGCACAATGACCGACCAAAGTAGGCATATGTACTGCCTTTGACCAAAGAAATCCGCTGTGTGTGGTCAACGTTGACAACTCATAATACAAGTTACAAATGGTCAGAGGGGGAAACAATGGTTTGGGAACACCAGGTATCAAATAGCAAGCACAGCGACTTCAATACGCTGTGGCACGGTGTGGAGACCATGCTGGATGACCAACCAAAGTAGGCATATGTCACAAACCATGACCAAATAATGTCACCAAGTGTGGTAAACTTTGACAACTCATAACACGAGTCACAAATGGTCAGGGTGGAAGAGAATGGTTTATGAATACTAGTTATCGACTAGCAAGTACAAACACCTTCAATATGTAGTGGCACAATGTGGCTACAATGCACAGTGACCAACCAAAGTATGCATATGTCACTAACCATGACCAACAAATTTCACTTCATGTGGTCAACATTGACAACTCATAACACGAGTCACAAATGGTCAGAGGGGAAAACAATGGATTGGGAAGCCTATGTATTGGCTAGAAAGGACAAAGAACTTCAATACGTAGTGGCACGGTGTGGCTACCATGCACAAAGACCGACCAAAGTAGGCATATGTACTGCCTTTGACCAAAGAAATCCGTTGTGTGTGGTCAATGTGGACAACTCATGATACGAGTCGCAAATGGTCAGAGGGGAAAACAATGGATTGGGAAGCCTATGTATTGGCTAGAAAGGACAAAGAACTTCAATACGTAGTGGCACGGTGTGGCTACCATGCACAAAGACCGACCAAAGTAGGCATATGTACTGCCTTTGACCAAAGAAATCCGTTGTGTGTGGTCAATGTGGACAACTCATGATACGAGTCGCAAATGGTCAGAGGGGAAAACAATGGATTGGGAAGCCTATGTATTGGCTAGAAAGGACAAAGAACTTCAATACGTAGTGGCACGGTGTGGCTACCATGCACAAAGACCGACCAAAGTAGGCATATGTACTGCCTTTGACCAAAGAAATCCGTTGTGTGTGGTCAATGTGGACAACTCATGATACGAGTCGCAAATGGTCAGAGGGGAAAACAATGGATTGGGAAGCCTATGTATTGGCTAGAAAGGACAAAGAACTTCAATACGTAGTGGCACGGTGTGGCTCATATGCACACCAAACAATCAAACTAGGCATATGTCACTGATCATGACCAGAGAATTTCAAGATGGGTGGTCAACGTTGACCAACCATAACATGAGTCACAAACGGTCAGGACAGGAAACAATGCTTTGGGAATATCGGTTCTCAACTACCAAGTACAACGACCGTCAATCAGTAGTAGCACGGTGTGGCTACCATGCACAATGACCGACCAAAGTAGGCATATATACTGCCTTTGAGCAAACAAATCCGTTGTGTGTGGTCAATGTGGACAACTCATAATACGAGTCGCAAATGGTCAGAGGGGGAAGCAATGGTTTGGGAACACCAGGTATCAAATAGCAAGCACAAGGGGCTTCAATACGTTGTGGCACGGTGTGGAGACCATGCACGGTGAACAACCAAAGTAGGAATATGTCACTAACCATGACCAAATATTGTCACTATGTGTGGTAAGCTTTGACAACTCATAACACGACTCACAAATGGTCAGGGTGGAAGATAATGGTTTATGGATACTAGTTATTGACTAGCAAGTACAAATACCTTCAATATGTAGTGGCACAATGTGGCTTCAATGCACAGTGACCATCAAAACTATGCATATGTCACTGGCCATGATGAAAAAATTTCACTTCATGTGGTCAATGTTGACAACTCACAACACGAGTCACAGATATTCAGAGGGGGATATCAATGGTTTGGGAACACTAGCTATCAACTAAAAAGCACATAGCCCTTCAATACGCAGTGAAACGGCGTGGTAACCATGTACAGTGATAAACAAAAGTAGGCATATGTCACTAACCATGACCAAACTGATTTCACAGTGTGTGGTCAACGTAAAAACTCATAACATGAGTCACAAATGGTCAGAGGGGGGGAACCATGGGTTGGGAACACTAGTAATTAACTAGCAAGTAGAAAGATTTTAAACAAGTAGTGGCACGGTGTGGCTAGTACACACAGTGACCAACCAAAGGATGCATGTGTCACTAACTATGACCGAAGAAGTCCACTATGTACGGTCAACATTGACAACTCATAACACGAGTCACAAATGGTCAGAGGGAGAGACAATGGTTTGGGAATCCTATATATCGACTGGAAACGACAAAGAACTTCAACACGTAGAGGCACGTTGTGGCTACTATGCACACCAAACAACCAAAACCAGGCATATGTCACTGACCATGACCAGAGATTTTCAATATGGGTGGTCAACATTCACCAACCACAACACGAGTCAAAAACGGTCAGAGGGGGAAACAATTGTCTAGGAATATCAGTTCTCAACCAGCAAGTACAGCGACCTTCAATCATTATAAGCACGGTGTGGCTACCATGCACAATGACCGACCAACGTAGGCACATGTACTGCCTTTGACCAAAGAAATCCGCTGTGTGTGGTCAATGTTGACAACTCATAGTAGGAGTCACGAATGGCCACAGGGGGAGACAATGGTTTGGGAACACCAGGTATCAACTAGCAAGCACAAGGACATTCAATAAGCTGTGCCACGGTGTGGATACCATGCACGATGTCCAACCAAAGTAGGCATATGTCACTGACCATGACCAAATAATGTCACTAAGTGTTGTAAACTTTGACAACTCATAACACGAGTCACAAATGGTCAGAGGGAGAGACAATGGTTTGGGAAGTCTATGTATTGACTATAAAGGACAAAGAACTTCAATACGTAGTGGCACGGTGTGGCTAATATGCACACCAAACAACCAAACTAGGCATATGTCACTGATCATGACCAGAGAATTTCAATATGGGTGGTCAACATTGACCAACCATAACACCAGTCACAAACGGTCAGGAGAGGAAACAATGCTATGGGAATATTGGTTCTCAACTACCAAGTACAACGACCGTCAATCAGTAGTAGCACGGTGTGGCTACCATGCACAATGACCGACCAAAGTAGGCATATGTACTGCCTTTGACCAAAGAAATCCGCTGTGTGTGGTCAACGTTGACAACTCATAATACGAGTCACAAATGGTCAGAGGGGGAAACAATGGTTTGGGAACACCAGGTATCAACTAGCAAGCACAAGGACATTCAATAAGCTGTGCCACGGTGTGGATACCATGCACGATGTCCGACCAAAGTAGGCATATGTCACTGACCATGACCAAATAATGTCACTAAGTGTTGTAAACTTTGACAACTCATAACACGAGTCACAAATGGTCAGGGTGCCTGATAATGGTTTCTGAATACTAGTTATCGACTAGCAAGTACAAATATCTTCAATACGTAGTGGCACTATGTGGCTACAATGCACAGTGACCACTCAAAGTATGCACATGTCACTGACCATGACCAACAAATTTCACTTCATGTGGTCAACGTTGACAACTCACAACACGAGTTGCTGATAGTGAGAGGGGGGTAACAATGGTTTGGAAACACTAGCCATCAACTATAAAGCACAAAGACCTTCAATACATAGTGACACGGCGTGGTAACCACTGACAGTGACAAACCAAACTAGGCATATGTCACTAACCATGACCAAAGAATTTCAATATGGGTGGTCAACGTTCACAACCCATAACATGAGTCACAAATGGTCAGAGGGGGAAGCAATGGTTTCAAAACGCTATGTATATTCTAGGAAGTACAAATATCTTTCGTGTGTATCGGCACGGTGTGGCTACCGTGCACAGTGACCTATCCAAGTAGGCATACATCACTGCTCATGACAAAAGAAGTTTAGCGTGTGTGGACAACGTTCACAACTCATAATACAAGTAAAAATGGGCAGAGGGAGAAACAATGGTTTGGTAATACGTGGTATCGAATAGCAAGTGCAAAGACCATCGATAAGTTGTGGCACGGTGTGGCTACCATGCACAATGACCAACCAAAGTATTATTGTGTCACTGAATATCATAAAAAGAGTTTCACTGTGTGTTGTCAACTTTCCTTCTTACGGCTGGTCAATCGGAGTAGTGGTTGAGAGGTTATTCAAGCTCGAAGTTACAAAATCTGAAATTCCGTTTGCCTCAATTCTTTATGAATAAACCAACTTTGTTATCAATCATAATTTTGAAAACTACCCTCTAATCTTACACCCCCTTGTTTAATGCCCTTTACACATGGGAACCCTTATAATGTCATTTGGACATAATATGAACACCGTGTGAGTTGGCTTAGTGCGTATAGAATTAGATTCTGGAGCGGTAGGTCCTAGGTTTGAATCCTCGTACGCGCAATATAGAATAGGCTCGCGACCTCGGTGGGGGGGGGGGCGGCCGCGTTGTGATACCCCAACTCTACCTTCGAGCCTAAGCCGTGGGGGGGTAGGGGGGTGTCATAATGCTGTCGCAAATCTGTCCTCCAGGTCGTCCACGGAACATCCCTCTAGGGGGGTGGGAGGGAGTATTCCAGTGAAGGCACCTATGCGTAACAAATCAACAAAAACCGACCTGGTGTCAAAGGGATAAACCTTTTGCTATTTATTGACTAGCAAGTGTGGTAAACTTTAACAACTCATAACACGAGTCACAAATGGTCATGATGGAAGATAATGGTTTGTGAATACTAGTTATCGACTAGCAAGTACAAATACCTTTCATATGTAGTGGCACAATGTGGCTTCAATGCACAGTGACCAACCAAAGTATGCATATGTCACTAACCATGACCAACAAATTTCACTTCATGTGGTCAACGTTGATAACGCATA
>SZWC01000124.1:152627-170001 GCA_023375785.1 Penium margaritaceum | reverse complement strand
TTGTGGCTACTATGCACACCAAACAACCAAAACCAGGCATATGTCACTGACCATGACCAGAGATTTTCAATATGGGTGGTCAACATTCACCAACCACAACACGAGTCACAAACGGTCAGAGGGGGAAACAATGGTCTGGGAATATCAGTTCTCAACTAGCAAGTACAGCGACCTTCAATCATTATAAGCACGGTGTGGCTACCATGCACAATGACCGACCAAAGTAGGCACATGTACTGCCTTTGACCAAAGAAATCCGCTGTGTGTGGTCAATGTTGACAACTCATAGTAGGAGTCACAAATGGTCAGAGGGGGAGACAATGGTTTGGGAACACCAGGTATAAACTAGCAAGTACAAGTAACTTCAATAAGCTGTGCCACGGTGTGGATACCATGCACGATGTCCAACCAAAGTAGGCATATGTCACTGACCATGACCAAATAATGTCACTCAGTGTTGTAAACTTCCTCAACTCATAACACGAGTCACAAATGGTCAGGGTGCATGATAATGGTTTGTGAATACTAGTTATCGACTAACAAGTACAAATACCTTCAACATGTAGTGGCACCGTGTGGCTACAATGCACAGTGACCAATCAATGTATGCACATGTCACTGACCATGACCAACAAATTTCACTTCATGTGGTCAACGTTGACAACTCACAACACGAGTTGCTGATAGTCAGAGGGGGGTAACAATGGTTGGAAACACTAGCTATCAAGTAGAAAGCACAAAGTCCTTCATTACATAGTGACACAGCGTTGTAACCACTGACAGTGACAAACCAAACTAGGCATATGTCACTAACCATGACCAAAGAATTTCAATATGGGTGGTCAACGTTCACAACCCATAATATGAGTCACAAATGGTCAGAGGGGGAAGCAATGGTTTCAAAACGCTATGTATCTTCTAGGAAGCACAAATATCTTTCGTGTGTATTGGCACGGTGTGGCTACCGTGCACAATGACCTATCCGAATAGGCATACATTACTGCTCATGACCAAAGAAGGTTAGTGTGTGTGGTCAACGTTCACAACTCATAATACAAGCAAAAAATGGGCAGAGGGAGAAACAATGGTTTGGGAATACGTGGTATCGACTAGCAAGTACAAAGACCTTTGATACGTGGTGGCACGGTGTGGCTACCATGCACAATGACCAACCAAAGTATTATTGTGTCACTGAATATCATAAAAAGAGTTTCACTGTGTGTTGTCAACTTTCCTTCTTACGGCTGGTCAATCGGAGCAATGGTTGAGACGTTATTGAAGCTCGAAGTTGCAAAATCTGAAATTCCGTCTGCGTCAATTCTTTATGAATAGACTAACTTTGTTATCATTCATAATTTTTAAAACTACCCTCTAATCTTACACCTCCTTATTTAATGCCCTTTACACATAGGAATCCTTATAATGTCATTTGGACATCATATGAACACCGTGTGAGTTGGCTTAGTGCGTATAGAGTTGGATTCTGGAGCGGTAGGTTCTAGGTTTGAATCCTCGTACGCGCAATATAGAATAGGCTTGCGACATGGGGGGGGGGGCGTGTTGTGATGCCTCAACTCTACCTTCGAGCCTAAGCCGTGGGGGGGTAGGGGAGGTGTCATAATGCGGTCGCAAATCTGTCCTCCAGGTCGTCCACGGAACATCCCTCTAGGGGGGTGGGAGGGAGTATTCAAGTGAAGGCACCTACGCGTAACAAATCAACAAAAACCGACCTGGTGTCAAAGGGAGAAACCCTTTGCTATTTATTGACTAGCAAGTGTGGTAAACTTTGACAACTCATAACACGAGTCCTAAGTGGTCAGGGTGGAAGATAATGGTTTGTGAATACTAGTTATCGACTAGCAAGTACAAATACCTTCAATATGTAGTGGCACAATGTGGCTTCAATGCACAGTGACCAACCAAAGTATGCATGTATCACTAACCATGACCAGCAAATTTCACTTCATGTGGTCAACGTTGATAACGCATAACACAAGTCACAAATAGTCAGAGGGGAAAACAATGGGTTGGGAACACTAGTTATCAACTAGAAAGTACAAAGACATTCAACAAGCAGTGGTACGGTATGGCTAGCGTACACAGTGACCAGCCCAAGGATGCATACGCCACTGACTACGGCCAAATAAGTCTACTATGTGTGGTCAACATTGACAACTCATAACACGAGTCACAAATGGTCAGAGGGAGATACAATGGTTTGGGAAGCCTATGTATTGTCTATAAAGGACAAAGAACTTCAATACGTAGTGGCACGGTGTGGCTAATATGCACACCAAACAACCAAACTAGGCATATGTCACTGATCATAAGCAGAGAATTTCAATATGGGTGGTCAACGTTGACTAACCATAACAAAACTCACAAACAGTCAGGAGAATAAACAATGATATGGGAATATCGGTTCTCAACTACCAAGTACAACGACCTTCAGTCAGTAGTAGCACGGTGTGGCTACCATGCACAATGACCGACCAAGCTAGGCATATGTACTGGCTTTGACCAAAGAAATCCACTGTGTGTGGTCAACGTTGACAACTCATAATATGAGTCACAAATGCTCAGATGGGGAAACAATGGTTTGTGAACACCAAGTATCAAATAGCAAGTACAAAGGGCTTCAATACGTTGTGGCACGGTGTGGAGACCATGCACGATGACCAACCAAAGTAGGCATATGTCGCAACCCATGACCAAATAATGTCACCAAGTATGGTAAACTTTGACAACTCATAACACGAGTCACCAATGGTCAGGGTGGAAGATAATGGTTTGTGAATACTAGTTATCGACTAGCAAGTACAAATACCTTCAATATGTAGTGGCACAATGTTGCTTCAATGCACAGTGACCAACCAAAGTATGCATATATCACTAACCATGACCAACAAATTTCACTTCATGTGGTCAACGTTGATAACGCATAACACGAGTCACAAATGGTCAGAGGGGAAAACAATGGGTTAAGAACACTAGTTATCAACTAGCAAGTACAAAGACATTCAACAATTAGTGGCATGGTATGGCTAGCGTGCACAGTGACCAGTCCAAGGATGCATACGTCACTGACTACAGCCGAATAAGTCCACTATGTGTGGTCAACATTGACAACTCATAACACAAGTCACGAATGGTCAGAGGGAGAGACAATGGTTTGGGAAGCCTATGTATTGTCTAGAAAGGACAAAGAACTTCAATACGTAGTGGCACGGTGTGGCTCATATGCACACCAAACAACCAAACTAGGCATATGTCACTGATCATGACCAGAGAATTTCAATATGGGTGGTCAACGTTGACCAACCATAACACAACTCACAAACGGTCAGGAGAGGAAACAATGATATGGGAATATCGGTTCTCAACTACCAAGTACAACATCCTTCAGTCAGTAGTAGCACAATGTGGCTACCATGCGCAATGACCGAACAAAGTAGGCATATGTACTGCCTTCGACCAAAGAAATCCATTGTGTGTGGTCAACGTTGACAACTCATAATATGAGTCACAAATGGTCAGAGGGGGAAACAATGGTTTGGGAACACCAAGTATGAAATAGCAAGCACAAGGGGCTTCAATACGCTTTGGCACGGTGTGGAGACCATGCACGATGACCAACCAAAGTAGGCATATGTCACAAACCATGACCAAATAACGTCACCAAGTATGGTAAACTTTGACAACTCATAACACGAGTCACAAATGGTCAGGGTGAAGAATAATGGTTTGTGAATACTAGTTGTCAACTAGCAAGTAAAAATACCTTCAATATGTAGTGGCACAATTTGGCTTCAATGCACAGTGACCAACCAAAGTATGCATGTGTCACTAACCATGACTAACAAATTTCACTTAATGTGGTCAATGTTGAAAGCGCATAACACGAGTCACAAATGGTCATAGGGGAAAGCAATGCGTTGGGAACACTAGTTATTAACTAGCAAGTACAAGGACCTTCAACAAGCAGTGGCACGGTATGGCTAGCGTGCACAGTGACCAGCCAAAGGATGCATACGTCACTGACTACGACCGAATAAGTCCACTGTGTGTGGTCAACATTGACAACTCATAACACGAGTCACAAATGGTCAGAGGGAGAGACAATGGTTTGGGAAGCCTATGTATTGACTAGAAAGGACAAAGAACTTCAATACGTAGTGGCACGGTGTGGCTAATATGCACACCAAACAACCAAACTAGGCATGTGTCACTGATCATGACAAGCGAATTTCAATATGTGTGTTCAACATTGGCCAACCATAACACAAGTCACAAATGGTCAAGAGAGGAAACAATGCTATGGGAATATCGGTTCTCAACTACCAAGTACAACGACCTTCAGTCAGTAGTAGCACAGTGTGGCTACCATGCACAATGACCGACCAAAGTCGGCATATGTACTGCCTTTCACCAGAGAAATCCGCTGTGTGTGGTTAACGTTGACAACTCATAATACGAGTCACAAATGGTCAGAGGGGGAAACAATGGTTTGGGAACACCAGGTATCAAATAGCAAGCACAAGGGGCATCAATACGCTGTGGCACGGTGTGGAGACCATGCACGATGACCAACCAAAGTAGGCATATGTCACAAACCATGACCAAATAATGTCACCACTTGTGCTCAACTTTGACAACTCATAACACGAGTCACAAATGGTCAGGGTGGAAGAGAATGGTTTGTGAATACTAGTCATCGACTAGCAAGTACAAACACCTTCAATATGTAGTGGCACAATGTGGCTACGATGCACAGATACCAACCAAAGTATGCATATGTCACTAACCATGACCAACAAATATCACTTCATGTGGTCAACGTTGAAAACGCATAACACGATTCACAAATGGTCAGAGGGGGAAACAATGGGTTGTGAACAGTAGTTATCAGCCTGCAAGTACAAAGACCTTCAACAAGAAGTGGCACGGTATGACTAGTGTGCACTGTAACCAACCAAAGGATGCATACGTCACTGGTTACGACCGAATCAGTCCACTATGTGTGGTCAACAATGACAACTCAGAACACGAGGCACAAATGGTCAGAGGGAGAGACAATGGTTTGGGAAGCCTGTGTATTGACTAGAAAAGACAAAGAACTTCAATACATAGTGGCACGGTGTGGCTAATATGCACACCAAACAACCAAACTAGGCATATGTCACTGATCATGACCAGAGAATTTCAATATGGGTGGTCAACATTGACCAACCATAACACCAGTCACAAACGGTCAGGAGAGGAAACAATGCTATGGGAATATTGGTTCTCAACTACCAAGTACGACTGTCAATCAGTAGTAGTACGGTGTGGCTACCATGCACAATGACCGACCAAAGTAGGCATATATACTGCCTTTGAGCAAGCAAATCCGTCGTGTGTGGTCAACGTTGACAACTCATAATACGAGTCACAAATGGTCAGAGGGGGAAGCAATGGTTTGGAAAGACCAGGTATCAAGTAGCAAGCACAAGGGGCTTCAATACGTTGTGGCACGGTGTGGAGACCACGCACGATGACCAACAAAAGTAGGAATATGTCACTAACCATGACCAAATAATGTCACTAAGTGTGGTAAACTTTGACAACTCATAACACGACTCACAAATGGTCAGGGTGGAAGATAATGGTTCGTGGATACTAGTTATCGACTAGCAAGTACAAATACCTTCAATATGTAGTGGCACAATGTGGCTTCAATGCACAGTGACCATCAAAAGTATGCATATGTCACTGACCATGACGAAAAAAATTCACTTCATGTGGTCAATGTTGACAACTCACAACACGAGTCACATATATTCAGAGGGGGTAGCAATGGTTTGGGAACACTAGCCATCAACTAGAAAGCACATAGACCTTCAATACGTAGTGAAACAGGGTGGTAACCATGTACAGTGACAAACCAAAGTAGGCATGTCACTAACCATGACCAAACGGATTTCACAGTGTGTGGTCAACGTTGAAAACTCATAACATGAGTCACAAATGGTCAGAGGGGGGAACCATGGGTTGAGAACACTAGTCATTAACAAGCAAGTAGAAAGATTTTCAACAAGTAGTGCCACGGTGTGGCTAGCATGCACAGTGACCAACCAAAGGATGCATGTGTCATTGACTATGACCGAATCAGTCCACTATGTGTGGTCAACAATGAAAACTCAGAACACGAGGCACAAATGGTCAGCGGGAGAGACGATGGTTTGGGAAGCCTGTGTATTGACTAGAAAAGACAAAGAACTTCAATACGTAGTGGCACGGTGTGGCTAATATGCACACCAAACAACCAAACTAGGCATATGTCACTGATCATGACCAGAGAATTTCAATATGGGTGGTCAACATTGACCAACCATAACACCAGACACAAACGGTCAGGAGAGGAAACAATGCTATGGGAATATTGGTTCTCAACTACCAAGTACAATGACTGTCAATCAGTAGTAGCACGGTGTGGCTACCATGCACAATGACCGACCAAAGTAGGCATATATATTGCCTTTGAGCAAACAAATCCGTTGTGTGTGGTCAACGTTGACAACTCATAATACGAGTCACAAATGGTCAGAGGGGGAAACAATGGTTTGGGAACACCAGGTATCAAATAGCAAGCACAAGGGGCATCAATACGCTGTGGCACGGTGTGGAGACCATGCAGGATGACCAACAAAAGTAGGCATATGTCACAAACCATGACCAAATAATGTCACCACTTGTGCTCAACTTTGACAACTCATAACACGAGTCACAAATGGTCAGGGTGGAAGAGAATGGTTTGTGAATACTAGTCATCCACTAGCAAGTACAAACACCTTCAATATGTAGTGGCACAATGTGGCTACAATGCACAGATACCAACCAAATTATGCATATGTCACTAACCATGACCAACAAATATCACTTCATGTGGTCAACGTTGAAAACGCATAACACGAATCACAAATGGTCAGAGGGGGAAACAATGGGTTGTGAACAGTAGTTATCAGCCTGCAAGTACAAAGACCTTCAACAAGAAGTGGCACGGTATGACTAGCGTGCACTGTAACCAACCAAAGGATGCATACGTCACTGGCTACGACCGAATCAGTCCACTATGTGTGGTCAACAATGACAACTCAGAACACGAGGCACAAATGGTCAGAGGGAGAGACAATGGTTTGGGAAGCCTGTGTATTGACTAGAAAAGACAAAGAACTTCAATACGTCGTGGCACGGTGTGGCTAATATGCACACCAAACAACCAAACTAGGCATATGTCACTGATCATGACCAGAGAATTTCAATATGGGTGGTCAACATTGACCAACCATAACACCAGTCACAAACGGTCAGGAGAGGAAACAATGCTATGGGAATATTGGTTCTCAACTACCAAGTACAACGACTGTCAATCAGTAGTAGCACGGTGTGGCTACCATGCACAATGACCGACCAAAGTAGGCATATATACTGCCTTTGAGCAAACAAATCCGTTGTGTGTGGTCAACGTTGACAACTCATAATACGAGTCACAAATGGTCAGAGGGGGAAGCAATGGTTTGGAAAGACCAGGTATCAAGTAGCAAGCACAAGGGGCTTCAATACGTTGTGGCACGGTGTGGAGACCACGCACGATGACCAACAAAAGTAGGCATATGTCACTAACCATGACCAAATAATGTCACTAAGTGTGGTAAACTTTGACAACTCATAACACAACTCACAAATGGTCAGGGTGGAAGATAATGGTTCGTGGATACTAGTTATTGACTAGCAAGTACAAATACCTTCAATATGTAGTGGCACAATGTGGCTTCAATGCACAGTGACCATCAAAAGTATGCATATGTCACTGACCATGACGAAAAAATTTCACTTCATGTGGTCAATGTTGACAACTCACAACACGAGTCACATATGGTCAGGATGCATGATAATGGTTTGTGAATACTAGTTATCGACTAGCAAGTACAAATACCTTCAATATGCAGTGGCACCGTGTGGCTACAATGCACAGTGACCAACCAAAGTATGCACATGTCACTGACCATGACCAACAAATTTCACTTCATGTGGTCAACGTTGACATCTCACAACACGAGTTGCTGATAGTCAGAGGGGGGTAACAATGGTTTGGAAACACTAGCTACCAACTAGAAAGCACAAAGACCTTCAATACATAGTGACACGGCGTGGTAACCACAGACAGTGACAAACCAAACTAGGCACATGTCACTAACCATGACCAAATAATTTCAATATGTGTTGTCAACGTTCTCAACCCATAACATGAGTCACAAATGGTCAGAGGGGGAAGCAATGGTTTCAAAAAGCTATGTATCTTCTAGGAAGTACAAATATCTTTTGTGTGTTTTGGCACGGTGTGGCTATCGTGCACAATGACCTATCCAAGTAGGCATACATCACTGCTCATGACCAAATAAGTTTAGTGTGTGTAGTCAATGTTCACAACTCATAATACAAGTAAAAAACGGGCAGAGGGATAAACAATGGTTTGGGAATACGTGGTATCAACTAGCAAGTACAAAGACCTTCAATAAGTGGTGGCACGGTAGGGCTACCGTGCACAGTGACCAACCAAAGTATTATTGTGTCATTGAATATCATAAAAAGAGTTTCACTGTGTATTGTCATTTTTCCTTCTTACGGCTGGTCAATCGGAGCAGTGGTTGAGAGGTTATTCAAGCTCAAAGTTGCAAAATCTGAAATTCCGTCTGCGTCAATTCTTTATGAATAAGCCAAATTTGTTATCATTCATAATTTTGAAAACTACCCTCTAATATAACACCCCCTTATTTAATGCCCTTTACACATAGGAACCCCTATAATGTCATTTGGACATCATATGAACACCGTGTGAGTTGGCTTAGTGCGTATAGAGTTAGATTCTGGAGCGGTAGGTCTTAGGTTTGAATCCTCGTACGCGCAATATAGAATAGGCTCGCGACCCGGGGGGGGGGGGGGCGGTCGCGTTGTGATACCTCAACTCTGCCTTCGAGCCTAAGCCGTGGGTGGGGTAGGGGGGATGTCATAATGCGGTCGCAAATCTGTCCTCCAGGTCGTCCACGGAACATCCCTCTAGGGAAGTGGAAGGGAGTATTACAGTGAAGGCGCCTACGCGTAACTAATCAACAAAAACCGACCTGGTGTCAAAGGGAGAAACCTTTTGCTATCTATTGACTAGCAAGTGTGGTAAACTTCGACAACTCATAACACGAGTCACAAATGGTCAGGGTGGAGGATAATGGTTTTTGAATACTAGTTATTGACTAGCAAGTACAAAAACCTTCAATATGTTGTGGCACAATGTGGCTTCAATGCACAGTGATCAACCAAAGTATGCATATGTCACTAACCATGACCAACAAATTTCACTTGATGTGGTCAAAGTTGATAACGCATAACACGGGTGACAAATGGTTGGAGGGGAAAACAATGGGTTGGGAACACTAGTTATCAACTAGCAAGTACAAAAGCATTCAACAAGCAGTGGCACGGTATGGCTAGCGTGCACAGTGACCAGTTGAATGATGCATACGTCACTGACTACGGCCGAATAAGTCCACTGTGTGGTCAATATTGAAAACTCATAACACGAGTCACAAATGGTCAGAGGGAGAGACAATGGTTTGGGAAGCCTATGTATTGTCTAGGAAGGACAAAGAACTTCAATACGTAGTGGCACGGTGTGGCTAATATGCACACCAAACAACCAAACTAGGCATATGTCACTGATCATGACCAGAGAATTTCAATATGAGTGGTCAACGTTGACCAACCATACCACGACTCACAAACGGTCAGGAGAGGAAACAATGATATGGGAATATCGGTTCTCAAGTACCAAGTACAACGACCTTCAGTCAGTAGTAGCACGGTGTGGCTACCATGCACAATGACCGACCAAAGTAGGCATATGTACTGCCTTTGACCAAAGAAATCCACGGTGTGTGGTCAACGTTGACAACTCATAATATGAGTCACAAATGGTCAGAGGGGGAAAGAATGGTTTGGGAACACCAAGTATCAAATAGCAAGCACAAGGGGCTTCAATACGCTGTGGCACGGTGTGGAGACCATGCACGATGACCAACCAAAGTAGGCATATGTCACAAACCATGACCAAATAATGTCACCAAGTATGGTAAACCTTGACAACTCATAACACGAGTCACAAATGGTCAGGGTGGAAGATAATGGTTTGTGAATACTAGTTATCGACTAGCAAGTACAAATACCTTCAATATAGAGTGGCACAATGTGGCTTCAATGCACAGTGACCAACCAAAGTATGCATATGTCACTAACCATGACTAACAAATTTCACTTCATGTGGTCAACGTTGAAAACGCATAACACGAGTCACAAATGGTCAGAGGGGAAAACAATGCATTCGGAACACTAGTTATCAACTAGCAAGTACAAGGACCTTCAACAAGCAGTGGCACGGTATAGCTAGCGTGCACAGTGACCAGCCAAAGGATGCATACGTCACTGACTACGACCGAATAAGTCCACTATGTGTGGTCAACATTGACAACTCATAACACGAGTCACAAATGGTCAGAGGGAGAGACAATGGTTTGGGAAGCCAGTGTATTGACTAGAAAGGACAAAGAACTTCAATACGTAGTGGCACGGTGTGGCTAATATGCACACCAAACAACCAAACTAGGCATATGTCACTGATCATGACCAGAGAATTTCAACATGGGTGGTGAACATTGACCAACCATAACACGAGTCTTCAACGGTCAGGAGAGGAAACAATGCTATGGGAATATCGGTTCTCAACTACCAAGTACAACGACCTTCAGTCGGTAGTAGCACGGTGTGGCTACCATGCACAATGACCAACCAAACTAGGCATATGTACTGCCTCTGACCAAAGAAATCCGCTGTGTGTGGTCAACGTTGACAGCTCATAATACGAGTCACAAATGGTCAGAGGGGGAAACAATGGTTTGGGAACACCAGGTATCAAATAGCAAGCACAAGGGGCTTCAATACGCTGTGGCACGGTGTGGAGACCATGCACGATGACCAACCAAAGTAGGCATATGTCACAAACCATGACCAAATAATGTCACCAAGTGTGGTAAACTTTGACAACTCATAACACGAGTCACAAATGGTCGGGGTGGAAGAGTATGGTTTGTGAATACTAGTTATTTGCTAGCAAGTACAAATACCTTCAATATGTAGTGGCACAATGTGGCTTCAATGCACAGTGACCAACCAAAGTATGCAGATGTCACTAACCATGACCAACAAATTTCACTTCGTGTGGTCAACGTTGAAAACGCATAATACGAGTCACAAATGGTCAGATGGGAAAACAATGCGTTGGGAACACTAGTTATCAACTGACAAGTACAAAGACCTTCAACAAGCAGTGGCACGGTATGGCTAGCGTGCACAGTCACCAGCCAAAGGATGCATACGTCACTGACTACGACCGAATAAGTCCACTATGTGTGGTCAACATTGACAACTCATAAGACGAGTCACAAATGGTCAGAGGGAGAGACAACGGTTTGGGAAGCCTATGTATTGACTAGAAAGGACAAAGAACTTCAATACGTAGTGGCACGGTGTGGCTAATATGCACACCGAACAACCAAACTAGGCATATGTCACTGATCATGACCAGAGAATTTCAATATGGGTGGTCAACATTGACCAACCATAACACGAGTCACAAACTCTCAGGAGAGGAAACAATGCTATGAGAATATCGGTTCTCAACTACCAAGTACAACGACCATCAATCAGTAGTAGCATGGTGTGGCTACCATGCACAATGACCGACCAAAGTAGGCATATGTACTGCCTTTGACCAAAGAAATCCGCTGTGCGTGGTCAACATTGACAACTCATAATACGAGTCACAAATGGTCCGAGGGGGAAACAATGGTTTGGGAACACCAGGTATCAAATAGCAAGCACAAGGGGCTTCAATACGCTGTGGCACGGTGTGGAGATCATGCACGATGACCAACCAAAGTAGGCGTATGTCACAAACCACGACCAAATAATGTCACCAAGTGTGGTAATCTTGGACAACTCATAACACGAGTCACAAATGGTCAGGGTGGACGAGAATGGTTTGTGAATACTAGTTATCGACTAGCAAGTACAAAAACCTTCAATATGTAGTGGCACAATGTGGCTACAATGCATAGTGACCAAGCAAAGTAGGCATATGTCACTATCCATGACCAACAAATTTCACTTTATGCGGTCAACGTTGAAAACACATAACACAATTCACAAATGGTCAGAGGGGGAAACAATGGGTTGTGAACAATAGTTATCAACCAGCAAGTACAACGACCTTCAACAAGCAGTTGCACGGTACGACTAGCGTGCACAGTGACCAACCAAAGGATGCATACGTCACTGACTACGACCGAATAAGTCCACTATGTGTGGTCAACATTGACAACTCAAAACACGAGTCACAAATGATCAGAGGGAGACACAATGGTTCGGGAAGCCTATGTATTGACTAGAAAGGACAAAGAACTTCAATACGTAGTGGCACGGTGTGGCTAATATGGACACCAAATAACCAAACTAGGCATATGTCACTGATCATGACCAGGGAATTTCAATATGGGTGGTCAACATTGACCAACCATAACACCAGTCACAGACGGTCAGGAGAGGAAACAATGCTGTGGGAATATTGGCTCTCAACTACCAAGTACAACGACCTTCAGTCTGTAGTAGTACGGTGTGGCTACCATGCACAATGACCGGCCAAAGTAGGCATATGTACTACCTTTGACCAAAGAAATCCGCTGTGTGTGGTCAACGTTGACAACTCATAATACGAGTCACAAATGGTCAGAGGGGGAAACAATGGTTTGGGAACATCAGGTATCAAATAGCAAGCACAAGAGGCTTTAATACATTGTGGCACGGTGTGGATACCATGCACGATGACCAGCCAAAGTAGGCATATGTCACTAACCATGACCAAATAATGTCACCAAGTGTGGTAAACTTTGACTACTCATAACACGTCTCACAAATGGTCAGGGTGGAAGATGATGGTTTGTGGATACTAGTTATCGACTACCAAGTACAAATACCTTCAATATGTATTGGCACAATGTGGCTTCAATGCACAGTGACCATCAAAAGTATGCATATGTCACTGACCATGACGAACAAATCTCACTTCGTGTGGTCAATATTGACAACTCACAGCACGAGTCACAGATATTCAGAGGGGGGTATCAATGGTTTGGGAACACTAGCTATCAACTAGAAAGCACATAGACCTTTGATACGTAGTGAAACGGTGTGGAAACCATGTACTGTGACAAACCAAAGTAGGCTTATGTCACTAACCATGACCAAACTGATTTCACAGTGTGTGGTCAGCGTTGAAAACTCATAACATGAGTCACAAATGGTCAGAGGGGGGAACCATGGGTTGGGAACACTAGTTATTAACTAGCAAGTAGAAATATTTTTAACAAGTAGTGGCACGGTGTGGCTAGCATGCACAATGACCAACCAAAGGATGCATGTGTCACTGACTATGACCGAAGAAGTCCACTATGTACGGTCAACATTGACAACTCATAACACGAGTCACAAATGGTCAGAGGGAGAGACAATGGTTTGGGAACCCTATATATCGACTGGAAACAACTAAGAACTTCAATACGTAGTGGAACGTTGTGGCTACTATGCACACCAAACAACCAAAACCAGGCAGATGACACTGACCGTGACCAGAGATTTTCAATATGGGTGGTCAACATTCACCAACCACAACACGAGTCACAAACGGTCAGAGGGGGAAACAATGGTCTGGGAATATCAGTTCTCAACTAGCAAGTACAGATACCTTCAATCATTATAAGCACGGTGTGGCTACCATGCACAATGACCGACCAAAGTAGGCACATGTACTGCCTTTGACCAAAGAAATCTGCTGTGTGTGGTCAATGTTGACAACTCATAGTAGGAGTCACAAATGGCCAGAGGGGGAGACAATGGTTTGGGAACACCAGGTATCAACTAGCAAGCACAAGGAACTTCATTAAGCTGTGCCACGGTGTGGATACCTTGCAAGATATCCAACCAAAGTAGGCATGTGTCACTGACCATGACCAAATAATGTCACTAAGTGTTGTAAACTTTGTCAACTCATAGCACGAGTCACAAAGGATCAGGGTGCATGATAATGGTTGGTGAATACTAGTTATCAACTAGCAAGTACAAATACCTTCAATATGTAGTGGCACCGTGTGGCTACAATGCACAGTGACCAACCAAAGTATGCACATGTCACTAACCATGACCAACAAATTTCACTTCATGTGGTCAACGTTGACAACTCACAACACGAGTTGCTGATAGTCAGAGGGGGGTAACAATGGTTTGGAAACACTAGCTATCAAGCAGAAAGCACAAAGACCTCCATTACATAGTGACACGGCGTGGTAACCACTGACAGTGACAAACCAAACTAGGCATATGTCACTAAACATGACCAAATAATTTCAATATGGGTGGTCAACGTTCACAACCCATACCATGAGTCACAAATGGTCAGAGGGGGGAAGGAATGGTTTCAAAACGATGTGTATCGTCTAGGAAGTACAAATATCTTTCGTGTGTATTGGCACGGTGTGGCTACCGTGCACAATGACCTATCCAAGTAGGCATACATCACTGCTCATGACCAAAGAAGTTTAGTGTGTGTGGTCAATGTTCACAAATCATAATACAAGTAAAAATTGGGCAGAGGGAGAAACAATGGTTTGGGAATACGTGGTATCGACTAGCAAGTACAAAGACCTTCGATAAGTGGTGGCACGGTGTGGCTACCATGCACAATAACCAACCAAAGTATTCTTGTGTCACTGAATATCATAAAAAGAGTTTCACTGTGTGTTGTCAACTTTCCTTCTTACGGCTGGTCAATCGGAGCAATGGTTGATAGGTTATTTAAGCTCAAAGTTGCAAAATCTGAATTTCCGTCTACGTCAATTCTTTATGAATAAACTAACTTTGTTACCATTCCTAATTTTGAAAACTACCCTCTAATCTTACACCCCATTTTTTAATGCCCTCTACACATAGGAACCCTTATAATGTCATATGGACATCATATGAACACCCTGTGAGTTGGCTTAGTGTGTATAGAGTTAGATTCTGGAGCGGTATATAGAATAGGCTCGCGTCCTGGGGGGGGGGGCGGCCGTGTTATGATACCTCAACTCTACCTTCGAGCCTAAACCGTGGGGGGGTAGGGGGGGGGGTGTCATAATGAGGTCGCAAATCTGTCCTCCAGGTCGTCCACGGAACATCCCTTCAGGGGGGTGGGAGGGAGTATTCAAGTGAAGGCACATACGCGTAACAAATCAACAAAAACCGACCTGGTGTCAAAGGGAGAAACCTTTTGCTACTTATTGACTAGCAAGTGCGGTAAAATTTGACAACTCATAACACGAGTCACAAATGGTCAGGGTGGAAGATAATGGTTTGTGAATACTAGTTATCGACTAGCAAGTACAAATACCTTTAGTATGTAGTGGCACAATGTGGCTTCAATGCACAGTGACCAACCAAAGTATGCATATATCACTAACCATGACCAACGAATTTCACTTCATGTGGTCAACGTTGATAACGCATAACACGAGTCACAAATGGTCAGAGGGGAAAACAATGGGTTGGGATCACTAGTTATCAACTAGCAAGTACAAAGACATTCAATAAGCAGTGGCACGGTATGGCTAGCGTGCACAGTGACCAGCCCAAGGATGCATACGTCACTGACTACGGCCGAATAAGTCCACTATGTGTGGTCAACATTGACAACTCATAACACGACTCACAAATGGTCAGAGGGAGATACAATGGTTTGGGAAGCCTATGTATTGTCTAGAAAGGACAAAGAACTTCAATACGCAGTGGCACGGTGTGGCTAATATGCACACCAAACAACCAAACTAGGCGTATGTCACTGATCATGACCAGAGAATTTCAATATGGTTGGTCAACGTTGACCAACCATAACACAACTAACAAACGGTCAGGAGAGGAAACAATGATATGGGAATATCGGTTCTCAACTACCAAGTACAAGGACCTTCAGTCAGTAGTAGCACCTTGTGGCTACCATGCACAATGACCGACCAAAGCAGGCATATGTACTGCCTTTGACCAAAGAAATCCATTGTGTGTGGTCAACGTTGACAACTCATAATATGAGTCACAAATCGTCAGAGGGGGAAACAATGGTTTGGGAACACCAAGTATCATATAGCAAGCACAAGGGGCTTCAATACGCTGTGGCACGGTGTGGATACCATGCACGATGTCCAACCAAAGTAGGCATATGTCACTGACCATGACCAAATAATGTCACTAAGTGCTGTAAACTTTGTCAACTCATAACACGAGTCACAAATGGTCAGGGTGCATGATGATGGTTGGTGAATACTAGTTATCAACTAGCAAGTACAAATACCTTCAATATGTAGTGGCACCGTGTGGCTACAATGCACAGTGACCAACCAAAGTATGCACATGTCACTGACCATGACCAACAAATTTCACTCAATGTGGTCAACGTTGACAACTCATGACACGAGTTGCTGATAGTCAGAGGGGGGTAACAATGGTTTGGAAACACTAGCTATCAAGTAGAAAGCACAAAGACCTTCACTACATAGTGACACGGCGTGGTAATTACTGACAGTGACAACCCAAACTAGGCATATGTCACTAACAATGACCAAATAATTTCAATATGGGTGGTCAACGTTCACAACTCATAATACAAGAAAAAAAATGGGCAGAGGGACAAACAATGGTTTGGGAATACGTGGTATCGACTAGCAAGTACAAAGACATTCGATAAGTGGTGGCACGGTGTGGCTACCATGAACAATGACCAACCAAAGTATTATTGTGTCACTGAATATCATAAAAAGAGTTTCACTGTGTGTTGTCAACATTCCTTCTTACGGCTGGTCAATCGTAGCAATGGTTGAGAGGTTATTCAAGCTCGAAGTTGCAAAATCAGAAATTCCGTCTGCGTCAATTCTTTATGAATAAACTAACTTTGTTATCATTCATAATTTTGAAAACTACCTTATAATCTTACACCCCCTTATTTAATGCCCTTTACACATAGGAACCCTTATAATGTCATATGGACATCATATGAACACCGTGTGAGTTGGCTTAGTGCGTATGGAGTTAGATTCTGAAGCGGCAGGTCCTAGTTTTGAATCCTCGTACGCGCAATATAGTAAAGGCTCGCGACCTGGGGGGGGCCGTGTTGTGATACCTCAACTCTACCTTCGAGCCTAAGCCGTGG
>SZWC01000124.1:114581-145220 GCA_023375785.1 Penium margaritaceum | reverse complement strand
AGATAATGGTTTGTGAATACTAGTTATCGACTAGCAAGTACAAATACCTTCAATATGTAGTGGCACAATGTGGCTTCAATGCACAGTGACCAACCAAAGTATGCATATGTCACTAACCATGACTAACAAATTTCACTTAATGTGGTCAACGTTGAAAACGCATAACACGAGTCACAAATGGTCAGAGGGGAAAACAATGTGTTGGGAACACTAGTTATCAACTAGAAAGTACAAGGACTTTCAACAAGCAGTGGCACGGTATAGCTAGCGTGCACAGTGACCAGCCAAAGGATGCATACGTCACTGACTACGACCGAATAAGTCCAATATGTGTGGTCAACATTGACAACTCATAACACGAGTCACAAATGGTCAGAGGGAGAGACAATGGTTTGGGAAGCCTATATATTGACTAGAAAGGACAAAGAACTTCAATACGTAGTGGCACGGTGTGGCTAATATGCACACCAAACAACCAAACTAGGCATATGTCACTGATCATGACAACAGAATTTCAATATGGGTGGTGAACATTGACCAACCATAACACGAGTCACAAACGGTCAGGAGAGGAAGCAATGCTATGGGAATATCAGTTCTCAACTACCAAGTACAACGACCTTCAGTCATTAGTAGCACGGTGTGGCTACCATGCACAATGACGGACCAAACTAGGCATATGTACTGCCTTTGACCAAAGAAATCTGCTGTGTGTGGTCAACGTTGACAACTCATAATACGAGTCACAAATGGTCAGAGGGGGAAACAATGGTTTGGGAATACCAGGTATCAAATAGCAAGCACAAGGGGCTTCAATACGCGGTGGCACGGTGTGGAGACCATGCACGATGACCAACCAAAGTAGGCATATGTCACAAACCATGACCAAATAATGTCTCCAAGTGTGGTAAACTTTGACAACTCATAACACGAGTCACAAATGGTTAGGGTGGAAGAGAATGGTTTGTGAATACTAGTTATCGACTAGCAAGTACAAACACCTTCAATATGTAGTGGCACAATGTGGCTACAATGCACAGTGACCAACCAAAGTATGCATATGTCACTAACCATGACCAACAAATTTCACTTCATGATGTCAACGTTGAAAACGCATAACACGATTCACAAATGGTCAGAGGGGGAAACAATAGGTTGTGAACAATAGTTATCAACCAGCAAGTACAAAGACCCTCAACAAGCAGTGGCACGATATGACTAGCGTGCATAGTGACCAACCAAAGGATGCATATGTCACTGACTACGACCGAATAAGTCCACTATGTGTGGTCAACATTGACAACTCACAACACGAGTCACAAATGATCAGAGGGAGAGACAATGGTTTGGGAAGCCTATGTATTGACTAGAAATGACAAAGAACTTCAAGACGTAGTGGCACGGTGTGGCCAATATGCACACCAAACAACCAAACTAGGCATATGTCACTGATCATAAACAGAGAATTTCAATATGGGTGGTCAACATTGACCAACCATAACACCAGTCACAAACGGTCAGGATAGGAAACAATGCTATGGGAATATTGGCTCTCAACTACAAAGTACAACGACCATTAATCAGAAGTAGCACGGTGTGGCTACCATGCACAATGACCGACCAAAGTAGGCATATATACTGCCTTTGAGCAAACAAATCCGTTGTGTGTGGTAAACGTTGACAACTCATAATACGAGTCGCAAATGGTCAAAGGGGGAAGCAATGGTTTGGGAATACCAGGTATCAAATAGCAAGCACAATGGGCTTCAATACGTTGTGGCACGGTGTGGAGACCATGCACAATGACCAACCAAAGTAGACATATGTCACTGACCATGACCAAATAATGTCACTAACTGTGGTAAATTTTGACAACTCATAACACGAGTCACAAATGGTCAGGGTGGAAGATAATGGTTTGTGAATACTCGTTATCGACTAGCAAGTACAAATACCTTCAATATGTAGTGGCACGGTGTGGCTTCAATGCACAGTGACCAACCAAATTTTGCATATGTCACTAACCATGACCAACAAATTTACTTCATGTGGTCAACGTTGAAAACACATAACACGAGTCACAAATGGTCAGAGGGGAAAACAATGGGTTGGGAACACTAGTTATCAACTAGCAAGTACAAAGACCTTCAACAAGCAGTGGCACGGTATTGCTAGCGTGCATAGTGACCAACCCAAGGATGCATACGTCACTGACTACGACCGAATAAGTCCACTATGTATGGTCAACCTTGACAACGCATAACACGAGTCACAAATGGTCAGATGGAGAGACAATGGTTTGGGAAGCCTATGTATTGACTAGAAAGGACAAATAAACTCAATACGTAGTGGCACGGTGTGGCTAATACGCACACCAAACAACCAAACTAGGCATATGTCACTAATCATGACCAGAGAATTTCAACATGGGTGGTCAACGTTGACCAACCATAACACGAGTCACAAACGGTCTGGAGAGGAAACAATGCTATGGGAATATTGGTTATAAACTACCAAGTACAACGACCTTCAGACCGTAGTAGCACGGTGTGGCTACCATGCACAATGACCGGCCAAAGTAGGCATATGTACTGCCTTTGACCAAAGAAATCCGCTATGTGTGGTCAACGTTGACAACTCATGATACGAGTCACAAATGGTCAGAGGGGGAAACAATGGTTTGGGAACATCAGGTATCAAATAGCACAAAGGGCTTCAATACATTGTGGCACGGTGTGGAGACCATGCATGATGACCAGCCAAAGAAGGCATATGTCACTAACCATGACCACATAATGTCAGTAAGTGTGGTAAACTTTGACAACTCATAACACGACTCACAAATGGTCTGGGTGGAAGATAATGGTTTGTGGATACTAGTTATTGACTAGCAAGTACAAATACCTTCTGTATGTAGTGGCACAATGTGGCGTCAATGCACAGTGACCATCAAAAGTATGCATATATCACTGACCATGACGAAAAAATTTCACTTCATGTGGTCAATATTGAAAACTCACAACACGTGTCACAGATGTTCAGAGGGGGTAGCAATGGTGGTCAAGGTTGACCAACCATAACACAACTGACAAACGGTCAGGAGAGGAAACAATGATATGGGATTATCGGTTCTCAACTACCAAGTACAACGACCTTCAGTCAGTTGTAGCACGGTGTGGCTACCATGCACAATGACCGACCAAAGTAGGCATATGTACTGCCTTTGACCAAATAAATCAACTGTGTGTGGTCAACGTTGACAACTCATAATATGAGTCACAAATGGTCAGAGGGGGAAACAATGGTTTGGGAACACCAAGTATCAAATAGCAAGCACAAGGGGCTTCAATACGCTGTGGCACGGTGTGGATACCATGCACGATGACCAACCAAAGCAGGCATATGTCATAAACCATGACTAAATAATTTCACCAAGTATGGTAAACTTTGACAGCTCATAACACGAGTCACAAATGGTCAGGGTGGAAGATAATGGTTTGTGAATACTAGTTATCGACTAGCAAGTACAAATACCTTCAATATGTAGTGGCACAATGTGGCTTCAATGCACAGTGACCAACCAAAGTATGCGTATGTCACTAACCATGACTAGCAAACTTCACTTCATGTGGTCAATGTTGAAAACGCATAACACGAGTCACAAATGGCCATAGGGGAAAACAATGCATTGGGAACACTAGTTATCAACTAGCAAGTACAAGGACCTTCAACAAGCAGTGGCACGGTATGGCTAGCGTGCACAGTGACCAGCCAAAGGATGCATATGTCACTGACTACGGCCGAATAATTCCACTATGTGTGGTCAACATTGACAACGCATAACACGAGTCACAAATGGTCAGAGGGAGAGACAATGGTTTGGGAAGCCTATGTATTGACTAGAAAAGACAAAGAACTTCAATACGCAGTGGCACGGTGTGGCTAATATGCACACCAAACAACCAAACTAGGCATATGTCACTGATCATGACCAGAGAATTTAAATATGGGTGGTCAACATTGACCAACCATAACACGAGTCACAAACGGTCAGGAGAGGAAACAATGCTATGGGAATAATGGTTCTCAACTACCAAGTACAACGCCCTTGAGTCAGTAGTAGCACGGTGTGGCTACCATGCACAATGACCGACCAAAGTAGGCATGTGTACTGCCTTTGACCAAAGAAATCCGCTGTGTGTGGTCAACGTTGACAACTCATAATACGAGTCACAATCGGTCAGAGGGGGAAACAATGGTTTGGGAACACCAGGAATCAAATAGCAAGCACAAGGGGCTTCAATACGCTGTGGCACGGTGTGGAGACCATGCACGACGACCAACCAAAGTAGGCATATGTCACAAACCATGACCAAATAATGTCACCAAGAGTGGTAAACTTTTCGAACTCATAACACGAGTCACAAATGGTCAAGGTGGAAGAGAATGGGTTGTGAATACTAGTTATCGACTAGCATGTACAAACACCTTCAATATGTAGTGGCACAATGTGGCTACAATGCACTGTGACCAACCAAAGAATGCATATGTCACTAACCATGACCAACAACTTTCACTTCATGTGGTCAACGTTGAAAACGCATAACACGATTCACAAATGGTCAGAGGGGGAAACAATGGATTGTGAACAATAGTTATCAACCAGCAAGTACAAAGACCTTCAACAAGCAGTGGCACGGTATGACTAGCGTGCACATTGACCAACCAAAGGATGCATACGTCACTGACTACGACCGAATAAGTCCACTATGTGTGGTCAACATTGACAACTCATAACACGAGTCACAAATGATCAGAGGGAGAGACAATGGTCTGGGAAGCCTATGTATTGACTAGAAAGGACAAAGAACTTCAATACGTAGTGGCACGGTGTGGCTAATATGCACACAAAACAACCAAACTAGGCATCTGTCACTGATCATGACCAGAGAATTTCAATATGGGTGGTCAACATTGACTAACCATAACACCAGTCACAAATGGTCAGAGAGGAAACAATGCTATGGGAATATTGGTTCTCAACTACCAAGTACAACAACCGTCAATCAGTAGTAGCACGGTGTGGCTACCATGCACAATGACCGACCAAAGTAGGCACATATACTGCCTTTGAGCAAACAAATCCGTTGTGCGTGGTCAACGTTGACAACTCATAATACGAGTCGCAAATGGTCAGAGGGGGAAGCAATGGTTTGGGAACACCAGGTATCAAATAGCAAGCACAAGGGGCTTCAATACGTTGTGGCACGGTGTGGAGACCATGCACGATGACCAACCAAAGTAGGCATATGTCACTGACCATGACCAAATAATGTCACTAAGTGTTGAAAACTTTGACAACTCATAACACGAGTCACAAACGGTCAGGAGAGGAAACAATGCTATGGGAATATTGGTTCTCAACTACCAAGTACAACAACCGTCAATCAGTAGTAGCACGGTGTGGCTACCATGCACAATGACCGACCAAAGTAGGCACATATACTGCCTTTGAGCAAACAAATCCGTTGTGCGTGGTCAACGTTGACAACTCATAATACGAGTCGCAAATGATCAGAGGGGGAAGCAATGGTTTGGGAACACCAAGTATCAAATAGCAAGCACAAGGGGCTTCAATACGCTGTGGCACGGTGTGGAGACCATGCACGATGACCAACCAAAGTAGGCATATGTCACTGACCATGACCAAATAATGTCACTAAGTGTTGAAAACTTTGACAACTCATAACACGAGTCACAAACGGTCAGGAGAGGAAACAATGCTATGGGAATATTGGTTCTCAACTACCAAGTACAACAACCGTCAATCAGTAGTAGCACGGTGTGGCTACCATGCACAATGACCGACCAAAGTAGGCACATATACTGCCTTTGAGCAAACAAATCCGTTGTGCGTGGTCAACGTTGACAACTCATAATACGAGTCGCAAATGATCAGAGGGGGAAGCAATGGTTTCAAAACGCTATGTATCTTCTAGGAAGTACAAATATCTTTCGTGTGTATTGGCACGGTGTGGCTACCGTGCACAATGACCTATCCAAGTAGGCATACATCACTGCTCATGACCAAAGAAGTTTAGTGTGTGTGGTCAACGTTCACAACTCATAATACAAGTAAAAATGGGCAGAGGGAGAAACAATGGTTTGGGAATATGTGGTATCGACTAGCAAATACAAAGACCCTCGATAAGTGGTGGCACGGTGTGGCTACCATGCACAATGACCAACCAAAGTATTCTTGTGTCACTGAATATCATAAAAAGAGTTTCACTGTGTGTTGTCAACTTTCCTTCTTACGGCTGGTCAATCGGAGCAGTGGTTGAGAGGTTATTCAAGCTCAAAGTTGCAAAATCTGAAATTCCGTCTGCTTCAATTCTTTATGAATAAACCAACTTTGTTATCATTCATGATTTTGAAAGCTCCCCTCTAATATTACACCTTCTTATTTAATTCCATTTACACATAGGAACCCTTATAATGTCATTTGGACATCATATGAACACCGTGTGAATTGGCTTAGTGCGTATAGAGTTAGATTCTGGAGCGGTAGGTCCTAGGTTTGAATCCTCGTACGCGCAATATAGAATAGGCTCGCGACCTGGGGGGGGGGGGGGCGGCCGTGTTGTGATACCTCAACTCTACCCTCGAGCCTAAGCCGTGGGGGGGTAGGGGGGGTGTCATAATGCGGTCGCAAATATGTCCTCCAGGTCGTCCACGGAACATCCCTCTAGGGGGGTGGGAGGGAGTATTCCAGTGAAGGCACCTTCGTTTAACAAATCAACAAAAACAGACCTGGTGTCAAAGGGAGAAACCTTTTGCTATTTATTGACTAGCAAGTGTGGTAAACTTTGACAACTGATAACACGAGTCACAAATGATCAGGGTGGAAGATAATGGTTTGTGAATACTAGTTACCGACTAGCAAGTACAAATACCTTCAATATGTAGTGGCACAACGTGGCTTCAATGCACAGTGACCAACCAAAGTAGGCATATGTCACTAACCATGACCAACAAATTTCACTTCATGTGGTCAACGTTGATAACGCATAACACGAGTCACAAATGGTCAGAGGGGAAAACAATGGGTTGGGAACACTAGTTATCAACTAGCAAGTACGAAGACATTCAACAAGCAGTGGCACGGTATGGCTAGCGTGCACAGTGACCAGTCCAAGGATGCATACATCACTGACTACGGCCGAATAAGTCCACTATGTGTGGTCAGCATTGAAAACTCATAACACGAGTCACAAATGGTCAGAGGGAGAGACAATGGTTTGGGAAACCAGAATTGTCTATAATGGACAAAGAATTTCAATACGTAGTGGCACGGTGTGGCTAATATGCACACCAAACAACCAAACTAGGCATACGTCTCTGATCATGACCAGAGAATTTCAATATGGGTGGTCAACGTTGACCAACCATAACACATGTCACAAACGGTCGGGAGAGGAAACGATGATATGGGAATATCGGCTCTCAACTACCAAGTACAACAACCTTCAGTCAGTAGTAGCACTGTGTGGCTACCATGCACAATGACCGACCAAAGTAGGCATATGTACTGCCTTTGACCAAAGAAATCCACTGTGTGTGGTCAACGTTGACAACTCATAATATGAGTCACAAATGGTCAGAGGGGGAAACATAGTCTGGGAATACCAACTATCAAATAGCAAGCACAAGGGGCTTCAATACGCTGTGGCACGGTGTGGAGACCATGCACTATGACCAACCAAAGTAGGCATATGTCACAAACCATGACCAAATAATGTCACCAAGTATGGTAAACCTTGACAACTCATAACACGAGTCACAAATGGTCAGGGTGGAAGACAATGGTTTGTGAATACTAGTTATCGACTAGCAAGTACAAATACCTTCTATATGTAGTGGCACAATGTGGCTTCAATGCACGGTGACCAACCAAAGTATGCATATGTCACTAACCATGACTAACAATTTTCACTTCATGTGGTCAACGTTGAAAACGCGTAACACAAGTCACAAATGGTCAGAGGGGAAAACAATGCATTGGGAACACTAGTTATCAACTAGCAAGTACAAGGACCTTCAACAAGCAGTGGCACGGTATGGCTAGCGTGCACAGTGACCAGCCAAAGGATGCATATGTCACTGACTACGACCGAATAAGTCCACTATGTGTGGTCAACATTCACAACTCATAACACGAGTCACAAATGGTCAGAGGGAGAGACAATGGTTTGGGAAGCCTATGTATTGACTAGAAAGGACAAAGAACTTCAATACGTAGTGGCACGGTGTGGCTAATATGCACACCAAACAACCAAAATAGGCATATGTCACTGATCATGACCAGATAATTTCAATATGGGTGGTGAACATTGACCAACCATAATACGAGTCACAAACGGTCAAGAGAGGAAACAATGCTATGGGAACATGGGTTATCAACTACCAAGTACAACGACCTTCTCTCACTAGTAGCACGGTGTGGCTACCATGCCCAATGACCGACCAAACTAGGCATATGTACTGACTTTGACCAAAGAAATCCGCTGTGTGTGGTCAACGTTGACAACTCATAATACGAGTCACAAATGGTCAGAGGGGAAAACAATGGTTTGGGAACACCAGGTATCAAATAGTAAGCACAAGGGGCTTCAATACGCTTTGGCACGGTGTGGAGACCATGCACCATGACCAACCAAAGTAGGCATATGTCACAAACCATGACCAAATAATGTCACAAAGTGTGGGAAACTTTGACAACTCATAACACGAGTCAGAAATGGATAGGATGGAAGATTATGGTTTGTGAATACTAGTTATCAACTAGCAAGTACAAATACCTTCAATATGTAGTGGCACAATGTGGCTTCAATGCACATTGACCAACCAAAGTATGCAGATGTTTCTAACCATGACCAACAAATTTCACTTCATGTGGTCAACGTTGAAAACGCATAACACGAGTCACAAATGGTCAGAGGGAAAAACAATGCGTTGGAACACTAGTTATCAACTAGCAAGTACAAAGACCTTCAACAAGCAGTGGCACGGTATGGCTAGCGTGCACAGTGACCAACCAAAGGATGCATACGTCACTGACTACGACCGAATAAGTCCACTATGTGTGGTCAACATTGACAACTCACAACACGAGTCACAAATGGTCAGAGGGAGAGACAATGGTTTGGGAAGCCTATGTATTGACTAGAAAGGACAAAGAACTTCAATACGTAGTGGCACGGTGTAGCTAATATGCACACCAAACAACCAAAATAGGCATATGTCACTGATAATGACCAGAGAATTTCAATATGGGTGGTCAACATTGACCAACCATAACATCAGTCACAAATGGTCAGGAGATGAAACAATGCCATGGGAATATTGGCTCTCAACTACCAAGTACAACGACCGTCAATCAGTAGTTGCACGATGTGGCTACCATGCAAAATGACCGAACAAAGTAGGCATATATACTGCCTTTGAGCAAACACATCCGCTGTGTGTGGTCAACGTTGACAACTCATAATACGAGTCACAAATGGTCAGAGGGGGAAGCAATGGTCTGGGAACACCAGGTATCAAATAGCAAGCACAAGGGGCTTCAATGAGTTGTGGCACAGTGTGGAGACCATGCCCGATGACCAACCAAAGTAGGCATATGTCATTGACCATGACCAAAAAATGTCACTAAGTGTGGTAAAATTTGACAACTCATAACACGAGTCACAAATGGTCAGGGTGGAAGATAATGGTTTGTGAATACTAGTTATCGACTAGCAAGTACAAATACCTTCAATATGTAGTGGCACGGTGTGGCTTCAATGCACAGTGACCAACCAAATTATGTATGTGTCACTAACCATGACCAACAAATTTCACGTCATGTGGTCAACGTTGAAAACGCATAACACGAGTCACAAATGGTCAGAGGGGAAAACAATGGGTTGGGAACACTAGTTATCAACTAGCAAGTACAAAGACCTTCAACAAGCAGTGGCACGGTATGGCTAGCGTGCACAGTGACCAACCCAAGGATGCATACGTCACTGACTACGACCGAATAAGTCCACTATGTGTGGTCAACATTGACAACTCATAACACGAGTCACAAATGGTCAGAGGGAGAGACAATGGTTTGGGAAGCCTATGTATTGACTAGAAATCACAAATAACTTCAATATGTAGTGGCACGGTGTGGCTAATACGCACACCAAACAACCAAACTAGGCATATGTCACTGATCATGACCAGAGAATTTCAACATGGGTGGTCAACGTTGACCAACCATAACACGAGTCACAAACGGTCAAGAGAGGAAACAATGCTATGGGAATATCAGTTCTCAACTACCAAGTACAACGACCTTCAGTCAGTAGTAGCACGGTGTTGCTACCATGCACAATGACCAGCCAAAGTAGGCATATGTACTGCCTTTGACCGAAGAAATCCGCTGTGTGTGGTCAACGTTGACAACTCATAATACGAGTCACAAATGGTCAGAGGGGGAAACAATTGTTTGGGAACATCAGGTATCAGATAGAAAGCACAAGGGGCTTCAATACATTGTGGCACGGTGTGGAGACCATGCACGATGACCAGCCAAAGTAGGCATATGTCACTAACCATGACCAAATAATGTCACTAAGTGTGGTAAGCTTTGCCAACTCATAAAACGACTCACAAATGGTCAGGATGGAAGATAATGGTTTGTGGATACTAGTTATCGACTAGCAAGTACAAATACCTTCAATATGTAGTGGCACAATGTGGCTTCAATGCACAGTGACCATCAAAAGTATGCATATGTCACCGACCATGACGAAATAATTTCACTTCATGTGGTCAATGTTGACAACTCACAACACAAGTCACACATATTCAGTGGGGGTAGCAATGGTTTGGGAACACTAGCTATCAACTAGAAAGCACATAGACCTTCGATACGTAGTAAAACGGCGTGGTAACCATGTACAGTGAAGAACCAAAGAATGCATATGTCACTAACCATGACCAAATGGATTTCACAGTGTGTGGTCAACGTTCAAAACTCATAACATGAGTCACAAATGGTCAGAGGGGGGAACCATGGATTGGGAACACTAGTTATTGACTAGCAAGTAGACAGATTTTCAACAAGTAGTGGCACGGTGTGCCTAGCATGCACAGTGACCAACCAAAGGATGCATGTGTCACTGACCATGACCGAAGAAGTCCACTGTGTACGGTCAACATTGACAACTCATAACACGAGTCGCAAATGGTCAGAGGGATAGACAATGGTTTGGGAACCCTATATATCGACTGGAAACGACAAAGAACTTCAATACGTAGTGGCACGTTGTGGCTACTATGCACACCAAACAACCAAAACCAGGCATATGTCACTGACCATGACCAGAGATTTTCAATATGGGTGGTCAACATTCACCAACCACAACACGAGTCACAAACGGTCAGAGGGGGAAACAATGGTCTGGGAATATCAGTTATCAACTAGCAAGTACAGCGACCTTCAATCATTATAAGCACGGTGTGGCTACCATGCACAATGACTGACCGTAGTAAGCACATGTACTGCCTTTGACAAAAGAAATCCGCTGTGTGTGGTCAATGTTGACAACTCATAGTAGGAGTCACGCATGGTCAGAGGGGGAGACAATGGTTTGGAAACACCAGGTATCAACTAGCAAGCACAAGGACCTTTAATAAGCTGTGCCACGGTGTGGATACCATGCATGATGTCCAACCAAAGTAGGCATATGTCACTGACCATGACCAAATAATGTCACTAAGTGTTGTAAACTTTGACAACTCATAACATGAGTCACAAATGGTCACGGTGCATGATAATGGTTTGTGAATACTAGTTATCGACTAGCAAGTACAAATACCTTCAATATGTAGTGGCACCGTGTGGCTACAATGCACAGTGACCAACCAAAGTATGCACATGTCACTGACCATGACCAAATAATGTCACTAAGTGTTGTAAACTTTGACAACTCATAACATGAGTCACAAATAGTCACGGTGCATGATAATGGTTTGTGAATACTAGTTATCGACTAGCAAGTACAAATACCTTCAATATGTAGTGGCACCGTGTGGCTACAATGCACAGTGACCAACCAAAGTATGCACATGTCACTGACCATGACCAACAAATTTCACTTCATGTGGTCAACGTTGACAACTCACAGCACAAGTTACTGATAGTCAGAGGAGGGTAACAATGGTTTGGAAACACTAGCTATCAACTAGAAAGCACAATGACCTTCAATACATAGTGACACGGCGTGGTAACCACTGACAGTGAAAAACCAAACTAGGTAGATGTCACTAACCATGACCAAAGAATTCCAATATGGGTGGTCAACGTTCACAACCCATAACATGAGTCACAAATGGTCAGAGGGGGAAGCAATGGTTTCAAAACTCTATGTATCTTCTAGGAAGTACAAATATCTTTCGTGTGTATTGGCACGGTGTGGCTACCGTGCACAATGTCCTATCCAAGTAGGCATACATCACTGCTCATGACCAAATAAGTTTAGTGTGTGTGGTCAATGTTCACAAGTCATAATACAAGTAAAAAATGGGCAGAGGGAGAAACAATGGTTTGGGAATACGTGGTATCGACTAGCAAGTACAAAGACCTTCAATAAGTGGTGGCACGGTGTGGCTACCATGCACAATGACCAACCAAAGTATTCGCGTGTCACTGAATATCATAAAAAGAGTTTCACTGTGTATTGTCAACATTCCTTCTTACGGCTGGTCAATCGGAGCAGTGGTTGAGAGGTTATTCAAGCTCAAAGTTGCAAAATCTGAAATTCTGTCTGCGTCGATTCCTTATGAATAAACCAACTTTGTTTTCATTCATAATTTTGAAAACTACCCTCTAATCTTACACCCCCTTATCTAATGCCCTTTACACATAGGAACCCTTATAATTTCATTTGGACATCATATGAACACTGTGTGAGTTGGCTTAGTGCGTGTAGAGTTAGATTCTGGAGCGGTAGGTCCTAAGTTTGAATCCTCGTACGCGCAATATAGAATAGGCTCGCGACCTGGGGGGCGGGGGCTGCGTTGTGATACCTCAACTCTACCTTCGAGCCTAAGCCGTGGGGGGGTAGGGGGGTGTCATAATGCGGTCCCAAATCTGTCCTCAAGGTCGTCCACGGAACATCCCTCTAGGGGGGTGGGAGGGAGTATTACAGTGAAGGCACCTACGTGTAACAAATCAAAAAAAACCGACCTGGTGTCAAAGGGAGAAACCTTTTCCTATTTATTGACTAGCAAGTGTGGTAAACGTTGACAACTCATAACACAAGTCACAAATGGTCAGGGTGGAAGCTAATGGTTTGTGAATACTAGTTATCGAATAGCAAGTACAAATACCTTCAATATGTAGTGGCACAATGTGGCTTCAATGCACAGTGACCAACCAAAGTATGCATATGTCACTAACCATGACCAACAAACTTCACTTCATGTGGTCAATGTTGATAACGCAAAACACGAGTCACAAATGGTCAGAGGGGAAAACAATGGGTTGGGAACAGTAGTTATCAACTAGCAAGTACAAAGAAATTCAACAAGCAGTGGCACGGTATGGCTAGCGTGCACAGTGACCAGCCCAAGGATGCATACGTCACTGGCTACAGCCGAATAAGTCCACTATGTGTGGTCAACATTGACAACTCATAACACGAGTCACAAATGGTCAGAGGGAGAGACAATGGTTTGGGAAGCCTATGTATTGTCTATAAAGGATAAAGAACTTCAATACATAGTGGCACGGTGTGGCTAATATGCACACCAAACAACCAAACTAGGCATATGTCACTGATCATGACCAGATAATTTCAACATGGGTGGCCAACATTGACCAACCATAACACAACTCACAAACGGTCAGGAGAGGAAACAATGATATGGGAATATCAATTCGCAACTACCAAGTACAACGACATTCAGTCAGTAGTAGCACGGTGTGGCTACCATGCACAATGACCGACCAACGTAGGCATATGTACTGCCTTTGGCCAATGAAATCCACTGTGTGTGGTCAACGTTGACAACTCATAATATGAGTCACAAATGGTCAGAGGGGGAAGAAATGGTTTGGGAACACCAAGTATCAAATAGCAAGCACAAGGGGCTTCAATACGCTGTGGTACGGTGTGGAGACAATGCATGATGACCAACCAAAGTAGACATAAGTCACAAACCATGACCAAATAGTGTCACCAAGTATGGTAAACTTTGACAACTCATAACACGAGTCACAAATGGTGAGGGTGGAAGATAATGGTTCGTGAATACTAGTTATCGACTAGCAAGTACAAATACCTTCAATATGTAGTGGCACAATGTGGCTTCAATGCACAGTGACCAACATAAGTATGCATATGTCACTAACCATGACTAACAAACTTCACTTCACGTGGTCAACGTTGAAAACGCATAACACGAGTCACAAATGGTCAGAGGGGAAAACAATGCGTTGGGAACACTGGTTATCAACTAGCAAGTACAAGGACCTTCAACAAGCAGTGACACGGTATGGCTAGCGTGCACAGTGACCAGCCAACGGATGCATACGTCACTGACTACGACTGAATAAGTCCACTATGTGTTGTAAACACTGACAACTCATAACACGAGTCCCAAATGGTCAGAGGGGAAGCCAATGGTTTCAGATGCATATGTATCGACTAGAAAGGACAAAGAACTTCAATACGTAGTGGCACGGTGTGGCTAATATGCACACCAAACAACCAAACTAGGCATATGTCACTGATCATGACCAGAGAATTTCAATATGGGTGGTGAACATTGACCAACCATAACACGAGTCACAAACGGTCAGGAGAGGAAACAATGCCATGGGAATATTGGTTCTCAACTACCAAGTACAACGACCTTCAGTCAGTAGTAGCACGGTGTGGCTACCATGCACAATGACCGACCAAACTAGGCATATGTACTACCTTTGACCAAAGAAATCTGCTGTGTGTGGTTAACGTTGACAACTCATAATACGAGTCACAAATGGTCAGAGGGGGAAACAATGGTGTGGGAACACCAGGTATCAAAAAGCAAGCACAAGGGGCTTCAATACGCTGTGGCACGGTGTGGAGACCATGCAGGATGACCAACCAAAGTAGGCATATGTCACAAACCATGACCAAATAATGTCACCAAGTGTGGTAAACTTTGACAACTCATAACACGAGTCACAAATGGTCAGGGTGGAAGATAATGGGTTGTGAATACTAGTTATCGACTAGCAAGTACAAATACCTTCAATATGTAGTGGCACAATGTGGCTTCAATGCACAGTGACCAACCAAAGTATGCAGATGTCACTAACCATGACCAGCAAATTTACCTTCATGTGGTCAACGTTGAAAACGCATAACACGAGTCACAAATGGTCAGAGGGAAAAAAAATGCGTTGGGAACACTAGTTATGAACTAGCAAGTACAAAGACCTTCAACAAGTAGTGGCACGATATGGCTCGCATGCACAGTGACCAACCAAAGGATGCATAGGTCACTAACTACGACTGAATAAGTCCACTATGTGTGGTCAGCATTGACAACTCATAACACGAGTCACAAATGGTTAGATGGAGAAACAATGGTTTGGGAAGCCTATGTATCGACTAGAAAGGACAAAGAACTTCAATACGTAGTGGCACGGTGTGGCTAATATGCACACCAAACAACCAAACTAGGCATATGTCACTGATCATGACCAGAGAATTTCAATATGGGTGGTCAACATTGACCAACCATAACACGAGTCACAAATGGTTAGATGGAGAAACAATGGTTTGGGAAGCCTATGTATCGACTAGAAAGGACAAAGAACTTCAATACGTAGTGGCACGGTGTGGCTAATATGCACACCAAACAACCAAACTAGGCATATGTCACTGATCATGACCAGAGAATTTCAATATGGGTGGTCAACATTGACCAACCATAACACGAGTCACAAACATTCAGGAGAGGAAACAATGCTATGGGAATATTGGTTCTCAACTACCAAGTACAATGACCATCAATCAGTAGTAGCACGGTGTGGCTACCATGCACAATGACCGACGAAAGTAGACATATATACTGCCTTTGAGCAAATAAACCTGTTGTGTGTGGTCAACGTTGACAACTCATAATACGAGTCACAAATGGTCAGTGGAGGAAGCAATGGTTTGGGAACACCAGGTATCAAATAGAAAGCACAATGCGCTTCAATACGTTGTGGCACGGTGTGGAGACCATGCACGATGACCAACCAAAGTAGGCATATGTCACAAACCATGACCAAATAATGCCACTAGGTGTGGTAAACTCTGACAACTCATAACACGAGTCACAAATGGTCAGGGTGGAAGAGAAAGGTCTGTGAATACTAGTTATTGACTAGCAAGTACAAACACCTTCCATATGTAGTGGCACAATGTGGCTACAATGCACAATGACCAACAAAAGTATGCATATGTCACTAACGATAACCAACAAATTTCACTTCATGTGGTCAACGTTGAAAACGCATAACACGATTCACAAATGGTCAGAGAGGGAAACAATGGGTTGTGAACAATAGTTATCAACCACAAAGCACAAAGACCTTCAACAAGTAGTGGCACGGTATGACTAGTGTGCACAGTGACCAACCAAAGGATGCATACGTCACTGACTACGACCGAATAAGTCCACTATGTGTGGTCATCATTGACAACTCATAACACGAGTCACAAATGATCAGAGGGAGAGACAATGGTTTGGGAAGCCTATGTATCGACTGGAAAGGACAAATAACTTCGATACGTAGTGGCACAGTGTGGCTAATATGCACACCAAACAACCAAGCTAGGCATATGTCACTGATCATGACCAGAGAATTTCAATATGGGTGGTCAACATTGACCAACCATAACACCAGTCACAAACGCTCAGGATAGGAAACAATGCTATGGGAATATTGGCTCTCAACTACCAAGTACGACAACCGTCAATCAGTAGTAGCACGGTGTGGCTACCATGCACAATGACCGACCAAAGTAGGCACATATACTGCCTTTGAGCAAACAAATCCGTTGTGTGTGGTCAACGTTGACAACTCATGATATGAGTCACAAATTGTCAGAGGGGGAAGCAATGGTTTGGGAACACTAGGTATCAAATAGCAAGCACACGGGGCTTCAATACGTTGTGGCACGGTGCGGAGACCATGCACGATGACCAGCCAAAGTAGGCATATGTCATTGACCATGGCCAAGTAATGTCACTAAGTGTGGTAAATTTTGACGACTCATAACACGAGTCACAAATGGTCAGGGTGGAAGATAATGGTTTGTGAATACTAGTTATCGACTAGCAAGTACAAATACCTTCAATATGTAGTGTCACGGTGTGGCTTCAATGCACAGTGACCAACCAAATTATGTATATGTCACTTACCATGACCAACAAATTTCACTTCATGTGCTCAACGTTGAAAACGCATAACACGAGTCACAAATGGTCAGAGGGGAAAACAATGGGTTGGGAACACTAGATATCAACTAGCAAGTACAAAGACGTTCAACAAGCAGTGGCACTGTATGGCTAGCGTGCACAGTGACAAACCCAGGGATGCATACGTCACTGACTACGACCGAATAAGTCCACTATGTGTGGTCAACATTGACAACTCATAACACGAGTCACAAATGGTCAGAGGGAGAGACAATGGTTTGGCAAGCCTATGTATTGACTAGAAAGGACAAATAACTTCAATACGTAGTGGCCTCGGTGTGGCTAATACGCACACCAAACAACCAAACTAGGCATATGTCACTGATCATGACCAGAGAATTTCAACATGGGTGGTCAATGTTGACCAACCATAATACGAGTCACAAACGGTCAGGAGAGGAAACAATGCAATGGGAATATCGGTTCTCAACTACCAAGTACAACGACCTTCAGTCAGTAGAAGCACGGTGTGGCTACAATGCACAATGACCGGCCAAAGTATGCATATGTACTGCCTTTGACCAAAGAAATCCGCTGTGTGTGGTCAACGTTGACAACTCATAATACGAGTCACAAATGGTCAGAGGGGGAAACAATGGTTTGGGAACATCAGGTATCAAATAGCAAGCACAAGGGGCTTCAATACATTGTGGCACGGTGTGGAGACCATGCACGATGACCAGCCAGAGTAGGCATATGTCACTAACCATAACCAAATAATGTCACTAAGTGTGGTAAGCTTTGACAACTCATAACACGACTCACAAATGGTCAAGATGGAAGATAATGGTTTGTGGATACTAGTTATTGACTAGCATGTACAAATACCTTCAATATGTAGTGGCACAATGTGGCTTCAATGCACAGTGACCATCAAAAGTATGCATATGTCACTGACCATGACGAAAAAATTTCACTTCATGTGGTCAATGTTGACAACTCACAACACGAGTCACAGATATTCCGAGGGGGTAGCAATGGTTTGGGAACACTAGCTATCAACTAGAAAGCACATAGACCTTCGATACGTAGTGAAACGGCGTGGTAACCATGTACAGTGACAAACCAAAGTAGGCATATGTCACTAACCATGACGAAACGGATTTCACAGTGTGTGGTCAACGTTGAAAACTCATAACATGAGTCACAAATGGTCAGAGGGGGGAACCATGGGTTGGGAACACTAGTTATTATCTAGCAAGTAGAAATATTTTCCACAAGTAGTGGCACGGTGTGGCTAGCATGCACAGTGACCAACCAAAGGATGCATGTGTCACTGACTATGACCGAAGAAGTCCACTATGTACGGTCAACATTGACAGCTCATCACACGAGTCACAAATGGTCAGAGGGAGAGAGAATGGTTTGGGAACCCTTTATATCGACTGGAAACGACAAAGAACTTCAATACGTAGTGGCACGTCGTGGCTACTATGCACACCAAACAACCAAAACCAGGTATATGTCACTGACCATGACCAGGGATTTTCAATATGGGTGGTCAACATTCACCAACCACAACACGAGTCACAAACGGTCAGAGAGGGAAACAATGGTCTGGGAATATCAGGTCTCAACTAGCAAGTACAGCGACCTTCAATCATTATAAGCACGTTGTGGCTACCATGCACAATGACCGACCAAAGTAGGCACATATACTGCCTTTGACCAAAGAAATCCGCTGTGTGTGGTCAATGTTGACAACTCATAGTAGGAGTCACAAATGGTCATAGGGGGAGACAATGGTTTGGGAACACCAGGTATCAACTAGCAAGCACAAGGACCTTCAATAAACTGTGCCACGGTGTGGATACCATGCACGATGTCCAACCAAAGTAGGCATATGTCACTGACCATGACCAAATAATGTCACTAAGTGTTGTAAACTTTGACAACTCATAACACGAGTCACAAATGGTCAGGGTGCATGATAATGGTTTGTGAATACTAGTTATCGACTAGCAAGTACAAATACCTTCAATATGTAGTGGCACCGTGTGGCTACAATGCACATTGACCAACCAGAGTATGCACATGTCACTGACCATAACCAACAAATTTCACTTCATGTGGTCAACTTTGACAACTCACAACACGAGTTGCTGATAGTCAGAGGGGGGTAACAATGGTTTGGAAACACTAGCCATCAACTAGAAAGCACAAAGACATTCAATACATAATGACACAACGTGGTAACCACTGACAGTGACAAACCAAACTAGGCATATGTCACTAACCATGACCAAAGAATTTCAATATGGGTGGTCAACGTTCACAACCCATAACATGAGTCACAAATGGTCAGAGGGGGAAGCAATGGTTTCAAAATGCTATGTATCTTCTAGGAAGTACAAATATCTTTCGTGTGTATTGGCACGGTGTGGCTAACGTGCACGATGACCTATCCAAGTAGGCATACATCACTGCTCATGACCAAAGAAGTTTAGTGTGTGTGGTCAACGTTCACAGCTCATAATACAAGTAAAAAATGGGCAGAGGGAGAAACAATGGTTTGGGGATACATGGTATCGACTAGCAAGTACAAAGACCTTCGATAAGTGGTGGCACGGTGTGGCTACCATGCACAATGACCAACCAAAGTATTCTTGTGTCACTGAATATCATAAAAAGCGTTTCACTGTGTGTTGTCAACTTTCCTTCTTACGGTTGTCAATCGGAGCAGTGGTTGAGAGGTTATTCAAGCTCGAAGTTGCAAAATCTGAAATTCCGTCTGCGTCAATTCTTTATGAATAAACTAACTTTGTTATCATTCTTAATTTTGAAAACTACCCTCTAATCGTACACCCCCTTATTTAATGCCCTTTACACATCAGAACCCTTATAATGTTATTTGGACATCATATGCACACCGTGTGAGTTGGCTTAGTGCGTAAAGAGTTATATTCTGGAGCGGTAGGTCCTAGGTTTGAATCCTCGTACGCGCAATATAGAATAGGCTCGCGACCTGGGGGGGGGGCGGCCGTGTTGTGATACCTCAACTCTACCTTCAAGCCTAAGCCGTGGAGGGGTAGGGGGGTTGTCATTATGCGGTCGCAAATCTGTCCTCCAGGTCGTCCACGGAACATCCCTCTAGGGGGGTGGGAGGGAGTATTCCAGTGAAGGCACCTACGCGTAGCAAATCAACAAAAACCGACCTGGTGTCAAAGGGAGAAACCTTTTGCTATTTATTGACTAGCAAGTGTGGTAAACTTTGACAACTCATAACACGAGTCACAAATGGTCAGGGTGGAAGATAATGGTTTGTGAATACTAGTTTTCGACTAGCAAGTACAAATACCTTCAATATGTAGTGGCACAATGTGGCTTCAATGCACAGTGACCAACCAAAGTATGCATACGTCACTAACCATGACCAACAAATTTCACTTCATGTGGTCAACGTTGATAACGCATAACACGAGTCACAAAAGGTCAGAGGGGAAAACAATGGGTTGGGAACACTAGCTATCAACTAGAAAGTACAAAGACCTTCAACAAGCAGTGGCATGGTTTGGCTAGCGTGCACAGTGCCCAGCCCAAGGATGCATACTTCACTAACTACGGCCGAATAAGTCCACTATGTGTGGTCAATATTGACAATTCATAACACGAGTCACAAATGGTCAGAGGGAGAGACAATGGTTTGGGAAGCCTATGTATTCTCTAGAAAGGACAAAGAACTTCAATACGCAGTGGCACGGTGTGGCTAATACGCACACCAAACAACCAAACTAGGCATATGTCACTGATCATGACCAGAGAATTTCAACATGGGTGGTCAACATTGACCAACCATAACACGAGTCACAAACGGTCAGGAGAGGAAACAATGCTATGGGAAAATCAGTTCTCAACTACCAAGTACAACGACCTTCAGTCAGAAGTAGCACGGTGTGGCTACCATGCACAATGGCCGGCCAAAGTAGGCATATGTACTGCCTTTGGCCAAAGAAATCCGCTGTGTGTGGTCAACGTTGACAACTCATAATACGAGTCACAAATGGTCAGAGGGGGAAACAATGGTTTGGGACCATCAGGTATCAAATAGCAAGCACAAGGGGCTTCAATACATTGTGGCACGGTGTGGAGACCATGCACGATGACCAGCCAAAGTAGGCATATGTCACTAACCATGACCAAATAATGTCACTAAGTGTGGTAAACTTTGACAACTCATAACACGACTCACAAATGGTCAGGGTGGAAGATAATGGTTTGTGGATACTAGTTATCGACTAGCAAGTACAAATACCTTCAATATGCAGTGGCACAATGTGGCTTAAATGCACAGTGACCATCAAAAGTATGCACATGTCACTGACCATGACGAAAAAAATTCACTTCATGTGGTCAATGTTGACAACTCACAACACAAGTCACGGATATTCAGAGGGGGTAGCAATGGTTTGGGAACACTAGATATCAACTAGAAAGCACATGGACCTTCGATACGTAGTGAAACGGCGTGGTAACCATGTACAATGGCAAACCAAAGTAGGCATGTGTCACTAACCATGACCAAACAGATTTCACAATGTGTGGTCAACATTGAAAACTCATAACATGAGTCACAAACGGTCAGAGGGGGGAACCATGGCAACACTAGTTATTAACTAGCAAGTAGAAAGATTTTCAACAAGTAGTGGCACGGTGTGGCTAGCATGCACAGTGACCAACCAAAGGATGCATGTGTCACTGACTATGACCGAAGAAGTCCACTGTGTACGGTCAACATTGACAACTCATAACACGAGTCACAAATGGTCAGAGGGAGAGACAATGGTTTTGGATTCCTATGTATCGACTGGAAACGACAAAGAACTTCAATACGTAGTGGCACGTTGTGGCTACTATGCACACCAAACAACCAAAACCAGGCATATGTCACTGACCATGACCAGAGTTTTTCAATATGGGTGGTCAACATTCACCAACCACAACACGAGTCACAAATTGTTAGAGGGGAAAACAATGGTCTGGGAATATCAGTTCTCAACTAGCAAGTACAGCAACCTTCAATCATTATAAGCACGGTGTGGCTACCATGCACAATGACCGACCAAAGTAGGCACATGTACTGCCTTTGACAAAAGAAATCCGCTGTGTGTGGTCAATGTTGACAACTCATAGTAGGAGACACAAATGATCAGAGGGGGAGACAATGGTTTGGGGACACCAGGTATCAACTAGCAAGCACAAGGAACTTGAAGAAGCTGTGCCACGGTGTGGATACCATGCACGATGTCCAACCAAAGTAGGCATATGTCACTGACCATGACCAAATAATGTCACTAAGTGTTGTAAACTTTGACAACTCATATCACGAGTCACAAATGGTCAGGGTGCATGATAATGGTTTGTGAATACTAGTTATCGACTAGCAAGTACAAATACATTCAATGTATAGTGGCACCGTGTGGCTACAATGCACATTGACCAACCAAAGTATGCAACTGTCACTGACCATGACCAACAAATTTCACTTCATGTGGTCAACGTTGAAAATGTATAAAACGAGTCACAAATGGTCAGAGGGGAAAACAATGCTTTGGGAACACTAGTTATCAACTAGCTAGTACAAAGACCTTCAACAAGCAGTGGCACGGTATGGCTAGCGTGAACAGTGACCAGCCAAGGGATGCATACGTCACTGACTACGACCGAATAAGTCCACTATGTGTGGTCAACATTGACAACTCATAACACGAGTCACAAATGGTCAGAGGGAGAGACAATGATTTGGGAAGCCTATGTATTGACTAGAAAGAACAAATAACTTCAATACGTAGTGGCACGGTGTGGCTAATATGCACACCAAACAACCAAACTAGGCATATGTCACTGATCATGACCAGAGAATTTCAATATGGGTGGTGAACATTGACCAACCATATCACGAGTCACAAACGGTCAGGAGAGGAAACAATGCTATGGGAATATCGGTTCTCAACTACCAAGTACAACGACCTTCAGTCAGTAGTAGCANTCAATACGCTGTGGCACGGTGTGGAGACCATGCACGATGACCAACCAAAGTAGGCATGTCACAAACCATGACCAAATAATGTCATCAAGTGTGGTAAACTTTGACAACTCATAAAACGAGTCACAAATGGTCAGGGTGGAAGATAATGGTTTGTGAATACTAGTTATCGACTAGCAAGTACAAATACCTTCAATATGTAGTGGCACAATGTGGCTTCAATGCACAGTGACCAACCAAAGTATGCAGATGTCACTAACCATGACCAACAAATTTCACTTCATGTGGTCAACATTGAAAATGCATAAAACGAGTCACAAATGGTCAGAGGGGAAAACAATGTGTTGGGAACACTAGTTAACAACTAGCAAGTACAAAGACCTTCAACAAGCAGTGGCACGGTATGGCTAGCGTGCACACTGACCAACCAAAGGATGCATACGTCTCTGACTACGACCGAATAAGTCCACTGTGTGTGGTCAACATTGACAAGTCATAACACGAGTCAAAAATGGTCATAGGGAGAGACAATGGTTTGGGAAGCCTATGTATTGACTAGAAATGACAAATAACTTCAATACGTAGTGGCACAGGGTGGCTAATATGCACACCAACAACCAAACTAGGCATATGTCACTGATCATGACCAGAGAATTTCAATATGGGTGATTAACATTGACCAACCATAGCCCGAGTCACAAACAGTCAGGAGAGGAAATAATGCTATGGGAATATTGGTTCTCAACTACCAAGTACAATGACCGTCAATCAGTAGTAGCAAGGTGTGGCTACCATGCACAATGACCGACGAAAGTAGACAAATATATTGCCTTTGAGCAAAGAAATCCGTTGTGCGTGGTCAACGTTGACAACTCATAATACGAGTCACAAATGGTCAGAGGAGGAAGCAATGGTTTGAGAACACCAGGTATCAAATAGCAAGCACAAGGGGCTTCAATACGTTGTGGCACGGTGTGGAGACCATGCACGATGACCAACCAAAGTAGGCATATGTCACAAACCATGACCAAATAATGCCACTAAGTGTGGTAAGTTTTGACAACTCATAACACGAGTCACAAATGGTCAGGGTGGAAGATAATGGTTTGTGAATACTAGTTATCGACTAGCAAGTACAAACACCTTCAATATGTAGTGGCACAATGTGGCTTCAATGCACAGTGACGAACCAAAGTAGGCATATATACTGCCTTTGAGCAAACAAATCCGTTGTGTGTGGTCAATGTTGACAACTCATAATACGAGTCGCAAATGGTCAGAGGGGGAAGCAATGGTTTGGGAACACCAGGTATCAAATAGCAAGAACAAGGGGCTTCAATAGGCTGTGGCACGGTGTGGAGACCATGCACGATGACGAACCAAAGTAGGCATATGTCACAAACCATGACCAAATAATGTCACCAAGTGTGGTAAACTTTGACCACATAAAACGAGTCACAAATGGTCAGGGTGGAAGATAATGGTTTGTGAATACTAGTTATCGACTAGCAAGTACAAATACCTTCAATATGTAGTGGCAGAATGTGGCTTCAATGCACAGTGACGAACCAAAGTATGCAGATGTCACTAAGCATGACCAACAAATTTCACTTCATGTGGTCAACGTTGAAAACGCATAACACGAGTCACAAATGGTCAGAGGGGAAAACAATGCGTTGGGAACACTAGTTTTCAACTAGCAAGTACAAAGACCTTCAACAAGCAGTGGCACGGTATGGCTAGCGTGCACAGTGACCAACCAAAGGATGCATACGTCACTGACTACGACCGAATAAGTCCACCATGTGTGGTCAACATTGACAACTCACAACACGAGTCACAAATGGTCAGAGGGGAAAACAATGCGTTGGGAACACTAGTTTTCAACTAGCAAGTACAAAGACCTTCAACAAGCAGTGGCACGGTATGGCTAGCGTGCACAGTGACCAACCAAAGGATGCATACGTCACTGACTACGACCGAATAAGTCCACCATGTGTGGTCAACATTGACAACTCACAACACGAGTCACAAATGGTCAGAGGGAGAGACAATGGTTTAGGAATCCTATGTATTGACTAGAAAGGACAAAGAACTTCAATACGTAGTGGCATGGTGTGGCTAACATGCACACCAAACAACCAAACTAGGCATATGTCACTGATCATGACCAGAGAATTTCAATATGGGTGGTCAACATTGACCAACCATAACACCAGTCACAAACGGTCAGGAGAGGAAACAATGCTATGGGAATACTGGCTCTCAACTACCAAGTACAACGACCATCAATCAGTAGTAGCACGGTCTGGCTACCATGCACAATGACCGACCAAAGTAGGCATACATACCGCCTTTGAGCAAACAAATCCGTTGTGTGTGGTCAACGTTGACAACTCATAATACGAGTCGCAAATGGCCAGAGGGGGAAGCAATGGTTTGGGAACACCAGGTATCAAATAGTAAGCACAAGGGGCTTCAACACGTTGTGGCACGGTGTGGAGACCATGCACGATGACCAACCAAAGTAGGCATATGTCACTGACCATGACCAAACAATGTCACTAAGTGTGGTAAATTTTGACAACTCATAACACGAGTCACAAATGGTCAGGGTCGAAGATAATGGATTGTGAATACTAGTTATCCACTACCAAGTACAATGACCGTCAGTCAGTAGTAGCACGGTGTGGCTACCATGCACAATGACCGGCCAAAAAAGGCATATGTACTGCCTTTTACCAAAGAAATCCGCTGTGTGTGGTCAACGTTGACAACTCATAAAACGTGTCACAAATGGTCAGAGGGGGAAACAATGGTTTGGGAACATCAGGTATCAAATAGCAAACAGAAGGGGCTTCAATACATTGTGGCATGGTGTGGAGACCGTGCACGATGACCAGCCAAAGTAGGCATATGTCACTAACCATGACCAAATAACGTCACTATGTGTGGTAAACCTTGACAACTCATAACACGACTCACAAATGGTCAGGGTGGAAGATAATGGTTTGTGGATACTAGTTATCGACTACCAAGTACAAATACCTTAAAAATATAGTGGCACAATGTGGCTTCAATGCACAGTGACCATCAAAAGTATGCATATGTCACTGACCATGATGAAACAATTTCACTTCATGTGGTCAATGTTGACAACTCACAACACGAGTCACAGATATTCAGAGGGGGTAGCAATGGTTTGGGAACGCTAGCTATCAACTAGAAAGCACATAGACCTTCGATACGTAGTGAAACGGCGTGGTAACCCTGTACAGTGACAAACCAAAGTAGGCATATGTCACTAACCATGACCAAACGGATTTCACAGTGTGTGGTCAACATTGAAAACTCATAACATGAGTCACAAATGGTCAGAGGGAGAGACAATGGTTTGGGAACGCTAGCTATCAACTAGAAAGCACATAGACCTTCGATACGTAGTGAAACGGCGTGGTAACCCTGTACAGTGACAAACCAAAGTAGGCATATGTCACTAACCATGACCAAACGGATTTCACAGTGTGTGGTCAACATTGAAAACTCATAACATGAGTCACAAATGGTCAGAGGGGGGAACCATGGGTTGGGAACACTAGTTATTAACTAGCAAGTAGAAAGATTTCGAACAAGTAGTGGCACGGTGTGGCTAGCATGCACAGTGACCAACCAAAGGATGCATGTGTCACTGACTATGACCGAAGAAGTCCACTATGTACGGTCAACATTGACAACTCATAACACGAGTTACAAATGGTCAGAGGGAGAGACAATGGTTTGGGAACCCTATATATCGACTGGAAACGACAAAGAAATTCAATACGTAGTGGCACATTGTGGCTACTATGCACACCAAACAACCAAAACCAGGCATACGTCACTGACCATGACCAGAGATTTTCAATATGGGTGGTCAACATTAACCAACCACAACACGAGTCACAAACGGCCAGAGGGGGAAACAATGGTCTGGGAATATCAGTTATCAACTAGCAAGTACAGCGAACTTCAATCATTATAAGCACGGTGTGGCTACCATGCACAATGACCGACCAAAGTAGGCACTTGTACTGCCTTTGACCAAAGAAATCCGCTGTGTGTGGTCAATGTTGACAACTCATAGTAGGAGTCACAAATGGTCAGAGGGGGAGATAATGGTTTGGGTACATCAGGTATCAACTAGCAAGCACAAGGACCTTCAATAAGCTGTGCCACTGTGTGGATACCATGCACGATGACCAACCAAAGTAGGCATATGTCACTGACAATGACCAAATAATGTCACTAAGTGTTGTCAACTTTGACAACTCATAACACGAGTCACAAATAGTCAGGGTGCATGATAATGGCTTGTGAATACTAGTTATTGACTAGCAAGTACAAATACCTTCAATATGTAGTGGCACCGTGTGGCTACAATGCACAGTGACCAACCAAACTATGCACATGTCACTGACCATGACCAACAAATTTCACTTCATGTGGTCAATGTTGACAACTCACAACACGAGTTGCTGATAGTCAGAGGGGGGTAACAATGGTTTGACACACTAGCTATCAACTAGAAAGCTTAAAGACCTTCAATACATAGTGACACGGCATGGTAACCACTGACAGTGACAAACCAAACTAGGCATATGTCACTAACCATGACCAATGAATTTCACTATGGGTGGTCAACATTCGCAACCCATAACATGAGTCACAAATGGTCAGAGGAGGAAGCAATGGTTTCAAAGCGCTATGTATCTTCTAGGAAGTACAAATATCTGTCGTGTGTATTGGCACGGTGTGGCTACCGTGCACAATGACCTATCCAAGTAGGCATACATCACTGCTCAAGACCAAAGAAGTTTAGTGTGTGTGGTCAACGTTCACAACTCATAATACAAGTAAAAAATGGGCAGAGGGAGAAACAATGGTTTGGGAATATGTGGTATCGACTAGCAAGTACAAAGACCTTCGATAAGTGGTGGCACAGTGTGGCTACCATGCACAATGACCAACCAAAGTAGTCTTGTGTCACTAAATATCATAAAAAGAGTTTCACTGTGTGTTGTCAACTTTCCTTCTTACGGCTGGTCAATCGGAGCAGTGGTTGAGAGGTTATTCAAGCTCGAAGTTGCAAAATCTGAAATTCCTTCTGCGTCAAGTCTTTATGAATAAACTAACTTTGTTATCATTCATAACTTTGAATACTACCCTCTAATCTTACACCCCCTTATTTAATGCTCTTTACACATAGGAACCCTTATAGTGTCATTTGGACATCATATGAACACCGTGTGAGTTGGCTTAGTGCGTAAAGAGTTAGATTCTGGAGCAGTAGGTCCTAGGTTTGAATCCTCGTACGCGCAATATAGAATAGGCTCGCGACATGGGGGGGGGGGAGGGCGGCCGTGTTGTGATACCTCAACTCTACCTTGGAGCCTAAGCCGTGAGGGGGTAGTGTGGTTGTCATAATGCGGTCGCAAATCCGTCTTCCAGGTCGTCCACGGAACATCCCTCTAGGGGGTGGGAGGGAGTAATCCAGTGAAGGTACCTACGCGTAACAAATGAAAAAAAACCGACCTGGTGTCAAAGGGAGAAACCTTTTGCTATTTATTGACTAGCAAGTGTGGTAAAATCTGACACCTCATAACACGAGTCACAAATGGTCAAGGTGGAAGATAATGGTTTGTGAATACTAGTTATCGACTAGCAAGTACAAATACCTTCAATATGTAGTGGCACAATGTGGCTTCAATGCACAGTGACCAACCAAAATATGCATATGTCACTAACCATGACCAACAAATTTCACTTCATGTGGTCAACGTTGATAACGCATAACATGAGTCACAAATGGTCAGAGGGGAAAACAATGGGTTGGGAACACTAGTTATCAACTAGCAAGTACAAAGAGTTTAGGGTTTAGGGTTTAGGGTTTACCCTAAACAAGTAGTGGCACGGTATGGCTAGCGTACACAGTGACCAGCCCAAGGATGCATACGTCACTGACTACGGCCGAATAAGTCCAATATGTGTGGTCAACATTGACAACTCATAACACGAGTCACAAATGGTCAGAGGGAGAGACAATGGTTTGGGAAGCCTATGTATTGTCTAGAAAGGACAGAGAACTTCAATACGTAGTGGCACGGTGTGGCTAATATGCACACCAAAAAACCAAACTAGGCATATGTCACTGATCATGACCAGAGAATTTCAATATGGGTGGTCAACATTGACCAACCATAACACAACTCACAAACGGTCAGGAGAGGAAACAATGATATGGGAATATCGGTTCTCAACAACCAAGTACAACGACCTTCAGTCAGTAGTAGCACGGTGTGGCTACCATGCATAATAACCGACCAAAGTAGGCATATGTACTGCCTTTGACCAAAGAAATCCACTGTGTGGTCAACGTTGACAACTCATAATATGAGTCACAAATGGTCAGAGGGGGAAACAATGGTTTGGGAACACCGAGTAGCAAATAGCAAGCACAAGGAACTTCAATACGCTGTGGCACGGTGTGGATACCATGCACGATGACCAACCAAAGTAGGCATATGTCACAAACCACGACCAAATAGTGTCACAAAGTATGGTAAACTTTGACAACTCATAACACGAGTCACAAAGGGTCAGGGTGGAAGATAATGGTTTGTGAATACTAGTTATCGACTAGCAAGTACAAGTACCTTCAATATGTAGTGGCACAATGTGGCTTCAATGTACAGTGACCAACCAAAGTATGCATATGTCACTAACCATGACTAACAAATTTCACTTCATGTGGTCAACGTTGAAAACACATAACACGAGTCACAAATGGTCAGAGGGGAAAACAATGCGTTGAGAACACTAGTTATCAACTAGCAAGTACAAGGACCTTCAACAAGCATTGGCACGGTATGGCTAGCGTGCACAGTGACCAGCCAAAGGATGCATACGTCACTGACTACGGCCGAATAAGTCCACTATGTGTGGTCAACATTGACAACTCATAACACGAGTCACAGATGGTCAGAGGGAGAGACAATGGTTTGGGAAGCCTATGTATTGACTAGAAAGGACAAAGAACTTCAATACGTAGTGGCACG
>SZWC01000124.1:83235-107440 GCA_023375785.1 Penium margaritaceum | reverse complement strand
ACTAGCAAGTACAAACACCTTCAATATGTAGTGGCACAATGTGGCTACAATGCACAGTGACCAACCGAAGTATGCATATGTCACTAACCATGACCAACAAATTTCACTTCATGTGGTCAACGTTGAAAACGCATAACACGATTCGCAAATGGTCAGAGGGGGAAACAATGGGTTGTGAAAAATAGTTATCAGCCAGCAAGTACAAAGACCTTCAACAAGCAGTGGCACGGTATGACTAGCGTGCACAGTGACCAACCAAAGGATGCATACGTCACTGACTACGACCGAATCAGTCCACTATGTGTGGTCAACATTGACAACTCATAGCACGAGTCACAAATGATCAGAGGGAGAGACAATGGTTTGGGAAGCCTATGTATTGACTAGAAATGACAAAGAACTTCAATACGTAGTGGCACGGTGTGGCTAATATGCACACCAAACAACCAAACNAGTCACAAACGGTCAGGAGAGGAAACAATGCTATGGGAATATTGGCTGTCAACTACCAAGTACAACAACCATCAATCAGTAGTAGCACGGTGTGGCTACCATGCACAATGACCGACCAAAGTAGGCATATATACTGCCTTTGAGCAAACAAATCCGTTGTGTGTGGTCAACGTTGACAACTCATAATACGAGTCGCAAATGGTCAGAGGGGGGAGCAATGGTTTGGGAACACCAGGTATCAAATACCAAGCACAAGGGGCTTCAATACGTTGCGGCACGGTGTGGAGACCATGCACGATGACCAACCAAAATAGGCATATGTCACTGACCATGACCAAATAATGTCACTAAGTGTGGTAAATTATGACAACTCATAACACGAGTCACAAATGGTCAGGGTGGAAGATAATGGTTTGTGAATACTAGTTATCAACTAGCAAGTACAAATACCTTCAATATGTAGTGGCACGGTGTGGCATCAATGCACAGTGACCAACCAAATTATGAACATGTCACTAACCATGACCAACAAATTTCACTTCACGTGGTCAACGTTGAAAACGCATAACACGAGTCACAAGTGGTCAGAGGGGAAAACAATGGGTTGGGAACACTAGTTATCAACTAGCGAGTACAAAGACCTTAAACAAGCAGTGGCACGGTATGGCTAGCGTGCACAGTGACCAACCCAAGGATGCATACGTCACTGACTACGACCGAATAAGTCCACTATGTGTGGTCAACATTGACAACTCATAACACGAGTCACAAATGGTCAGAGGGAGAGACAATGGTTTGAGAAGCCTATGTATTGACTAGAAAGGACAAATAACTTCAATACGTAGTGGCACGGTGTGGCTAATACGCACAACAAACAACCAAACTTGGCATATGTCACTGATCATGACCAGAGAATTTCAACATGGGTGGTCAACGTTGACCAATCATAACACGAGTCACAAACGGTCAGGAGAGGAAACAATGCTATGGGAATATCGGTTCTCAACTACCAAGTACAACGACCTTCAGTCAGTAGTAGCACGGTGTGGCTACCATGCACAATGACCGGCCAGAGTAGGCATATGTACTGTCTTTGACCAAAGAAATCCGCTGTGTGTGGTCAACGTTGACTACTCATAATACGAGTCACAAATAATCAGAGGGGGAAACAATGGTTTGGGAACATCGGGTATCAAATAGCAAGAACAAGGGGCTTCAATACATTGTGGCACGGTGTGGAGAGCATGCACGATGACCAGCCAAAGTAGGCATATGTCACTACCCATGACCAAATAATATCACTAACTGTGGTAAACTTTGACTACTCATAACACGACTCACAAATGGTCAGGGTGGAAGATAATGGTTTGTGGATACTAGTTATTGACTACCAAGTACAAATACATTCAATATGTAGTGGCACAATGTGGCTTCAATGCACAGTGACCATCAAAAGTATGCATATGTCACTGACCATGACGAAATAATTTCACTTCATGTGGTCAATGTTGACAACTCACAACACGAGTCACAGATATTCAGAGGGGGTAGCAATTGTTTGCGAACACTAGCTATCAACTAGAAAGCACATAGACCTTCGATACGTAGTGAAACGGCGTGGTAACCATGTACAGTGACAAACCAAAGTAGGCATATGTCACTAACCATGACCAAACGGATTTCACAGTGTGTGGTCAACGTTGAAAACTCATAACATGAGTCACAAATGGTCATAGGGGGGAACCATGGATTGGGAACACTAGTTATTAACTAGCAAGTAGAAAGATTTTCAACAAGTAGTGGCACAGTGTGGCTAGCATGCGCAGTGACCAACCAAAGGATGCATGTGTCACTGACAATGACCGAAGAAGTCCACTATGTACGGTCAACATTGACAACTCATAACACGAGTCACAAATGGTCAGAGGGAGAGACAATGGTTTGGGAACCCTATATATCGACTTGAAACGACAAAGAAATTCAATACGTAGTGGCACGTTGTGGCTACTATGCACACCAAACAACCAAAACCAGGCATCTGTCACTGACCATGACCAGAGATTTTCAATATGGGTGGTCAACATTCATGAACCACAACACGAGTCACAAACGGTCAGAGGGGGAAACAATGGTCTGGGAATATCAGTTCTCAACTAGCAAGTACAGCTACCTTCAATCACTATAAGCACGGTGTGGCTACCATGCACAATGACCGACCAAAGTAGGCACATGTACTGCCTTTCACCAAAGAAATCCGCTGTGTGTGGTCAATGTTGACAACTCATAGTAGGAGTCAAAAATGGTCAGAGGGGGAGACAATGGTTTGGGAACACCAGGTATCAACTTGCAAGCACAAGGAACTTCAATAAGCTGTGCCACGGTGTGGATACCATGCACGATGTCCAACCAAAGTAGGCATATGTCACTGACCATGACCAAATAATGTCACTAAGTGTTGTAAACTTTGACAACTCATAACACGAGTCACAAATGGTCAGGGTGCATGATAATGGTTTGTGAATACTAGTTATCGACTAGCAAGTACAAATACCTTCAATATGTAGTGGCACCGTGTGGCTACAATGCACAGTGACCAAGCAAAGTATGCACATGTCACTGACCATGACCAACAAATTTCACTTCATGTGGTCAACATTGACAACTCACAACACGAGTTGTTGATAGTCAGAGGGGGATAACAATGGTTTGGAAACACTAGCTATCAACTAGAAAGCACAAAGACCTTCAATACATAGTGACACGGCGTGGTAACCACTGACAGTGACAAACCAAACTAGGCATATGTCACTAACCATGACCAAAGAATTTCAATATGGGTGGTCAACGTTGACAACTCATAATACGAGTCACAAATGGTCAGAGGGGGAAACAATGGTTTGGGAACACCAGGTATCAGATAGCAAGCACAAGGGGCTTGAATACGCTGTGGCACGGTGTGGAGACCATGTACGATGACCAACCAAAGTAGGCATATAACACAAACCATGACCAAATAATGCCACTAAGTGTGGTAAACTTTGACAACTCATAACACGAGTCACAAATGGTCAGGGTGGAAGAGAATGGATTGTGAATACTAGTTATCGACTAGCAAGTACAAACACCTGCAATATGTAGTGGCACAATGTGGCTACAATGCATAGTGACCAACCAAAGTATGCATATGTCACTAACCATCACCAACAAATTTCACTTCATGTGGTCAACGTTGAAAACGCATAACACGATTCACAAATGGTTAGAGGGGGAAACAATGGGTCGTGAACAATAGTTATCATCCAGCAAGTACAAAGAACTTCAACAAGCAGTGGCACGGAATGACTAGCGTGCACAGTGACCAACCAAAGGATGCATACGTCACTGACTACGACCGAATAAGTCCACTTTGTGTGGTCAACATTGACAACTCATAACACGAGTCACAAATGATCAGAGGGAGGGACAATGGTTTGGGAAGCCTATGTATTGACTAGAAAGGACAAAGAACTTCAATACGTAGTGGCACAGCGTGGCTAATATGCACACCAAACAACCAAACTAGGCATATGTCCAGAGATTTTCAATATGGGTGGTCAACATTCACCAACCACAACACGAGTCACAAACGGTCAGAGGGGGAAACAATGGTATGGGAACATCAGTTCTCAACTAGCAAGTACAGCGACTTTCAATCATTATAAGCATGGTGTGGCTACCATGCACAATGACCGACCAAAGTAGGCACATGTACTGCCTTTGACCAAAGAAATCCGCTGTGTGTGGTCAATGTTGACAACTCATAATATGAGTCACAAATGGTCAGAGGGGGGAACAGTCGTTTGGGAACACCAGGTATCCAATAGCAAGCACAAGGGGCTTCAATACGTTGTGGCACGGTGTGGAAACCATGCACGATGACCAACCAAAGTAGGCATATGTCACAAACAATGACCAAATAATGTCACCAAGTGTGGTAAACTTTGACAACTCATAACACGAGTCACAAATGGTCAGGGTGGAAGATTATGGTTTTTGAATACTAGTTATCGACTAGCAAGTACAAATACCTTCAATATGAAGTGGCACAATGTGGCTTCAATGCACAGTGACCAACCAAAGTATGCACATGTCACTGACCATGACCAGCAAATTTCACTTCATGTGGTCAACGTTGACAACTCACAACACGAGTTGCTGATAGTCAGAGGGGGGTAACAATGGTTTGGAAACACTAGCTATCAACTAGAAAGCACAAAGACCTTCACTACATAGTGACACGGCGTGGTAACCACTGACAGTGACAAACCAAACCAGGCATATGTCACTATCCATGACCAAAGAATTTCACTATGTGTGGTCAACGTTGACAACTCACAACACGAGTTGCTGATAGTCAGAGGGGGGTAACAATGGTTTGGAAACACTAGCTATCAACTAGAAAGCACAAAGACCTTCACTACATAGTGACACGGCGTGGTAACCACTGACAGTGACAAACCAAACCAGGCATATGTCACTATCCATGACCAAAGAATTTCAATATGGGTGGTCAACGTTCACAACCCATAACACGAGTCACAAATGGTCAGAGGGGGAAGCAATGGTTTCAAAACGCTATGTATCTTCTAGGAAGTACAAATATCTTTCGTGTGTATTGGCACTGTGTGGCTACCGTGCACCATGACCTACCCAAGTAGGCATACAACACTGCTCATGCCCAAAGAAGCTTAGTGTGTGTGGTCAACGTTCACAACTCATAATACAAGTAAAAAATGGACAGAGGGAGAAACAATGGTTTGGGAATACGTGGTATCGACTAGCAAGTACAAAGACCTTCGATAAGTGGTGGCACGGTGTGGCTACCATGCACAATGACTAACCAAAGTATTCTTGTGTCACTGAATATCAAAAAAAGAGTTTCACTGTGTGTTGTCAACTTTCCTTCTTACGGCTGGTCAATCGTAGCAGTGGTTGAGAGGTTATTCAAGCTTGATGTTGCAAAATCTGAAATTCCGTCTGCGTCAATTCTTTATGAATAAGCCCACTTTGTTATCATTCATAATTTTGAAAACTACCCTACAATCTTACACCCCCTTATTCAATGCCCTTTACACATAGCAACCCTTATAATGTCATTTGGACATCATATGAACACCGTGTGAGTTGGCTTAGTGCGTATAGAGTTAGATTCTTGAGCGGTAGGTCCTAGGTTTGAATCCTCGTACGCGCAATATAGAATAGGCTCGCGACCTGGGGGGATGGGGGGGCGGCGGTGTTGTGATAGCTCAAATCTACATTCGAGCCTAAGCCGTGGGGGGGTAGGGGGGGTGTCATAATGCGGTCGCAAATCTGTCCTCCAGGTCGTCCATGGAACATCCCTATAGGGGGGTGGGAGGGAGCATTCCAGTCAAGGCACCTACGCGTAACAAATCAACAAAAACCGACGTGGTGTCAAAGGGAGAAACCTTTTGCTATTTATTGACTAGCAAGAGTGGTAAACTTTGACAACTCATAACACGAGTCAAAAATGGTCAGGGTGGAACATAATGGTTTGTGAATACTAGTTATCGACTAGCAAGTACAAATACCTTCAATATGTAGTGGCACAATGTGATTTCAATGCACAATGACCAACCAAAGTATGCATATGTCACTAACCATGACCAACAAATTTCACTGCATGTGGTCAACGTTGATAACACATAACACGAGTCACAAATGGTCAGAGGGGAAAACAATGGGTTGGGAACACTAGTTATCAACTAGCAAGTACAAAGACCTTCAACAAGCAGTGGCACGGTATGGCTAGTGTGCACAGTGACCAGCCCAAGGATGCATACGTAACTGACTACGGCCGAATAAGTCCACTATGTGTGGTCAACATTGACAACTCATAACACGAGTCACAAATGGTTAGAGGGTGAGAGAATGGTTTGGGAAGCCTATGTATTGTCTAGAAAGGACAAAGAACTTCAATACATAGTGGCACGGCGTGGCTAATATGCACACCAAACATCCAAACTAGGCATATGTCACTGATCATGGCCAGAGAATTTTAATATGGGTGGTCAACGTTGACCAACCATAACACAACTCACAAACGGTCAGGAGAGGAAACAATGATATGGGAATATCAGTTCTCAACTACCAAGTACAACAACCTTCAGTCAGTAGTAGCACGGTAAGGCTACCATGCACAATGACCGACCAAAGTAGGCATATGTACTGTCTTCGACCAAAGAAATCCACTGTGTGTGGCCAACGTTGACAACACATAATAGGATTCACAAATGGTCAGAGGGGGAAACTATGGTTTGGAAACACCAAGTATCAAATAGCAAGCACAAGGGGCTTCAATACGTTGAGGCACGGTGTGGAGACCATGCACGATGACCAACCAAAGTAGGCATATCTCACGAACCATGACCAAATAATGTCACCAAGTGTGGTAAACTTTGACAACTCATAACACGAGTCACAAATGGTCAGGGTGGAAGATAATCATTTATGAATAATAGTTATCGACTATAAAGTACAAATACCTTCAACATGTAGTGGCACAATGTGGCTTCAATGCACAGTGACCAACCAAAGTATGCAGATGTCACTAACCATGACCAACAAATTTCACTTCATGTGGTCAACGTTGAAAACGCATAACACGAGTCACAAACGGTCAGAGGGGAAAACAATGCGTTGGGAACACTAGTTATCAACTAGCAAGTACAAAGACCTTCAACAAGCAGTGGCACGGTATGGCTAGCGTGCACAGTGATGCAACTAACCAAAGGATGCATACGTCACTGACTACGACCGAATAAGTCCACTATGTGTGGTCAACATTGACAACTCATAACAGGAGTCACAAATGGTCAGAGGGAGAGACAATGGTTTGGGAAGCCTATGTATTGACTAGAAAGGACAAATAACTTCAATATGTAGTGGCACGGTGTGGCTAATATGCACACCAAACAACCAAAATAGGCATATGTCACTGATCATGACCAGAGAATTTCAACATGGGTGGTCAACGTTGACCAACCATAACACGAGTCACAAACGGTCTGGAGAGGAAACAATGCTATGGGAATATCGGTTCTCAACTACCAAGTACAACGATCTTCAGTCAGTAGTAGCACGGTGTGGCTACCGTGCACAATGACCGACCAAACTAGGCATACGTACAGCCTTTGACCAAAGAAATCCACTGTGTGTGGTCAACGTTGACAACTCATAATATGAGTCACAAATGGTCAGAGGGGGAAACAATGGTTTGGGAACACCATGTATCAAATAGCAAGCACAAAGGGGCTTCAATACGCTGTGGCACGGTGTGGAGACCATGCACGATGACCAACCAACGTATGCATAGAATACAAACCATGACCAAATAATGCCACTAAGTGTGGTAAACTTTGACAACTCATAACACAAGTCACAAGTGGTGAGGGTGGAAGAGAATGGTTTGTGAATACTAGTTATCGACTAGCAAGTACAAATACCTTCAATATGTAGTGGCACAATGTGGCTACAATGCACAGTGACCAACCAAAGTATGCATATGTCACTAACCATGACCAACAAATTTCACTTCATGTGGTCAACGTTGAAAACGCATAACACGATTCACAAATGGTCAGAGGGGTAAACAATGGGTCGTGAACAATAGTTATCAACCAGAAAGTGCAAAGACCTTCAACAAGCAGTGGCACGGAATGACTTGCGTGCACAGTGACCAACCAAAGGATGCATACGTCACTGACTATGACCGAATAAGTCCACTATGTGTGGTCAACATTGACAACTCATAACACGAGTCACAAATGATCAGAGGGAGAGACAATGGTTTGGGAAGCCTAAGTATTGACTAGAAAGGACAAAGAACTTCAATACGTAGTGGCACGGTGTGGCTAATATGCACACCAAACAACCAAACTAGGCATATGTCACTGATCATGACCAGAGAATTTCAATTTGGGTGGTCAACATTGACCAACCATAACACGAGTCACAGACAGTCAGGAGAGGAAACAATGCTATGGGAATATTGGTTCTTAACTACCAAGTACAATGACCGTCAATCAGTAGTAGCACGGTGTGGCTACCATGCACAATGACCAACTAAAGTAGACATATATACTGCCTTTGAGCAAAGAAATCCGTTGTGCGTGGTCAACGTTGACAACTCATAATACGAGTCACAAATGGTCAGAGGAGGAAGGAATGGTTTGGGAACACCAGGTATCAAATAGCAAGTACAAGGGGCTTCAATACGTTGTGGCACGGTGTGAATACCATGCATGATGACCAACCAAAGTAGGCATATGTCACAAACCATCACCAAATAATGCCACTAAGTGTGGTAAACTTTGACAACTCATAACACGAGTCACAAATGGTCAGGGTGGAAGATAATGGTTTGTGAATACTAGTTATCGACTAGCAAGTACAAGCACCTTCAATATATAGTGGCACAATGTGGCTTCAATGCACAGTGACCAACTAAAGTATGCATATGTCACTAACCATGACTAACAAATTTCACTTCATGTGGTCAACGTTGAAAACGCATAACACGAGTCACAAATGGTCAGAGGGGAAAACAATGCGTTGGGAACACTAGTTATCAACTAGCAAGTACAAGGACCTTCAACAAGCAGTGGCACGGTTAGCTAGCGTGCACAGTGACCAGCCAAAGGATGCATACGTCACTAACTACGACCGAATAAGTCCACTATGTGTGGTCAACATTGACAACTCATAACACGAGCCACAAATGGTCAGAGGGAGAGACAATGGTTTGGGAAGCCTATGTATTGAATGGAAAGGACAAATAACTTCAATACGTTGTGGCACGGTGTGGAGACCATGCACGATGACCAACCAAAGTAGGAATATGTCACTCACCATGACCAAATAATGTCACTAAGTGTGGCAAAATTTGACAACTCATAACACGAGTCACAAATGGTCAGGGTGGAAGATAATGGTTTGTGAATACTAGTTTTTGACTAGCAAGTACAAATACCTTCAATATGTAGTGGCACGATGTGGCTTCAATGCACAGTGACCAACCAAATTATGCTTATGTCACTAACCATGACCAACAAAATTCACTTCATGTGGCCAACGTTGAAAACGCATAACACGAGTCACAAATGGTTAGAGGGGAAAACAATGGGTTGGGAACACTAGTTTGCAACTAGCAAGTACAAAGACCTTCAACAAGCAGTAGCACGGTATGGCTAGCGTGCACAGTGACCAACCCAAGGATGCATACGTCACTGACTACGACCGAATAAGTCCACTATGTGTGGTCAACATTGACAACTCATAACACGAGTCACAAATGGTCAGAGAGAGAGACAATGGTTTGGGAAGCCTATGTATTGACTAGAAAGGACAAATAACTTCAATACGTAGTGGCACGGTGTGGCTAATACGCACACCAAACAACCAAACTAGGCATATGTCACTGATCATGACCAGAGAATTTCAACATGGGTGGTCAACGTTGACCAACCATAACACGAGTCACAAAAGGCAAGGAGAGGAAACAATGCTATGGGAATATCGGTTCTCAACAACCAAGTACAACGACCTTCAGTCAGTAGTAGCACGGTGTGGCTACCATGCACAATGACCGGCCAAAGTAGGCATATGTACTGCCTTTGACCAAAGAAATCCGCTGTGTGTGGTCAACGTTGACAACTCATTATATGAGTCACAAATGGTCAGAGGGGGAAACAATGGTTTGGGAACATCAGGTATCAAATAGCAAGCACAAGGGGATTCAATGCATTGTGGCACGGTGTGGAGACCATGCACGATGACCAGCCAAAGTACGCATATGTCACTAACCATGACCAAATAATGTCACTAAGTGTGGTAAACTTTGACAACTCATAACACGACTCACAAATGGTCAGGGTGGAAGATAATGGTTTGTGGATACTAGTTATCGACTAGCAAGTACAAATACCTTCAATATGTAGTGGCACAATGTGGCTTCAATGCACAGTGACCATCAAAAGTATGCATATGTTTCTGACCATGACGAAAAAAATTCACTTCATGTGGTCAATGTTGACAACTCACAATACGAGTCACATATATTCTGAGGGGGTAGCAATGGTTTGGGAACACTAGCTATCAACTAGAAAGCACATAGACCTTCGATACGTAGTGAAATGGCGTGGTAACCATGTACAGTGACAAACCAAAGTAGGCATATGTCACTAACCATGACCAAACGGATTTCACAGTGTGTGGTCAACGTTGAAAACTCATAACATGAGTCACAAGTGGTCAGAGGGGGGAACCATGGGTTGGAAACACTAGTTATTAACTAGCAAGTAGAAATATTTTCAACAAGTAGTGGCACGGTGTGGCTAACATGCACAGTGACCAACCAAACGATGCATGTGTCACTGACTATGACCGAAGAAGTCCACTATGTACGGTCAACATTGACAACTCATAACACTAGTCACAAATGGTCAGAAGGAGAGACAATGGTTTGGGAACCCTATATATCGACGGGAAACGAGAAAGAACTTCAATACGTAGTGGCATGTTGTGGCTACTATGCACACCAAACAAACAAAACCAGGCATATGTCACTGACCATTACCAGATATTTTCAATATGGGTGGTCAAGATTCACCAACCACAACACGAGTCACAAACGGTCAGAGGGGGAAACAATGATCTGGGAATATCAGTTCTCAACTAGCAAGTACAGCGACCTTCAATCATTATAAGCACGGTGTGGCTACCATGCACAATGACCGACCAAAGTAGGCACATGTACTGCCTTTGACCAAAGAAATCTGCTGTGTGTGGTCAATGTTTACAACTCATAGTAGGAGTCACAAATGGGCGGAGGGGGAGACAATGGTTTGGGAACACCAGGCATCAACTAGCAAGCACGAGGACCTTCAATAAGCTGTGCCACGGTGTGGATACCATGCACGATGTCCAACCAAAGTAGGCATATGTCACTGACCATGACCAAATGATGTCACTAAGTGTTGTAAACTTTGACAACTCATATGACGAGTCACAAATGGTCAGGGTGCATGATAATGGTTTGTGAATACTAGTCATCGACTAGCAAGTACAAATACCTTCAATATGTAGTGGCACCGTGTGGCTACAATGCACATTGACCAACCAAAGTATGCACATGTCACTGACCATGACCAACAAATTTCACTTCATGTGGTCAACGTTGACAACTCACAACACAAGTTGCTGATAGTCAGAGGGGGGTAACAATGGTTTGGAAACACTAGCTATCGACTAGAAAGCACAAAGACCTGCACTACATAGTGACACGGCGTGGTAACCACTGACAGTGACAAACCAATCTAGGCATACGTCACTAACCATGACCAAAGAATTTCAATATGGGTGGTCAACGTTCACAACCCATAACATGAGTCACAAATGGTCAGAGTGGGAAGCAATGGTTTAAAAACGCCATGTATCTTCTATGAAGTACAAATATCTTTCGTGTGTATTGGCACGGTGTGGCTACCGTGCACAATGACCTATCCAAGTAGGCATACATCACTGCTCATGACCAAAGAAGTTTGGTGTGTGTGGTCAACGTTCATAGCTCATAATACAAGTAAAAAATGGGCAGAGGGAGAAACAATGGTTTGGGAATACGTGGTATCGACTAGCAAGTACAAAGACCTCTGATAAGTGGTGGCACAATGTGGCTACCATGCACAATGACCAACTAAAGTATTCTTGTGTCACTGTATATTATAAAAAGAGTTTCACTGTGTGTTGTCAAATTTCCTTCTTACGGCTGGTCAATCGGAGCAATGGTTGAGAGGTTATTCAAGCTCGAAGTTGCAAAATCTGAAATACCGTCTGCTTCAATTCTTTATGAATAAACTAACTTTGTTATCATTCATAATTTTGAAAACTACCCTCTTATCTTACACCCCATTATTTAATGCCCTTTACACATAGGAACCCTTATAATGTCATTTGGAAATCATATGAGCACCGTGTGAGTTGGCTTAGTGCATATAGAGTAAGATTCTGGAGCAGTAGGTCCTAGGTTTGAATCCTCGTATGCGCAATATAGAATAGGCTTGCGACCTGGGGGGGGGGGGGCGGCCGTGTTGTGATACCTCAACTCTACCTTCGAGCCTAAGCCGTGGGGGGGCAGGGGTGGTGTCATAATGCGGTCGCAAATATGTCCTCCAGGTCGTCCACGGAACATCCCTCTATTGGGGTGGGAGGGAGTATTCCAGTGAAGGCACCTACGCATAACAAATCAACAAAAACCGACCTGGTGTCAAAGGGAGAAACCTTGTGCTATTTATTGACTAGCAAGTGTGGTAAACTTTGACAACTCATAACACGAGTCACAAATGGTCAGGAGAGGAAACAATGGTTTGGGGACATCAGGTGTCAAATAGCAAGCACAAGGGGCTTCAATACATTGTGGCACGGTGTGGAGACCATGCACGATGACCAGCCAAAGTAGGCATATGTCACTAACCATGACCAAATAATGTCACTAAGTGTGGTAAACTTTGATAACTCATAACACGACTCACAAATGGTCAGGGTGGAAGATAATGGTTTGTGGACACTAGTTATCGACTAGCAAGTACAGATACTTTCAATATGTAGTGGCACAATGTGGCTTCAATGCACAGTGACCATCAAAAATATGCATATGTCACTGACCATGACGAAAAAACTTCACTTCATGTGGTCAATGTTGACAACTCACAACACGAGTCACAAATATTCAGAGGGGGTAGCAATGGGTTGGGAACACTATCTATCAACTAGAAAGCACATAGACCTTCGATACATAGTGAAACGGCGTGGTAACCATGTACAGTGACCAACCAAAGTAGGCATATGTCACTAACCATGACGAAACGGATTTCACAGTGTGTGGTCAACGTTGAAAACTCATAACATGAGTCACAAATGGTCAGCGGGGGGGAACCATGGGTTGGGAACACTAGTTATTAACTAGCAAGTGGAAAGATTTTCAACAAGTAGTGGCACGGTGTGGCTAGCATGCACAGTGACCAGCCAAAGGATGCATGTGTCACTGACTATGACTGAAGAAGTCCACTATGTACGGTCAACATTGACAACTCATAACACGAGTCACAAATGTTCAGAGGGATAGACAATGGTTTGGGAACCCTATGTATCGACTGGAAACGACAAAGAACTTCAATACGTAGTGGCACGTTGTGGCTACTATGCACACCAAACAACAAAAACCAGGCATATGTCACTGACCATGACCAGAGATTTTCAATATTGGTGGTCAACATTCACCAACCACAACACGAGTCACAAACGGTCAGAGGGGGAAACAATGGTCTAGGAATATCAGTTCTCAATTAGCAAGTAAAGCTACCTTCAATCATTATAAGCACGGTGTGGCTACCATGTACAATGACCGACCAAAGTAGGCACATGTACTACCTTTGACCAAAGAAATCCGCTGTGTGTGGTCAATGTTGACAACTCATAGTAGGAGTCACTAATGGTCAGAGGGGGAGACAATGGTTTGGGAACACCAGGTATCAACTAGCAAGCACAAGGAACTTCAATAAGATGTGCCACGATGTGGATACCATGCACGATGTCCAACCAAAGTAGGCATATGTCACTGACCATGACCAAATAATGTCACTAAGTGTTGTAAACTTTGTCAACTCATAACACGAGTCACAAATGGTCAGGGTGCATGATAATGGTTTGTGAATACTAGTTATCGTCTAGCAAGTACAAATACCTTCAATATGTAGTGGCACCGTGTGGCTACAATGCACAGTGACCAACCAAAGTATGCACATGTCACTTATCATGACCAACAAATTTCACTTCATGTGGTCAACGTTAACAACTCATAACACGAGTTGCTGATAGTCAGAGGGGGGTAACAATGGTTTGGAAACACTAGCTATCAAGTAGACCAGAGAATTTCAATATGGGTGGTCAACGTTGACCAACCATAACACNAACACGAGTTGCTGATAGTCAGAGGGGGGTAACAATGGTTTGGAAACACTAGCTATCAACTAGAAAGCACAAAGACCTTCACTACATAGTGACACGGCGTGGTAACCACTGACAGTGACAAACCAAACTAGGCATATGTCACTAACCATGAGCAAAGAATTTCAATATGGGTGGTCAACGTTAACAACCCATAACATGAGTCACAAATGGTCAGAGGGGGAAGCAATGGTTTCAAAACGCTATGTATCTTCTAGGAAGTACAAATATATTTTGTGTGCATTGGTACCGTGTGGCTACCGTGCACAATGACCTATCCAAGTAGGCATACATCACTGCTCATGACTAAAGAATTTTAGTGTGTGTGGTCAACATTCACAACTCATAATACAAGTAAAAAATGGGCAGAGGGAGAAACAATGGTTTGGGAATACGTGGTATCAACTAGTAAGTACAAAGACCTTTGATAAGTGGTGGCACGGTGTGGCTACCGTGCACAATGACCAACCAAAGTATTCTTGTGTCATTGAACATCATAAAAAGAGTTTCACTGTGTGTCGTTAACTTTCCTTCTTACGGCTGGTCAATCGGAGCAATGGTTGAGAGGTTATTCAAGCTCGAAGTTGCAAAATCTGAAATTCCGTCTGCGTCAATTCTTTATGAATAAACTAACTTTGTTCTCATTCATAATTTTGAAAACTACCCTCTAATCTTAAACCCCCTTATTCAATGCCCTTTACACATAGGAACCCTTATAATGTCATTTGGACATCATATGAACACCGTGTGAGTTGGCTTAGTGTGTATAGAGTTAGATTCTGGAGCGGTAGGTCCTAGGTTTGAATCCTCGTACGCGCAATATAGAATAGGCTCGCGACCTGGGGGGGCGGGGGGCGGCCGTGTTGTGATACCTTAACTCTACCTTCGAGCCTAAGCCGTGGGGGGGTAGGGGGGGTGTCATAATGCAGTCGCAAATCTGTCCTCCAGGTCGTCCACGGAACATCCCTCTAGGGGGGTGGAAAGGAGTATTCAAGTGAAGGCACTTACGCGTAACAAATCAACAAAAACCGACCTGGTGTCAAAGGGAGAAACCATTTGCTATGTATTGACTAGCAAGTGTGGTAATCTTTGGCAACACATAACACGAGTCACAAATGGTCAGGGTGGAAGATAATGGGTTGTGAATACTAGTTATCGACTAGCAAGTACAAATACCTTCAATATGTAGTGGCACATTGTGGCTTCAATGCACAGTGACCAACCAAAGTATGCATATGTCACTAACCATGACCAACAAATTTCACTTCATGTGGTCAACGTCGATAACGCATAACACGAGTCACAAATGGTCCGAGGGGGAAAACAATGGGTTTGGAAAACTAGTTATCAACTAGCAAGTAAAAAGACCTTCAACAAGCAGTGGCACGGTATGGCTAGCGTGCACAGTGACCAGCCCAAGGATGCATACGTCACTGACTACGGCCGAATAAGTCCACTATGTGTGGTCAACATTGACAACTCATAACACGAGTCACAAATGGTCAGAGGGGGAGACAATGGTTTGGGAAGCCTATGTATTGTCTAGAAAGGACAAAGAACTTCAATACGTAGTGGCACGGTGTGGCTAATATGCACACCAAACAACCAAACTAGGCATATGTCACTGATCATGACCAGAGAATTTCAATATGGGTGGTCAACGTTGACCAACCATGACACAACTCACAAACGGTCAGGAGAGGAAACAATGATATGGGAATATCGGTTCTCAACTACCAAGTACAACGACCTTCAGTCTGTAGTAGCTTGGTGTGGCTACCATGCACAATGACCGACCAAAGTAGGCATATGTACTGCCTTTGACCAAAGAAATCCACTATGTGTGGTCAACGTTGACAACTCATAATACAAGTCACAAATGGTCAGAGGAAGAAACAATGGTTTGGGAACACCAAGTATCAAATAGCAAGCACAAGGGGCTTCAATACGCTGCGGCACGGTGTGGAGACCATGCACGATGACCAACCAAAGTAGGCATATGTCACAAACCATGACCAGATAATATCACCAAGTATGGTAAACTTTGACAACTCATCACACGAGTCACAAATAGTCAGGGTGAAAGATAATGGTTTGTGAATACTAGTTATCGACTAGCAAGTACAAATACCTTCAATATGTAGTGACACAATGTGGCTTCAATGCACAGTGAGCAACCAAAGTATGGATATGTCACTAACCATGACTACAAAATTTCACTTCATGTGGTCAATGTTGAAAACGCATAACACGAGTCACAAATAATCAGAGGGGAAAACAATGCATTGGGAACACTAGTTATCAACTAGCAAGTACAAGGACCTTCAACAAGCAGAGGCACGGTATGGCTAGCGTGCACAGTGACCAGGCAAAGGATGCATACGTCACAGACTACGACCGAATAAGTCCACTATGTGTGGTCAACATTGACAACTCATAACACGAGTCACAAATGGTCAGAGGGAGAGACAATGGGTTGGGAAGCCTATGTATTGACTATAAAGGACAAAGAACTTCAATACGTAGTGGCACAGTCTGGCTAATATGCACACCAAACAACCAAACTAGGCATATGTTACTGATCATGACCAGATAATTTAAATATGGGTGGTCAACATTGACCAACCATAACACGAGTCACGAACAGTCAGGAGAGGAAACAATGCTATGGGAATATCGGTTCTCAACTACTAAGTACAACGACCATCAGTCAGTAGTAGCACGGTGTGGCTACCATGCACAATGACCGACCAAACTAGGCATATGTACTGCCTTTGACCTAAGAAATCCGCTGTGTGTGGTCAACGTTGACAACTCATAATACGAGTCACAAATGGTCAGAGGGGGAAACAATGGTTTGGGAACACCACGTATCAAATAGCAAGCACAAGGGGCTTCAATACGCTGTGTCATGGTGTGGAGACCATGCATGATGACCAACCAAAGTAGGCATATGTCACTGACCATCACCAAATAATGTCACCAAGTGTGGTAAACTTTGACAACTCATAACACGAGTCACAGATGGTCAGGGTGGAAGATAATGGTTTGTGAATACTACTTATCGACTAGCAAGTACAAATACCTTCAATATGTAGTGGCACAATGTGGCTTCAATGCACAGTGAACAACCAAAGTATGCAGATGTCACTAGCCATGACCAACAAATTTAACTTCATGTGGTCAACGTTGAAAACGCATAACACGAGTCACAAATGGTCAGAGGGGAAAACAATGCGTTGGGAACACTAGTTATCAGCTAGGAAGTACAAAGACCTTCAACAAGCAGTGGCACGGTATGGCTAGCGTGCACAGTGATTAACCAAAGGATGCATACGTCACTGACTACGACCGAATAAGTCCACTATGTGTGGTCAACATTGACAACACATAACACGAGTCACAAATGGTCAGAGGGAGAGACAATGGTTTGGGAAGCCTATGTTTTGACTAGAAAGGACAAATAACTTCAATACGTAGTGCCACGGTGTGGCTAATACGCACACCAAACAACCAAACTAGACATATGTCACTGATCATGACCAGAGAATTTCAACATGGGTGGTCAACGTTGACCAACCATAACATGACTCACAAACGGTCAGGAGAGGAAACATCGTCATGGGAATATCGGTTCTCAACTACCAAGTACAACGACCTTCAGTCAGTAGTAGCACGGTGTGGCTACGATGCACAATGACCAGCCAAAGAAGGCATATGTACTGCCTTTGACCAAAGAAATCCGCTGTGTGTGGTCAACGTTGACAACTCATAATACGAGTCACAAATGGTCAGAGGGGGAAACAATGGTTTGGGAACATCAGGTATCAAATAGCAAGTACAAGGGGCTTCAATACATTGTGGCACGGTGTGGAGACCATGCACGATGACCAGCCAAAGTAGGCATATGTCACTAACCATGACCAAATAATGTCACTTAGTGTGGTAAACTTTGACAACTCATAACACGACTCACAAATGGTCAGGGTGGAAGATAATGGTTTGTGGATACTAGTTATCAACCAGCAAGTACAAATACCTTCAATGTGTAGTGGCACAATGTGGCTTCAATGCACAGTGACCATCAAAAGTATGCATATGTCACCGACCATGACGAAAAAAATTCACTTCATGTAGTCAATGTTGACAACTCACAACACGAGTCACAGATATTCAGAGGTGGTAGCAATGGTTTGGGAACACTAGCTATCAACTAGAAAGTACATAGACCTTCGATACGTAGTGAAACGGCGTGGTAACCATGTACAGTGACAAACCAAAGTAGGCATATGTCACTAACCATGACCAAACGGATTTCACAGTGTGTGGTCAACGTTGAAAACTCATAACATGAGTCACAAATGGTCAGAGGGGGGAACCATGGGTTGGGAACACTAGTTATTAACTAGCAAGTAGAAATATTTTCAACAAGTAGTGGCACCGTGTGGCTAGCATGCACAGTGACCAACCAAAGGATGCATGTATCACTTACTATGACCGAAGAAGTCCACTATGTACGGTCAACATTGACAACTCATAACACGAGTCACAAATGGTCAACGGGAGAGACAATGGTTTGGGAACCCTATATATCGACTGGAAACGACAAAGAACTTCAATACGTAGTGGCACGTTGTGGCTATTATGCACACCAAACAACCAAAACCAGGCATATGTCACTGACCATGACCAGAGATTTTCAATATGGGTGGTCAACATTCACCAACCACAACACGAGTCACAAACGGTCAGAGGGGGAAACAATGGTCTGGGAATATCAGTTCTCAACTAGCAAGTACAGCGACCTTCAATCAGTATAAGCACGGTGTGGCTACCATGTACAATGACCGACCAAAGTAGGCACATGTACTGCCTTTGACAGAATAAATCCGCTGTGTGTGGTCAGTGTTGACAACTCATAGTAGGAGTCACAAATGGTCAGAGGGGGAGACAATGGTTTGGGAACACCAGGTATCAACTAGCAAGCACAAGGACCTTCAATAAGCTGTGCCACGGTGTGGAAACCATGCACGATGTCCAACCAAAGTAGACATATGTCACTGACCATGACGAAATAATGTCACTAAGTGTTGTAAACTTTGTCAACTCATAACACGAGTCACAAATGGTCAGGGTGCATGATAATGGTTTGTGAATACTAGTTATCGACTAACAAGTACAAATACCTTCAATATGTAGTGGCACCGTGTGGCTACAATGCACAGTGACCAACCAAAGTATGCACATGTCACTGACCATGACCAACAAATTTCACTTCATGTGGTCAACGTTGACAACTCACAACACGAGTTGCTGATAGTCAGAGGGGGGTACTAATGGTTTGGAAATACTAGCTATCAACTAGAAAGCACAAAGACCTTCACTACATAGTGACACGGCGTGGTAACCACTGACAGTGACAAACCAAACTAGGCATATGTCACTAACCATTACCAAATAATTTCAATATGGGTGGTCAACGTTCACAACCCATAACATGAGTCACAAATGGTCTGAGGGGGAAGCAATGGTTTCAAAACGCTATGTATCTTCTATGAAGTACAAATATCTTTCGTGTGAATTGGCACGGTGTGGCTACCGTGCACAATGATCTATCCAAGTAGGCATACATCACTGCTCATGACCAAAGAAGTTTAGTGTGTGTGGTCAACGTTCACAACTCATAATACAAGTAAAAAATGGGCAGAGGGAGAAACAATGGTTTGGGAATACGTGGTATCGACTAGCAAGTACAAAGACCTTCGATAAGTGGTAGCACGGTGTGGCTACCATGCACAATGACCAACCAAAGTATTATTGTGTCACTGAACATCATAAAAAGAGTTTCACTGTGTGTTGTCAACTTTCCTTCGTACGGCTGGTCAATCGGAGCAATGGTTGAGAGGTTATTCAAGCTCGATGTTTCAAATCTGAAATTCCGTCTGCGTCAATTCTTTATGAATAAACTAACTTTGTTATCATTCATAATTTTGAAAACTACCCTCTAATCTTACACCCCCTTATTTAATGCCCTTTACACATAGGAACCCTTATAATGTCATTTGGACATCATATGAACACCATGTGAGTTGGCTTAGTGTGTATAGAGTTAGATTCTGGGGCAGTAGGTCCTAGGTTTGAATCCTCGTACGCGCAATATAGAATAGGCTCGCAACCTGGGAGGGAGTATTCCAGTTAAGGCACCTACGCGTAACAAAACAACAAAAACCGACCTGGTGTCAAAGGGAGAAACATTTTGCCATTTATTGACTAGCAAGTGTGGTAAACTTTGACAACTCATAACACGAGTCACAAATGGTCAGGGTGTAAGATAATGGTTTGTGAATACTAGTTATCGACTAGCAAGTACAAATACCTTCAATATGTAGTGGCACAATGTGGCTTCAATGCACAGTGACCAACCAAAGTATGCATGTATCACTAACCATGACCAACAAATTTCACTTCATGTGGTCAACGTTGATAACGCATAACACGAGTCACAAATGGTCAGAGGGGAAAGCAATGCGTTGGGAACACTAGTTATCAACTAGCAAGTACAAGGACCTTCAACAAGCAGTGGCACGGTATGGCTAGCGTGCACAGTGACCAGCCAAAGGATGCATACGTCACTGACTACAACCGAATAAGTGCACTATGTGTGGTCAACATTGACAACTCATAACACGAGTCACAAATGGTGAGAGGGAGAGACAATGGTTTGGGAAGCCTATGTATTAACAAGAAAGGAAAAAGAATTTCAATACGTAGTGGCACGGTGTGGCTAACATGCACACCAAACAACCAAACTCGGCATATGTCACTGATCATGACCAGAGATTTTCAATATGGGTGGTGAGCATTGACCAACCATAACACGCGTCACAAACGGTCAGGAGACGAAACAATGCTATGGGAATATCGGTTCTCAACTACCAAGTACAACGACCTTCAGTCAGTAGTAGCACGGTGTGGCTACCATGCACAATGACCGGCCAAAGTAGGCATATGTACTGCCTTTGACCAAAGAAATCCACTGTGTGTGGTCAACGTTGACAACTCATAATATGAGTCACAAATGGTCAGAGGGGGAAACAATGGTTTGAGAACACCAAGTATCAAATAGCAAGCACAAGGGGCTTCAATACGCTGTGGCACGGTGTGGAGACCATGCACGATGACCAACCAAAGTAGGCATATGTCACAAACCATGACCAAATAACTTCACCGAGTGTGGTAATCTTTGACAACTCATAACACGAGTCACAAATGGTCAGGGTGGAAGATAATGGTTTGTGAATACTAGTTATCGACTAGCAAGTACAAATACCTTCAATATGTAGTGGCACAATGTGGCTACAATGCACAGTGACCAACCAAAGTATGCATATGTCACTAACCATGACCAACAAATTTCACTTCATATGGTCAACGTTGAAAACGCATAACACAATTCACAAATGGTCAGAGGGGGAAACATTGATTGTGAACAATAGTTATCAACCAGCAAGTACAAAAACCTTCAACAAGCAGTGACACGTTATGACTAGCGTGCACAGTGACCAACCAAAGGATGCATACGTCACTGACTACGACCGAATAAGTCCACTATGTGTGGTCAACATTGACAACTCATAACACGAGTCACAAATGATCAGAGGGAGAGACAATGGTCTGGGAAGCCTGTATATTGACCAGAAAGGACAAATAACTTCAATACGTAGTGGCACGGTGTGGCTAATATGCACACCAAACAACCAAACTAGGCATATGTCACTGATGATGACCAGGGAATTTCAATATGGGTGGTCATCATTGACCAACCATAACACCAGTCACAAACGTTCAGGAGAGGAAACAATGCTATGGGAATATTGGCTATAAACTACCAAGTACAACGACCGTCAATCAGTAGTAGCACGGTGTGGCTACTATGCACAATGACCGACCAAAGTAGGCATATATACCACCTTTGAGCAAACAAATCCGTTGTGTGTGGTCAACGTTGACAACTCATAATACGAGTCGCAAATGGTCAGAGGGGGAAGCAATGGTTTGGGAACACCAGGTATCAAATAGCAAGCACAAGGGGCTTCAATACGTTGTGGCACGGTGTGGAGACCATGCACGATGACCAACCAAAGTAGGCATATGTTACTGACCATGACCAAAAACTGTCTCTAAGTGTGGTAAAATTTGACAACTCATAACACGAGTCACAAATGGTCAGGGTGGAAGATAATGGTTTGTAAATACTAGTTATCGACTAGCAAGTACAAATACCTTCAATATGTAGTGGCACAAGGTGGCTTCAATGCACAGTGACCAACCAAATTATGCACATGTCACTAACCATGACCAACAAATTTCACTTCATGTGGTCAACGTTGAAAACGCATAACACGAGTCACAAATGGTCAGATGGGAAAACAATGGGTTGGGAACACTACTTATCAACTAGCAAGTACAAAAACCTTCAACAAGCAGTGGCACGGTATGGCTAGCGTGCACAGTGACCAACCCAAGGATGCATACGTCACTGACTACGACGGAATAAGTCCACTATGTGTGGTCAACATTGACAACTCATAACACGAGTCACAAATGGTCAGAGGGAGAGACAATGGTTTGGGAAGCCTATGTATTGACTATAAAGGACAACGAACTTCAATATGTAGTGGCACGGTGTGGCTAATATGCACACCAAACAACCAAACTAGGCATGTCACTGATCATGACCAGAGAATTTGAATATGGGTGGTCAACGTTGACCAACCATAACCCAACTCACAAACGGTCAGGAGAGGAAATGGTGAGAGGGAGAGACAATGGTTTGGGAAGCCTATGTATTAACAAGAAAGGAAAAATAATTTCAATACGTAGTGGCACGGTGTGGCTAACATGCACACCAGACAACCAAACTCGGCATATGTCACTGATCATGACCACAGATTTTCAATATGGGTGGTGAGCATTGACCAACCATAACACGAGTCACAAACGGTCAGGAGACAAAACAATGCTATGGGAATATCGGTTCTCAACTACCAAGTACAACGACCTTCAGTCAGTAGTAGCACGGCGTGGCTACCATGCACAATGACCGACCAAAGTAGGCACATGTACTGCCTTTGACCAAAGAAATCCACTGTGTGAGGTCAACGTTGACAACTCATAATATGAGTCACAAATGGTCAGAGGGGGAAACAATGGTTTGGGAACACCAAGTATCAAATAGCAAGCACAAGGGGCTTCAATACGCTGTGGCACGGTGTGGAGACCATGCACGATGACCAACCAAAGTAGGCATATGTCACAAACCATGACCAAATAATGTCACCAAGTATGGTAAACTTTGACAACTCATAACACAAGTCACAAATGGTCAGGGTGGAAGATAATGCTATGTGAAGACTAGTTATCGACTAGCAAGTACAAATACCTTCAATATGTAGTGGCACAATGTGGCTTCAATGCACAGTGACCAACCAAAGTGTGCAGATGTCACTAACCATGACCAACAAATTTAACTTCATGTGGTCAACGTTGAAAACGCATAACACGAGTCACGAATGGTCAGAGGGGAAAACAATGCGTTGGGAACACTAGTTATCAACTAGCAAGTACAAAGACATTCAACAAGCAGTGGCACGGTATGGCTAGCGTGCACAGTGACCAGCCAAAAGATGCATAC